>LR991067.1:20795052-21395052 GCA_905163555.1 Notocelia uddmanniana
TTGTCCACAGATCAAAAGATTAGTATATAGCGCAAATTACTTATAAGTATGTTAAAAATTATATTTTTTATAGGTTTAATTTTAAGGATACATACAAAATGCAGAGGTAGTAGCGTGCAGTAAAATATTAATTATTTTGCTTTGATAGGTTATTTATGTATATAATAATGAGTTTTTTACTTCGACGGAGACAAACAAGTATTCCGTACAGGCTGCTTGATAATAAACAGACTTGCCACTTCAGAATAATTACAATTAGACATACTTGAGTAAGTTTGAGAGGATGCAGTATTATGATACAGTCAAGTACAAAAATATGGGTGCATATGCATACAACTTGCTCAGAAATATGTCCCATAGCTCTTATGTCGACGAATTAAGGCTGCGGTACGTATTTATGAGAGGATTAAATCGATACATATTTTTGCACTTGACCAGTACCAGTGATCTGATGGAGAGAGAATGTGCCCATAGAAAACTACGCAATATAAATCCGTCGTTCATTGGAACCTTCTCAGTGAGTACCTATAGTTGATGGATGACTGGGGAAAAAAGGAACAGTCGGAAATAAACGCTTATACCAAAAACGATTTTTTTGTCAGTAACTTATTTGATTTGACGTTTCGTATTAATTGGAAACTAGATGTAAGTGCAGGTACATATTGCAGGTCCCCCACTCTCGACCAGCACGCCTCAAGAGTTCGGGCTCGCTGTAATTCAAATGTGAAAGTAGTCAACGAGTCGGTAAATCTAGCTTTACCAGTGCAAGATCAACTGACGTCCTTATTCAGAATATTTTTGTAGTTAGTTATTCTGCAGTAAAGTTTTCGGTAAAGTAATTGAAAAAAAAAACCGAGCGGACAGGGCACGGGCACGCAGTGATAAGAAAACCGCCGCCGCGATAGGTGCTCATGATTAAGGACCGCGAACCGGTCTGAGACATGTCGAGCGATATTCGACCTTTAAGACGTGAGTGACCCGTTTCATTATATTTAATTGAAAACTTTTTAACTGTCATTGCCACAATTAGGCTGCATAAAAACAGGAAACTCTTTGTAAAATCATAAATTTGGAGCATAGCTTTACATGGCAGTGAGATGTGGACACTGGCACAAAGAGATAGGGCGAGATTACACGCTTTTTAGATATGATGTTGGCGGAGAATGAAAGGCTAAAAGTGGACGAAATAAGTCTCTAAGAAAAGAGACAAATACTGACAGTCATAAAGAATAGGAGAGTAGAAGAGGATTTTTTTCCTTAAGATCATTATAGAAAGAAAGATTGAAGGAAAGAGGGAAAGAGAAAGGCCATGAAGATACTTTGAACAAATAAAAGCAGTGTCTATGTTTTATGAAGAAATATACAAAATTATAAAAATACATGTACCGTATAAAAGATTTAAAACACACTCTTTTCCGGTCTGGTTTTCTTCGGCCCTTATTCATATCTTTAAAAATAAAAATCACGCTTGGATAAAATGGAAAAAATATAAAAACTTGATAGATTATGTAGAATTTTCTAAATTAAGGGAACGTTTCAAACTGGAATCTACTAAATGCTATAACAAATACATGAATAATCTTGAGGTAAGTATTAGGAACAATGTAAAGTATTTTTGGTCTTATGTATCCAAACGTAATAATTCTAATAAAATTCCGAATAATATGACTTACCAAAATAATACTGCTAGTGGTCCAGAAGAGATATGCAACTTGTTTTCAGCATTTTTCCAACCCGTATACCAACCTTCCACATTACACAGCGATTTTTATCCCCACGATATCAATTCAATCCATAACACACATATATCAGAATTGTCAGTATCAAGGTTTTTAATTGAAAAAGAACTGAGTGCACTCGATCTAACTAAGAGTAGCGGAGCAGACAATATACCTCCAATATTTTTAAAGAATACGGCTACCGCAATAAGTATACCACTATTGATTATTTTCAATAAATGCCTTAAGGAAGGTCTGTTTCCTTCCGCTTGGAAAATGGCCAATGTAGTACCTGTTCATAAATGCGGAAGTAAGAACAATGTTGAAAATTACAGGCCAATATCTATTTTGCCCACTCTGTCAAAAGTATATGAAAAAATTGTGCATGGTCTAATTTATCCTCTTCTCCATAATCATATTATTCAACAGCAGCACGGTTTTGTCCAACGCCGATCGACTACAACTAATTTACTACTATATGCTAATTACCTTTTTGAAAATATGGATAAAAATATACGAGTAGATAGCGTATACACCGACTTCCGCAAAGCTTTTGATAGAGTGGACCATAAAATATTATTGGAAAAAATAGCTTTTAATGGAATTAAAGGAAATTTGTTACGATGGTTCAAATCTTACATTATCGAGCGCACACAAAAAGTTGTCATAAACGGTTAAGTCGAAGCCATATAGTATTAGTTCTGGGGTCCCTCAGGGATCTATATTAGGGCCACTATTGTTTACATTATTTATTAATGATGTAGATCATTGTTTCAAGTATTGTAATATCTTACTTTACGCAGACGATCTAAAAATATATCATACAATACACAATAATTATGACTTTCAACAGTTCCAGTCTGATCTTGATCGTTTTTCTGACTATTGTAATACCAATAAGCTCCAGTTAAACTTAAATAAATGTAAAACTATCACTTTCACTAAAAAAAAACGAACCCTACCTAAAACTTATTACCTATGTAACTCAAAATTAAAAGAAGTCACATCCATAATAGACCTTGGCATTACTTTAGATTCTAAGTTACACCTAGACCTTCATATCAATAAAATCGTCAATAAAGCATATAAAATGTACGGCTTTGTTATGAGATCAAGTACTGAATTCAAACGTCCTCTTACATATTTGTACCTATTTAAAACCCTTATTCGCTCACAATTAGAATATGCAGTACCAATTTGGAATCCTCATTACACTAAGTATGGAAACGCCATTGAATCTGTACAGAAAAAGTTTTTACGTTCCATGCAATATAGATGTTATGGGAACAGGCTATCATACAATGTATTGTTAACCAAATATAAAATGTTAGACCTTAATTCCAGAAGACTGATGTTAGACGCTTTGACCCTCCATGGCATATGTAACAATAAGCACGACTGCATTGCCCTTATCAACCAAATCGGTTACAATATCCCAGCCCATGGGCAGAGGGAGACGCGCCCGCACCGGATGTTCGCTGAGAGCCGCTGCCGCACGCACGCCGGTTCGCGCGCGCCTCTCCAGAGGATTCTCAATAATTATAACAAATTATTTTGTAAAATTGACATATTTGCAAATAGAGAATCCACATTTAGACAATATGTACTAGATATACTATCTGAAAATAGCACATAACACTGTTTTAAATGTATGTATATATATATATATATATATATATATATATATATATATATATATATATATATATATATATACATTTGTCTGAAATGTAGCTCACGCATACGTCTAGTTAACGATTTCTGTTACCAACTTAATAATATTAAAGTAATATTTTAGTTTACTTGCAACATTATAATGTAAATTGGTGGTTAACGGTGTGGATCGCACATATTTGTATTTATATTGTAATATCTCAACTAAGCAACCTTGTAGCGATTGTTTGTTGACCTAAATAAACGGAAAAAAAAAAAAAAAAAAAAAGAGATGGTTAAGGTCGTGTCTCATCAGAACATGAAGGAGATAGTAGAGGCCAGCTTAGAAAGGCCAAGAAGAAACTACTTTCAACAAATAATAATAATAATAATATTGGGGGACAATCTTACACACGACGATATACATACTTATATAGATAAATACATACTTAAATACGTAGAAAACATCCAAGACCCAGGAAATATCCGTGAAAAATGCACAAATAAATGCCCTGGCCGGGAATCAAACCCGGGACCTCTAGCTTCGGAGGCAGAGTCACTACCAACTAGGCTAAACAGGTCGTCAACAATAAAAGAAAAGGTAAAGGTCTTAATTCGAAAGTGAAAGAGATAGCAGAGGACACAAAATACATAGGTTGGAGATTGCTCCACCGACAAGAGTTAGACTCTTAAGAAAAAATAACTTTGGTCATTGGTAAGTACTTCTTTTTAACCGACTTCAAAATTTCAAAAGAGGAGGTTATCAATTCGGTTGTATGTTTTTTGTTTTTTTTTTTTTTTTTTAATGTTTGTTAGTCCATAACTCCGTCATTTCTTAACCGATTTGGAAAATTCTTTTTTTGGTTGTAAGTATATATATCCAAGTTAGTCCCGTTTTTGTCAAAACGCAGTTCTGATGATGGGATCCATGAGAAATTGAGGGAACTCCTCAAATATTCAAGGCAAATATAATAATATAGTATTTTTTGTGTTTTTATCAACAAGTCAATCATTTTGTATCCAAAAATGTGACATTGGATGAAGTGGAACTGCTGATGATGATCAGAACAGAACTCTTCAACGACAAAAAGTTCACGTTTGGCGATTTGTCCTTCTAGCTGTGTTTGTTAAGCAAGTTCTATTTTCACGATTGATTTTTGTCATGCTCGAGTTCTGATGATGGGATCCATTAGGAATCGAGGGAACTCCTCAAATGTGAAAGGCACACAAATAGTGGTTTTAGTATTTTCATGAACTAATCAAGCATTTTCATTCATAAAAGTGACATTTGATGAAGTGGAACTGCTGATGATGATCAGAACGGAACTCTTCAACAACGCGTAGTTCACGTTTAGCGATTTGTTCTCTTCGTTTTGTTTGCCAAGCAAGGAAGGTTTTTTCATGATTCCATGAGGAATTGAGGGTACTTAGTCTTCGACCATTATAAACATACATTATAGTCATTTTTATTTTATTGTATATCTATCTAAGAGTGCACTATCTAAGTATAATAATCTTTTACCGGCCTCCCCCATTGAAGTCGGTTTTTTTTTTCTAAAAAAATATTATTTATTTAACACAACTTATTCGCCCCACTTCCATTTCTATGACCTCAAAAATATTGGACCTTAGACAAACTTACAAATTACATTTCACCAAAATCACGACTTAAAAATGTCGAGCCACCGAGAAATATCGAAGTTTCTAGATTTTATTGAACTTGTAAGTTTGAATTCCCCCTCAAGGGGTTTCGGCGTTCGGTCCAATGTCATGAGGTTATGAATTTTTAACCCCACTGTCGCTGTATTACGAGTCAGATTAAGTTTCGTGTATTCTCGAACGAAGGTTAAATTTAATGGTAATCGTGATGCAAAGGAACCGCTTTCCTAGCTCGGTTATGTTTTAATTTTTAGCAATGTCGGGCGGGGTCTGTCCTTAGACGGGAGACCGCTTTAAGTGGTTGATGGTTACTAACAGAGCGCTTCAGTGCTTTGGAACGTACGTTAAGCCGTTGATCCTGGCTGCTGTCTATGATAGCAGTCGTTAAGCCAAGTTAAAGGCCTTTGGGTGGCTTGAGAACTTCTAATAGTAAAGTGTTGCCCGATTACTTCACAAGCCTAATCCCAATAAGGTCTAGACTAGACCTTATTAGGCCTTATTAGAAGCCTAATCCCAATACATTATATTTTATACGCGATTAAAATTCGCTCAATTCGTTAAATTCAATCAGTATTAATAAGACAATATCACCTATGTTAGTTTCAACCCAAAAATCTAGTAGAAAATAAATATCAGTACGGCGGGGTCGTTGCCCTCCGATCTCATTTTTCTAGATACCGCACGACAGCCATTTAGTTAAGAACATTGATGGCACTAGACGTAACGCTAAGTGAACATGGTTCTTTTATACATCAGGATGCTTTTATAATGTAGATTACATTTTTGAGTAGGGAGAATTTGGAGGGTAGAAAAATCGTAGTAGAGAAATAAATTAGTTTTAAAATATAAAAAAAATGACAAAAGTAACCGACTTCTATTCCTCAAAGACTTTATCATCAGAATTTAGCCTCATTCATATAGGACAGGAGGTACCTGGGCTCAAACAAAATAATATTTTTTCTGGAGGAGGAGTTTTGAGGTAACAAATTAGAATGATGACATATGGCACTGAAACGTGGTCGCTTACTATGGGCCTCATAAGAAGGCTCAAAGTCACCCAAAGGGCAATGGAGAGAGCTATGTTTGGAGTTTCTCTGCGTGATCGCATCAGGAATGAAGCCATCCGCAGCAGAACCAAAGTGACCGATATAGCCTTCCGAATTGCTAAACTTAAGTGGCAGTGGGCGGGGCACATAGCACGTAGAACCGATGGCCGTTGGGGCGGAAAGGTTCTCGAGTGGCGACCACGTACCGGAAGGCGTAGCGTGGGCAGGCCCCCCACACGGTTGACTGATGACCTGGTGAAGGTCGCGGGTGTCCGCTGGATGCGGGTGGCGCAGGACCGGTCATTGTGGAAGTCTTTGGGGGAGGCCTATGTCCAGCAGTGGACGTCTTTCGGCTGACATGATCATGATGATGATGATGAAATTAGAATCGTAGTCGTGTCTTGTGACTAAAATCACCTACATGGTCGCTACGAAGTATTTTATATAAGTTAATTGCCATCCGACCGAAACTGATAGCGCTCACAGCAAGGATAACTTTAATAAGTAAACGATGTTAAAACATTTTTCGTTAAGTCTGAGACAGTGTGACGTCATAGTATAAGCTTTGATGTTTTAGGTAAGAAGGAAGAAGAGCAGGGAGGACGAATGACGATTGGAGAACGAATGTATCAAAGTACCATTTGACCTTAAATTATGTACCTAATTCTAAAGTGACTTCCCAAATTCTACATTATATATTACATTAATTTGTAAAGGGCCGGGTCGGAAGTGCCCGCAACCGACGAGCATGTATGAGATGTATGGATGTGATTGAAGCGAAAGAAGTATGTAAGGACTCTGCCTACCCCATGGGATAACGGCGTGAGTTTATGTATGTATGTAATTTGTAATATAAATTTTAAATGTATTCAAGTTTTATTTCAAATCGTAAATCGAGCATCGATTACAAAATCGATTTAAAAACATTCGTGCTTGACCATTGAGGCTAGCTGTGAAACGTCACTTTGACGTCACCGTATTTAAAGTAACAAGGACTACTGTTTATGAGAATTTCTTTGAAACATGGTCCTTATCGACTTCAGTCAACTTGGCCATCCGATAGTAACCCAATAATGGATCTAACGTTAACGAAAATAAGGTCGACTTTTATTGCTCAACTTTAGTAGTTTGAGTGTGCGTGAGTTGTTTGTTTTAGTGTGGGTGCGTAGTAATGGAACAATATATTGTAAGTGTGCGTTTTTTTTATATGTGGATTTCCTCGCTCCCACCCAAAAAAAATTGGCATATTATTTTGTTTGGTAAGATGCGCAGATGGCTATTCCAGTTATGTATGCTCTAAGCATCGGTGTGATAACCGCCTTAGTCTGAGCCGTCTTATTATTATAAATCTCCACCTGACAATTGTTATTCAGAATATCTCGACCCCGAGACCCGTAACAACTATGCGTGTTTGGAGGTCACACTTACACTGGTTCACTTGTAGTCAGTAAGCGCTGTGAATATCAGAGCCGTAGATATTACTCTAGTAAGATCGTTGTTTAGCATGCAGGCCGACAACTAACGAAGATATATTGGAGATATGCTTCATTGTTCCCTTGTCGCTTATTGGAAACGAGTACTAAAGTATTTTTTTCTATTTCCTAAGGATTGTCCCGTATCGGGTAGCTTGCTTGTACATGTAGGGGAAATTTCCTAGATGAGATTTTGCAACGTAGTCCTTCATAGTACGTTACATTCCAAATAGTCCCCGGCTGTGGAATGAACTCTGCCACCACGGTTTTGCTGAGATACTTCAGTATGGTATTCTACAAGAAAGGAGTACAGTCGAGGTCAAAGAGATGTAAACATTCGCCTTATAACAATGGAATTGAGTGCGAAAGTGTATACATATCTTTGACGTCGACTGTACAAGTTTTTAAAGGATCAGCAACGCGCATGCCATTGACATGGAGTTGCAGGCGTTGATAGGCTACGGTAACAGCTTAGCGCTTATCAACAGACGGGCTGATCGCCAGCAACGTAGTATAAAACGATTGCCTTAGTAAATGACAGCTATGCTAAAAAACACAAGTCACAAAAATATCATGGTTGTATTTATTTATTTAATCGTCTGAGTTACATACAACATGACGAAGTATTTTGAAGCTTAGTTACTCTATGGCACTAAGTTTTCTCCACGTTCAGTGCCAGGAACCACTAAGTGGGTCCTTTCCTCTTAGTCTATAAATAATGATATCATCTCTGAGCATAGCACGTGGTAGTGCTACGAAATCATGCCGTAGCGCGTGGCAGCTTTTTTCAACACTTTCCCACGTTTAGCGCCAAGAACCCGATTGTCGGGTACACTGTTCGTAGCTGCTACGAACGTAGCGCGTAGCAGCCGGCAATGAAAGTGTTCACTGCCAACGATTTCGTAGCGGTACTCTCGTAGCCGATAACATGCTAAAAACCGACAAGCGCCCACCTAGCGGGTTCCAGGCACTGAAAGCGATCGATGTGAGTGACTTGTTAGAGATACCTAATACTCACAGATAGTGCGCATGACTTAGTTGTGGGAGAAGAAACTGACTGACTGGCTGACTGACTGACTGACTGACTGACTGACTGACTGACTGACATATCAACGCACAGCCCAAACCGCAGGTCCTAGAGATTCCAAATTTGGCACGTAGGTTCCTTATAAGGTCTAGGGGTGCACTAAGAATGGATTTTTCAAAATTCAACCCCTAAGGGGGTGAAATGGGGGTCCGAAGTTTGTATGGGGAAACAAGATTAGTTGTACTATTTTATTCGAAACTTCACAGGAGTATTACTAACGATAAATGAACAAATACCTGGTTCAGGTTTTTTGGAAAATCAACCCCTAAAAGGGGGAAAGGTGGTGACAAATTCTGAAAATCGATATGGATATTGTTTTTATGATATACCGGATTGCTGATAACGAAAACAACAATGATTTTAAAATCTCACGTGGAGGACGTGAAATACCATCCCCCCTGTTGGGGTGCGAGGGGGATGTAATGTCTAAATATTATTATGGGTGTCGTTTTTATGGTTTGTTGGGACGTTAATTACGAAAATGGCATCGGTTTTGAAATTTAATATTGTGGACATGAAAACTTTTGAAAGTTGTTGCCAAATTTCAAGAAATAACTGACTGACTGAGTGACTGACATATCGACGCACAGGGCAAACTAATGGTTCTAGAGATTCCAAATTTAGTATGTAGGTTCCATATAAGGGCTTGAGATGCATTAAGAAAGGATTTTTCAAAATTCAACCCCTAAGGGGGTGAAATGGGGGTCCGAAGTTTGTATGGGGAATCAAGATTAGTTGGATTACTTTATTCGAAATTTCATAGGAGTATTTCTAACAATAAATAATCAACCCTTAAAAGGGGGAAATCTGGTGACAAATTCTGAAAATCGATATGGGTGTTGTTTCTATGGTTTATCGGGTCGCTGATTACGAAAACAACAATGATTTTAAAATCCCACGTGGAGGACGTGAAATACCATCCCCTCTGTTGGGGTCCGAGGGGGTTGGTATGTCTAAATATTAATATGGGTGAGATTTTTATGATTTTTTGGATCGTTAATTTCGAAAATGGCATTGATTTTGAAATTAAATATTGTGGGCATGAAAACTTAAAAGTAGGTGCCAAATTGCAAGAAGAAACTGACTGACTGAGTGACTGACATATCAACGCACAGCGCAAACTGCTGGTTCAAGAGATTCCAAATTTAGTATGTAGGTTCCATATAAGGTCTTGAGGTGCATTAAGAAAGGATTTTTCAAAATTCAACTCCTAAGGGGGTGAAATGGGGGTCCGAAGTTGGTTGGGGGAATCAAGAGTAGTTGGATTATTTTATTCGAAATTTCATAGGAGTATTTCTAACGATAAATGAGTAAACATGTGATTCAGGTTTTTTGAGAAATCAACCCTTAAAAGGAGGAAATCTGGTGACAAATTCTGAAAATCTATATGGGTGTTGTTTCTATGGTTTATCGGGTCGCTGATAACGAAAACAACAATGATTTTAAAATCCCACGTGGAAGACGTGAAATACCATCCCCTCTGTTGTGGTCCGAGGGGGTTGGAATGTCTAAATATTAATATGGGTGTAAGTTTTATAATTTTTTGGGTCGATAATTTCAAAAATGGCATTGATTTTGAAAAAAAGTGAGTGACATATCATGTGATTGTGAGTGATTTCGTTCAAAATCGATATCTGAGCGTCCGAGAGAATTCTTAATACGAATCCGAGGTAAAATTTTGAAAAAGTCGCAGTAATATTGATTTTCTTTTTTTTCGTCCCGATTTCGTTCAAAATCGATATCTGAGCATCCGAGAGAATTCTTAATATTAATCCGAGGTAAAATTTGGAAAAAGTGGCAGCCATATTGATATTCTTCATTTAAACACGATTTCGTCCAAAATCAATATCCGAGCGACCGAGAGGTCCCCTAATACGAATCCGAGTTAAAATTTGGAAAAAGTGACAGCCATATTGATTTTCTTCATTTCCAACCCGATTTCGTTCAAAATCGATATCTGCGCGTCCGAGAGGTCCCCTAATACGAACTTGAGGTAAAATTTGAAAAAAGTGGCTGCCATATTGATTTTCTTCATTTTTGTCCCGATTTCATTCAAAATCGATATCTGAGTGTCCGAGAGGTCTCTTAATACGAATCCGAGGTAAAATTTGTGAAAGTGGCGGCCATATTGATTTTCTTTTATTTCATCCCGATTTCGTTCAAAATCGATATCTGAGCGTCCGAGAGGTCTCTTAATACGAATCTGAGGTAAAATTTGGCACTCTATACATGCCTGTATGCAAAAAAGTTTAATGTTATTATATAGGCGTGTGGGGTATCTATGGATTTGCTTTTAAAAACGACATAAATATTCGATATTTTTATTCCACTTAATTTATTTACGAACCGTGAGATTTTCGAGAAGACAAGAACGGTTGCCAGTTTTTGTTGCACTTTTAGCAGCACCCAGGGGTCACGTGTAGGGTAACGGTGGGTACTCCCTACGCAACGGTACGGTGGTGCTGTTAGAAGTTCGCAAGCCGCTCGAAGGCCTCTAACTTGGCTTAACGATTGCAGCCGGGATCAACGGCTTAGCGTGCCTTCCAAAGCACGAGAGTCAGTTAGTAACCACTCAAAGCGGTCACCCATCCAAGAACTGACCTGCGCCCATATTGCTTAATCTCGCACACCGCACGCGGTAGGTGGGTGCCACTGGGCCACGAGCGCTCTAAATTTTTGATAGTTTATGCCAAATTGCAATTTAATCGGTCCAGTAAAAGCAACTTGGTTGTAACAGACGGACTGACAGTAAGGAGTGCGAATGGAAGTGAGGCAAAATTTTCTTTTTGGATGCTCCAATGGGAACTGGCAAAACCTACCTAATAAATTTAATTTTAGGAAAAATAAATGTTACACGTGATATGGAATTAGCCGTATTTCATTACTTCAAAACACCAGAGTTTATGACCGCTGCGCGTTGCTTGGTCGTTTACAGACCTATTGGTGTTACTGCAGTACACAGATACTTTTACTAAGGGCCATTTAAGACATGCTTTTATTTCATCGCCGCTTTCCCCTTCGGCCTCTCGGAAATGTATGATAATAGTTTTCGATTCTTATTTTTGCCAAAATCAAATTAAATTCAACAGTTTGACGGTGCTCAGAATGTATACTGACTTTTTATCTGTTCATCTGTTAATGAATCACAATCACCAAACTGCATATACCGAAACCCCCAGAATGTAACAACTACTTTTCTGGAGACCGCATCTAAATCGGTTCAGCCAAACGCGAGATAATCGTGGACAAACATACGAACCTGTTTTTTGTAGACGGTAAAAAATTTCGTTTAGTACGCGGGCGAAGCCGCGGGCAAATGCTAGTATATTATAAATGCGAAACTGTGTCTCTCTGTCTGTCTGTTACCTCTTCACGTTTAAAATGCTGGACCGATTTAGACGAAATTTAGTAAAGAGATAGTTTGAGGCCCGGGAAAGGACATAGGATAGTTTTTATTCCAAAATTAATTCCTTAGAGTGCGAAAAGGGGGGGCAGATTTTTTTATGGGCGAGTGATATTTAAGCCTGTCCCTACAACAATTTAATAGCAGTTATTTCTCTAATAATGATTTGCACGCGGACGGATTCGCGGGCAAAAGCTAGTATTCTTATATATTATCTACTTTACTATTTCATTATTATACACTACTTTCGTCCCACGGACATTTCTCATGAATCAAAAAAAAATCCAAGTGCGATATTGCTCCATACTTTTGCAGCTTACTGTAACCGTAAACAAAAGTTAATTGTGTACCATTTTTTTCCACTGATAACTCTGCAAACGCAAATTCAAAAGCTAATCTCACAAGATGTTAGCGAGTCCACATTAGCGTACAAAACTGGGAATAAGTGGGAATAAGAAAGAAAAACAAAAGGTAAGGTGACACTTGTGATTTAAGGCTTCCTGGCAAACGTAATTTTATACGTTTCAGATAATGCGCAATGGAAATGTACGGGGATTTGTTTAAGCTACAAATGAATATCTGTACCTTGGTTATGTAAAGCATATACTTCTGTTCGGAGTGGTGAGCAATATTATTCAAATAAAATTGAAAATTTTCGTTTTCCTCCCCCCTCCCACCCTAGGATTCGTAACTGCGACATCATAGTATGCGCGGACAGTCGCTATAGCCAATTGAGCTATCGGAACTTTCCACTCGGTCAACAAGTAAATAATTAAATTTGACGACCCGTTTAGCCTAGTTGGTAGTGACACTGCCTCCGAAGCTAGAGGTCCCGGGTTTGAATCCCGGCCAGGGCATTATTTGTGCATTTAGCACGGATTTTGTTCTTGGGTCTTGGATGTTCTCTATGTATTTAAGTATGTATTCATCTATATAGGTATGTATATCGTCGTCTAGTACCCATAGTACAAGCTTGGTTTTTACTATGGGTACTAGATGACGCTTAGTTTGGGACTAGGTCGATTTGTGTGAGATTGTCCCCCAATATTTTTATTTTTATTTTTTATTTATTTATAAATATTAGGCGACATTTTTTACACAAATCGAACTAGTCTCAGAGTAAGCTCAATAAGTAATAAAAAAATACAAGCTCTGGTAACATTTTTAATGACAATATTTTTTTAACTTGTATTTTTTCAAAATATAGACTTATACTACTACACTTGTAGTTTTTTCTTACTGAAGCCTCAATTAGGCTTATTTGCAAGAATGAGGCTTATTTGCAAATGAATCTTCCAAAATCACTTTGTTACAAAAACCAAAGATCATCAAACGATCCCAAAGTCTTTCCGGCTCCTTTCCCTAATCTGTTCTTGGAGACAGTATTTTCGCAGTTAATTATTGTAATTTTCCCCGATTTTTTGGAACGTCATCGAAGCGGAATATTA
The DNA here is from genome assembly GCA_905163555.1 of Notocelia uddmanniana. Classification (NCBI taxonomy): domain Eukaryota; kingdom Metazoa; phylum Arthropoda; class Insecta; order Lepidoptera; family Tortricidae; genus Notocelia; species Notocelia uddmanniana. Next base: position 20,808,539 of record LR991067.1, read on the forward strand.
AAAAGTAATGGCTCATTATGTCTCTTAATTCGAGTTAAATTGCTCGTTAAATTCGTTGTACGAGTCTTTGAGGGCAGGGATTACGTCTTGGAATTTGGGTAGAGCGTAGAACTTTTGATATTATCCGGGATAATGACGTATATTTTAGTAAGTTGCACCTTTGAAACTCTCATGTGATTTTCATATGAGTATGAATTGGAAGGACGTAAAAGCGCAGCGTGGACACCCCACAAGGTGTACTGATGATCTGGTAAATTTCGCGATAGTACGCTGGATGTAGGACCAGTGACTGTGCCATTATTTAAGGCGAGGCCTCTGCCAAGCAGTGGACGTCCTTTGCCTGATATGATGATGACAAATTGTAAGGAAGTTTATCTACATTGCGGTTTACCAAGGTAAAATCAGTTCAATCGATCTATAGAATCGGAGTTAAAAGCTATAGCCGTGTTTGGATGGCAAAACTGCCTTTGAAGAGAAAATGGTTTTCCTTTTGCTCGGATAATTATCTTTATATACGTTGTAATTTCATCGAATATCAGCCCCAAAATCGTCGTGATTTTTGAGATAATAAATGCATTTCTGTGTCTCACTTTATGGCGCACAACCCGTTTGCGGTATTTTCTACTTTCCCGACTGCGTTCTGACGGTATACCGCCAGTATTACATTGTAACGTTGCATACAACAATTTTATGTTGTTCACGTGAGCTCGTACTGCCCCGCATTTGCGCATCCCGCGCCATTCAGAAAGCACTCATTTAAATGTAGGCGCGCCGTAATGAATCTGCACCGATTCGAGTGACAGTTATCTCTGATAACTGTGAGTCTTAGGTACAAATATCACGCTGACCTCGTATCGCCAAATGAGGAAGTACACTCCACATTTAAGACTGCACTTAATTGAGAAATGAGGGTGATCACACATTCAATTCAATTTAAATGTTCGTGTTGCTAAAAATCGGACCAGGGTACTTAAAATAGCCGTGCCAAATATCTGCTTTTGAGACGTTATTCCAATATATGCTAATTTGAACATTTATTTTTATTGTCTTTGCTATATGTTGAAGCACTCTTATATTCTTAAAATGATCGTGCAAGTAAGGCATTGTTTGTCGTAATTACCGTTCTTGAAACCCGTTCCAAATTTAGGTTCCTAAGTTAAAAGAACACAACCGAAAATGAAGAACTGATCACCCGGGCGGGCCTTGAACCCGCGACCTCTGGATTCCATCCATCGCTCTTTGCACCTGAGCTACCGCGGGTTATCCCGAGGCGATGAATCTTACAATCAGTTCACTCTTTTTAATTAAGCCTTAGGGAGACTAGTAGTGACATCTACCGTCAAAGTTGCTACAACTTCTGAAACGGCACCAACGTCTCAAGTTACATTAAGAATCGTTAGTAACAATGTGTTTGTGGAAGGATTCCAGAGGTCGCGAGTTCAAGTCCCGCCCAGGGTGATAAATTTATAATTTTTTTATTTTCGGTTGGAAATTATTTTTTCGCTAAGCGGACGTTTCCGCTTGTAAAATATTTACAGTTAAACGAATCCGAACTAAAACGTTTTGAGAGTCCCAATTTTTCATCAGGGTCTCTTAGTCGATTGAGCCCAAGGAAATATAATTTTACATGTTACCTTAACGTTTTAAGATAAAACTCATTTCACGGGATGAAGGCACTTTGAGTACGAAATAACTTTATTTTTATACTTTATTACGTTACAATATAAATTCATATTTTTGCGTATACCTAGAGTTTTTAATAAAGTGGAGTTGACTTCGGCGGACCGATTGTGATCAATTATCATTTTGCAGATATCGTTGTTCAGAAATTTTAAATGCAGTTTGAGGACCTGTCTATCTAATAGGTTAAACTGTAATTATATATAATACACTTTCAAGATCGCTCATAATTATCTGAACACGTTCTAAATAATTGTAATGCCTTGATAAAAGAGAAGTGTTTGGATGTTCGTGAGAACTTAGTTGACGTGGATTAAATTTAGGTGTCTTCTAAACAAGCACTACCTAGACATATCTACAAAATATTATTATTATACACGTAAACTTTAATGTTTGAATTAAGTCTTCGTGGACGAAACTTTAATCACACAATTTTTGTCTAAGGAACTCATAAGTCATAAGACAACACTAGGTACTACAGAACTTTAATGAAGTTGACCAACCACGTGTCGCCGTTATTGAACAATAATGAAATTGACTAATCACGCGTCGCCGTGGAACGCGCGCTTGTGCGACATATACCCAGAAAAAGTGTATTCGAATTTTAGTCAATATAAAACAGAGAGCTGCTGATATGATTTTAGCCGTCTGAAAATATTAACATTAACATCAATGTACCTACATTTATGAAATTTGTAAATTCGTAAGAACAAAACTATTTTGGAACAAACTCGTGATAACTTCTGCACGTCGCATCATAATCTAAGAACCAAGAATAAGTTAACTAATACATTTAGCAAAATGCAATTTGTCAGATCTGGTACTCACCATATGTCAGTGAAAATTTATAATGAAGTTCCTTTTAGTATAAGGAAAATAGTAAAATATAAGACATTTTGTAATAAACTAAAAGACTTTTTAGTTAAGAATAGTTTCTACACCCTAAAAGAATTTTTCGAATTGAAATTGTAATTCATATAAAAATAATAATAATTATTAAAAGGACATGTTGATATTATGTATTCAGAATTTTAATTGTATTTAAGTTAAACTAAATATTGCAGTGCCTTAACAGGGTTTATATTGGGACACTTATCTACTTTTAAGACCTTTGTAACCATATAATGCAATAAATGATGATTATGATTATGATATACCAACGAACGCTGAACCGTTGGGCCTGCACTTCGTTTCCGCAGGAGAGTTTGTTTAATTCATCTCGGTTGACTCGTAGAAAAAGTATTGCACACAATAGTTACACGAGTATATACTGTTGGTTCAAGTGTGACATCATAATATAATGTTAATTTGTAACAGCCAGGGGCTTCAAGGTATTGAAGCGGATCCCGGTATCTTTAAGGATACAAAAGGAAGAACGTGATTAAAAACTCATCAACAGTGTTCATACCGTATTCAGCGGTACGTTACAAGTAATAGCTTTTACGAGTACGTGGGACCAAATCCGGTCTACAAATGCTTGTGTTATGTACCACTGAATATTTAATCTATTTTAGGCCCGTGATGACACACCAGGCAACCAGACGTACGAATTTACGCCATCGCAATACGTTGAATGTTCCAGATACATACCATGACATGAAACGTTTTGCCTTCAACTTTATTGTTCGTACCGTAAATTTGTTTTTAGGGTCCGTACCCAAAGGGTAAAATGGGACCCTGTCACTAAGACTCCGATATTCGTCCGTCCGGTCTGTACGTTCGTCTATCACCAGGCTGTATCTCATGAACCGTGATAGCCAGACAGTTGAATTTTTCATAGATGATGTATTTTTGTTGCCGCTATAACAAAAAATACTAAAAACTAAATAAAATAAATATTTAAGGGGGCTCCTACACAAAAAAAAAAAATGTTGCTCGTTGTGTTGATTAGGCGCTGGGTCTCAAAATGTATGGGAAACTAAAATCCGACTCGCACTTGACCACAATTATCCTTGATATTGTTTTACGTTATTATTACTGTTTTTTTATACTACGACGGTGGCAAACAAGCTTACGGCCTGCCTGATGGTAAGCAGACAACGTCGCTTACGGACACTTGCGACTACAATCACAAGCGCCTTGCCGACCCTTTATTAACTTGAGGATTCGGTGTGTTGACAGCTAGTGACCTGCAGGTCCCTCACTCTCAACACAGCGTATCCTCGGGAGGTCCTGATGCGTGTTATACTCAAGAAAGTATCGTCGCTTGCCATCAGTGACGATTGCCAACAGCCGAGATGGTGGTCGAACACTAGCCTTATATCCAATAAAGTAAAAATATGCATCAGTGAACCTCAGTTCCATCCCATTAAGGAAAAAGTGCTTCTGCTAAACAAAAGCGGGGTCCCGGCTGACCGTTCTCAGTCCGCTACCTTTTGACGTCTCTCCCCTTGCGCCGCGCAGGTCTATAGTTCTGATAGCTGGAGTTATAGAGAATAAGTAGAACCGAATAAGTTTATTTTAGGTCATAGACCCATATGATGTGTCAGTAACAATGATACCTTATAGTTGAGACTGGTTAGTAGGTAGAAAACAGTTCATGCCTAAACTATGGCATCGCCCCCTCACAACTCAGTTCCGCTAACCCTAGTTCGGACCACAGATATTAGATCTAAATATTATTTCACACATTAGACTGCCGTTTTGATTTGCTGAACCCTGTGTATCAAAATTGAACGGTCAAATCTGCCGGGCATCGTCTTCTTGATACTGTTGGGACTGTTTCTGACACGGGTGAGCAGTGGCGCAATTTTCTTGCGCATTAGTGCCTAAAAGCCGTTCGTGTGTGCTTCAGTGAATATGCCGTTTAGCAGAGGCAGCCTTTTTTGGGACTTGTGATCAAAACCCTTTGACGGAATTGCTCATCAAATGTAGTCTGAATTCTCAAAATCAAGGTAGATGTTGTAAGTAAATGTTGGATTAAGATAATGAAGAGTATTGATTTCGAAATCCCGTTTTTTTTCAATGAATATCTAAGTACATACATTAGACAGATGTTGTCTGTTTACGAAGTGTCAAAACGATGTATGTAACGAATTTGCATGATTAGTATAGTATTACGAGTATATTCGACTCATCATCATCCTCCTAGGGTTATTCCCAGTACAGTTGCATCCTGAAGGATGCCTGGGGTCCGCTACCTAACCCCAAGAATTGGCGTAGGCACTAGCTTTTACGAAAGCGACTGGCATCTGACCTTCAAACCCAAGGGGGAAACTAGACCTTATTGGGATAAGGCTTGTCAAGTGAGTGGGCAACTTGACTGTTAGAAGTTCTCAAGCCGCCCGGAGGCCTCTAACTTGGCTTAACGACTGCTATCATAGACAGCAACCGGGATCAACGGCTTAACGTGCCTTCCAAAGCACGGGAACGCTCAGTTAGTAACAACTCAAAGCGGTCACCCATCCAAGGACTGACCTCGCCCGACATTGCTTAACCTCGCATACTGCACGCGATTAGCGGGTGCCGCTGGGTCACGAACGCTATTATATTCGACTAGCATTCGATTTAATAACACGAATCAAAATTAGGTATGTGAACCATGTGTGAATGTCCTTCATTTTCGTATTTTTAAAAATAGCACTTTCCAAAATTATATTACCCCCCCGAACCCCCCCCCCCCCCCCCCCCCCGAAAATTATATTAACTCCCGAAGAGTTCGAAACATGTCGCCCGGAGTGACAATTTATACGTGAGTTCTAACCGTTTGCGTAATATAATTTTGAAATGACTCACGAAAGTTTAAATTCAAGTAGCACTTTCCAGTTTTGTGAATACTAAAATATACTAGTTACAGATCTAGAAAATAATGCTTTTCCTGTCGGCTCAATTCAAAATACGACTACACCGGAAGAATTATTCATATCAATCAATTACCGTATTATTTAACAACTGTCATGCATGGCAAATGACAAAATACTACCAGTTTTCATTCTGACATTTGACATTGACTAACGGGAAAGCAATATTCACTATATCTGTAGAATTCTGCGACGATTAACCAGAGAAAGCAGTGAGAGCGCAATAGTTAATAATGAACTACCCAAGCATAGTAATTATAGTTTCTACATAACCCCAGTTACGGACAGCGTACAATTCTACCCAAAATTAAACAATATCTCGTCTCTTTCTGTCCTTTGCTATTGCATCACGCATCCTTGTCTATTTGAGCGACTCATTTAAATTCTATCTCGTTTTATTCATAACGGGAGAATATGCGAGCTCTGTGCATTTTGTATTTCACAAAGCCAAGTACTGGAGTAGGTAAATCTTGGCACAACGCTTCGGGCTTAAAAACGATACATACAGGTAGTGATGGCATGGAATAAATGTAGTAAATTGAGCAATATGTGTGGCTCATTCTACTTTTATGTGTACATAGGACATTTAACGAATTCGTAAAAAAATATTGCTTAACAGCGTCACATTAATTTTTTTTACGTGTTCATGTGACCAGCTGGCGGGTATTCCATCGCTCCATAACCAGCTGATGTTTTTTGTCCTTAAGGTATTGGCTGATCTATCATTTTATATAAGTTTCAGTCTAGGGGAAATTACAGTTTTTTTTTCTACTCCTTTGGGAAGCTGTTGCTGCTCAACGCACCAACGGATCGCCAGCTGACGTCCACAGTCAGTAAAACTTTTTTAACAAGTTTTCGTGCGAGAGGAAAAGACTAGCGATTTTTGTGCCTGGTCCGGGTACTATTTGTTCTTTATCAGGCTTCACTACTGATTAGGATTTGGTAAGATTCAGCTTTAATTATAAAAACACCGTACTTAGTGCCAAAATCACCACTGCATTTTCGATTCTCACCTCGCCATACCTATTAACTGACCACTGAGTTATTTACCATATTATTAGGTTTGCTTAATCAATAAATAAACCAGTGGCTCTGTGAGCTGCAAACTTCGCAAGAAAATATATTCAAATTTCAAAATTTACAAAAGCTGACTTGACAAAAAAAATCTATACTAGTAGCTCTATGAGCTGCAGACCTCGCAAAAACTTTTTTTTTTTCAAAAGTAAGAATTTCCAAAAACTGACTCGACAAAAAAAAACTATATAATTATCAAACCTGCTCACAAAATTTCACGAGAATCGGTTGAGAAATGCGACCTGTAGAGGAGAACATCCGGACAACAGAGAGACATACGAAAGAATTTTTGTCGAAAGCTGAAACGGAGACGCTTTGCTCGCTTCGCTCGCTCGGTCAATAATTATCGAACCTGCTCACACATTTCACGAGAATCGGTTGAGCAATACGACCTGGTAGATGAGAACATCGGAGACGCTTCGCTCGTTTCGCACGCTCGGTTAATAACATCATGCGTTGCCAAAGTTTAAGTATTATGTCTATTATTTTATGACAGATACAAATTTTGCTAGCTATCCTACAGACATGTGTGTGTAGATATAGTGATCTGGTAAATATAGCTTAGTGTTATGCGAGGAAGGTGCACGATCATGTATACCTAACAAGAAAACGTGACGCATCGTGTCTTTGACATATTTATTCAGAATGGATATAAAGATATGAAATAATATCTAATATGTATGGGCATAAAAAGCTATTACAAGTATCTGCATAGCATTTATCTAATTGGTGCAGTATGCGGTATTTTCTGTATGTTTTACAGTTTCGATGTTAGGCAAGGAGTCAATATTTGAATGTTGGTAAAGTTACTTCTATTCCGGCCATAAAATTAATTTCCAAGAAGCTAGGCAAATAATCGCAAGAACTTATCAACTTAAGTAATTGACTTAAAGTCAAAGTTAGACTTTGACTTTGAAAGCGATACAAGCTTCGCTCTCATTACAAAACGATTTCAAGCCCGCGACAAACCATTAGGGAACCGACCACAGGGTAAATAGCGTCGTTTGTGCTCAAAGAGAAGAATGTGTAGACTGGTGGGGTGCGGATTTAATCAAATAGGGTAAACGTTTCAATGTTTGACACCTTTATACTAAATATTTAACACCTATTGTTCAATGATATAAGATTGAAAGTTTTATGGGTTAGCGTCGAGCACTAAGACATTTACCTTATACTTAAGGTGAAGTTAAGGAATATCCATTAACGATTCTAGATATTTTCATTCCGATTAGAAGACCTTTCATATGTCTTTCTTTATGTAGATTGAATGGCAACTTTTGAGAGACGCGATTTGGAAAATGAAAGCTTTATAACATAGACAAATGCATTATAAAGGACTGACGTAGTCCATGGTGTTATATTCTGAGTTACGAGTTTGCCAGCTAAACTAGATGGCGCTGCATGACACTATGTATTTAACTTTCATTACTTTAAGGTTCCAGCATATATTGTACTTTGTGGTTCCAGCTACCAAAACTAAGCGTTTTGCCTTCAACTTTATGTGTAAATCGAACAAAAAGTAGTCGACGTAGTATTTCCCTGACTCTGCGTTCCCGGATAGACTATGTTGGGGATTTCAAGTCGCGAGTGATCTTCTAGGCAACAAACACATTAAGATCGTCGCCTAAATACCATCAGGTGAAATATCGGTCAAACGCTAGCCTATTTCCAAAAACAAAACATTCATCAGTCTACATTATTTAACTCCATTATATATGTATATGCTGATTTTATTTGTACATTTATAAATGTATACACCCTATTTTGATGCAGAGGAAATGCATTTACGCATCCCCTGGACAAGACTCGTGCAGTTTGCGGTATGCTACCCCGCATACCTCACTGGATCCACAGAAGACCAGTGCCGTTGGCAGTACTGTGCCATTGCTGAGTGAAAGCCTTTCCGGTAGCACAAGCACATTGCTGTTTTTTAGTTGTTAATTTGTATTGTATTACTTGTAATGTGTTACCCGAATAAATATATTTCTACTTTATATACCCAAACATCCATTGATAGAATGACACAAAGTATCAAAGCGCTTTATTCAAGTTAACCGCGTCAAAGCTTTCCACGGAATATTCTATGAGAATTGCGGGCGAGGTCAAGACTTCTGGAGTAGTGTCATTAAGAGAGAAGCTCAGAATAGAGCAGATCACGCAAAGTAACGTTTGGTGCACTGATTTTCCATGTTCGTGTCCCTACGTTTTCTGAGGAGAGTATGTATATTCTTTATATGACTTATTAAGGTGCTAAGCAAAGGCCTTTTTCCTTTTCCTCTATGAGTATTTTAGATAAAGATAAGTTATTATTTGTCATCACAATTTTACGATGTTTGTCTTTCAATATCGATTAGGATTTAGGTATAAAGTGTGCAATGTACCTGGAAAACTATGCGCAATTTGACGTGGATGTTAAATCGATCGGATGTATTAACTATCCAACTGACCATTCAATGTGACAGCCACATTACTAGGTTAAATCACTGTTCAATCTTCCAAAGTGGTTCAAGCGATATTTTACGCCTGGGCAGCTTCTCTCTTTATACAAAGCCCAAGTCCGATCTTGCATGGAGTATTGTAGTCACCTTTGGGATGGCTCGGCTAAGTACCAACTTGCCGCACTCGACTCGGTGGACCGCAGAAGCAGGAGGCTCATTGGTAGCAGTATGGTAGTAGGAAATAAGCTTCTGAGTCTAGCACATAGACGCAAAGTAGCATGTCTGTGCGTCTTATACAGATTGTACTTCGGTGAGTGTGCTCAGGAGCTCCATGAGTTCATACCGCCTTCCCCCTTCTTCCATCCGGACATCCAGATGTAGGGCTGGCTACCATCCTTACCTGGTCGAAATTCCTCTAATTCGAACCAAGCGCTTTGCAACATCCTGCATTATGATGCGCACTTCTAAGGTTTGAAATGCTCTGCCGGCGTCTGTAGACTAGAATTAGAGTTGGTTCGAATTAGAGGAATGTATTTCCGAGTTCATATAACCTGGACCTTTTTACGGCATGAGTGAATAGGCATCTTCTGGGTGAGCTCGCTTCATCGTGATGCTGGCCAAGGGCAATCCCATTTTTAATAAAAAAAAAGCATAAAATATTATGTTTTGCGTTGATACTTTTTTGGGCAAGTTAGAATATTGAATAAGCACACGAGTCTACGATATCTGACAACCCTGGGTAAGACAATTAACGACGTGACCAGTGATTTATTTAATCCTGAAAATACAAAATGTTTCACTTAACTAAGACCCTAACGAATCTCAGTAAGTATTACTCGCCAATAAACGTTGTGTTCGGCAAACGATTTCTTTTAGAAAATGTATCATATTATGTCTGGAAAATAACTCCGAAAATAAGCGTTAGAAACTCTTTATTCAGAAGGTCTATTAGCCAATCATTCCTGGTCATCTGGCCGTTTCTGTTTTACATTGTAACTAGACAAAAACATATTTTTATGATGGCGCCTTATCTAGCCTAGCTTTTTATGTAGCTGACTAAAAGCCAGCTATTGTCGTGGTTAATGGGTCTTGTCGAGTGAACTAAATATGTAGCTGTATTTTATAAGTCGTTACATGTACTGGTTTAATAGGTTTATACGTATAGTGCGTATACAAACCTGTGACCCTCGTGAAAAAGGGTATAAGTGCCGTACACCGTATGGGACTTTTACCCTTTTTCACTAGAGCCACAGACCTACTTAGTACCCTAAGAAAATTTATAGACTAAAGACATAAAAAGAAGAATTTAATATAAATAGATAGCATGAACAGACATCTTCTGGTTGATCTTAGACCTTGTTTAACTTTCCGTCAGGTTAGTTGGACTAGGGTCAAACGCAAACCCATTTTTATAAAAAAATATATATATATATTTATTTAAAATTGACAAGGTTAAGAATAAGAATATCTTTTTTTGCATTAAACATTACCATATGCAAGGTCTTAATATCATCGGTAAGTTACATGTTTAACTAAAATTGGTATGCAAAAGTAATATCACTATAACTAATATTTTTAGGTACCTACAATTACAGAGATCAATATAACAATATTACCAGTTAAACATTATAACAATTAATCATCAGTTACCACAATGCTGCCTACCATTACAAGACAAAGAATTAATTTAAGCTATAGAAGTTTTTTCCATTTAGCCATCGGTGTAGATGCTTTTTGAATGACATGATATTCAATGACCGCAATTCGGTAGGTATTTTATTATCAACCTATCACCACAACAATATCACATTTTCTAAATCTTTAGGGCCTGGCTTGCTGAAAAAGGCACTAAATTTTATATGTGTTCCATACTAAAATCTGGGTGGGTTGCACCAAACCGTCTGTAATCGTAAGCAGTGTTCGATAGAATCGGATTGTTCCTTTAATCCGAACCTCTTTCAAGCTCGAGTAACTAGGCATAATTCTGGGTAAGCTCGCTACATCTTTAAGCTTTTCCTTGCCCTTGGGCTAGATGCTGGAAAAGAGCAAACCCATTCGTAGTATAAAAGAACGGCAAAGAGCGGGTCGAACTACGCACAATGAAATATTCCACATTTAAAACACTATCATGTACTTTGAATTAAAATAGGTCGTATATTCATAGGAAACTCGCGAAACATACGTCCTTTTTGATTGAGTATGACAGTTTTTCAGGGATAACTCAAAAACTGTTGGACTCGATAGACTTTTTATAGGATTTCCTGTAATCTAAAGGTAAAGAATCATTTACCACATTTTTCTTAATTTTAGGTCCAGTAATTTTTGAGATTATTTTTAATTTTCGGAGTACTATTACTTATTCTGTAGTTTCGGGGAATGGTCAGTTTTCTATTTTTTCTTAAATAATTAAACTATTTAGCATATCATCATCATCGTCATCCTCATGTCAGCCGAAAGACGTCCACTGCTGGACATAGGCCTCCCCCAAAGACTTCCACAATGACCGGTCCTGCGCCACCGGCTTCCAGCGGACACCCGCGACCTTCACCAAGTCATCAGTCCACCGTGTGGGGGGCCTGCCCACGCTACGCCTTCTGGTACGTGGTCGCCACTCGAGAACCTTTCCGCCCCAACGGCCATCGATTCTACGTACTATGTGCCCCGCCCACTGCCACTTAAGTTTAGCGATTCGGAGGGCTATATCGGTCACTTTGGTTCTTCTGCGGATGGCCTCATTCCTGATGCGATCACGCAGAGAAACTCCCAACATAGCTCTCTCCATTGCCCTTTGGGTGACTTTGAGCCTTCTTATGAGGTCTATAGTAAGCGACCACGTTTCAGTGCCATATGTCATCACTGGCAACACACACTGGTCAAAGACTTTCGTCTTGAGACACTGCGGAATATTGGACGAAAAGATGTGCCGTAGCTTCCCGAACGCTGCCCAGCCGAGTCGGATTCGACGATTAACCTATTTCTCGAAGTTGGACCTACCTAACTGGACAGTCTGTCTTAGGTTGATGTAATCGTCTACAACTTCGAGCGTAAAGTGTCCGATTGTTAAGGGAGTTGGTGCGACATCGACATGGACATTTGACATGATGTTCGTCTTGTCCATGTTCATCCTTAGACCAACTCACTCGGAGGCTTTACTGAGATCATTGAGCATTGTACTTAAATCCTCCATGGTCTCAGCCAAAACTACTATATCGTCAGTAAACGGAAGGTGAGTGAGATAGTCGCCGTTTATGTTGATGCCAAGCCTTCTCCAGTCCAGAGTCTTGAAAACATCCTCCAGTGCAGCGGAGAACCGTTTAGGAGAAATAACATCTCCTTGCCTGACTCCCCGCTGCAACGGAATAGGCTTTGAGCTCTGGTTCTGGAGTCGGACTGACATAGTGGCGTTGTCGTACAAACACTTCAGCACTTCGATATAGCGGTAGTCCACTTGGCACCGTTGGAGAGATTGTAGTACAGCCCACGTTTCAATCGAATCGAAGGCTTTCTCGTAGTCCACGAACGCTAAAGAGAGGGGCAGGTTATACTCCTCAGTCTTCTGTATAACCTGACGGAGCGTATGGATGTGGTTTACGGTGCTAAAGCCTCTTCGGAAACCGGCCTGTTCGGGAAGCTGGAAGTCATCTAGCCTGCGTGCGAGACGGTTCGTAATGACTCTTGAAAACAGCTTATAGACATGGCTCAGAAGTGAGATGGGTCGGTAGTTCTTCAGTAAGGCGTTGTCACCCTTTTTGAAGAACAGCACCACCACACCTCTGTTCCATGGCTTTGGAGTTTTCCCTTCCAGTAAGACGGAGTCGAACAACTTCTGAAGGGCCCTAAGGACTGGTTTTCCACCCGCCTTCAGGAGTTCAGCTGTAATTCCGTCTTCACCGGGTGCCTTGTTGTTCTTAAGCTGTTTAAGAGCCATTCTAATTTAAATTTAGCATATAATTATCAAAAAATACATATTTCAGATATTTTGGGTTCTATATGTCTCACGTTTGCAAAACTATTATTATTATTTTTTAGCTACTCTACCCCACACAAGTGGCCCCATGTTTAAAGTTAATTTGTTAACCTTACATTTTTGCCTTTGCGTCACCGATTCACATATGTGTACCAAATTTCAACTAAATTGGTCTAATAGTTTCGGAGCAAATTGGCTGTGACAGACGGATGGACGATTTATTCCTTTTGAGGTAAGGAACCCCGAAAAAAACGTGGATCGGTTTGTAATCGTAAGTTGGTTTAACCCACCCTGAACCTTCTAAATCTGTTTGATAAAAATTCTGAAATCGCCATTGTTGTGCTCTTAAGATTATCACACCTTTCTTACCGCAACCAAACTCATATGGGCATAAAACATCCATAGAGAGCGCTCGTGAAGTTAGTTTATCTCAGAATTCTAAGGATATGTCAATATTTTCCGTGTATTGTCAGACGGTTTGCCGTTCCTTCGGATAGCGGGTCGCGAGTGTGACCTTAGGGTATGTCTAAGATGGAGTCTTGTACGAGTAGGTATAGACAAGTGCTAAAATATGTATCGATTTAAACCTGCCCTAAATATGCACCGAAACGTTCATTAGCCGTGGGATCTGTTTGTGGGTAAGTTGGTCACCCATATTTTTGAACATTAGTGTACCTGCTGCTTAAGCATGGTTTAAAATGGCCGTTAAACGTTCAACGGTTACTGAAATGCACCACCACCACTAACATAACAGCCCCAGGACGTCCACTGCTGGACACAGGCCTCCCCCAATTTCATAGGGGGGTAAATGCCATAATTGGCACGCTTGGCATGCGGGTTGTTGCATTGCGATCACAGTATCTCCACCGCACTCCAGGGATGCTGTTCCCCATCCCCTGGTGGTCTTGGTTGTAGTTTTAGGACATACCCGGGTCCCGGGGTTAGAAAAATCAGACAGACTTTAACGAACCAAAGAGTATAAATTTCTTGTGGCGATCTGAAGATTGTGGAAACTGATGAATACATTATGTAATAATAATAATAATAATAGCGAAGAGTCGACGAACATCTCAAGAAACTCTCGTTAGATGGCTGGGTCTAGGGTCAGATACAGAAGGCGGTACTCCTGGACACGGCGCGGATAGTCCGGAGGTTTCTCTCTCTGTCGCACTAACCACCGGTAGCTTAGGCCCTGCCTCGCTGCACGCGGCACCCTAGGTTAGGTTTTTTTAAAATGCTTTTATTATTTGTATGTATGTTTATATATTTTACTTTTATAAAGTTAATGTAAAAAACCTAGCTTAATTACGAAAATAAATACAGAGATAATAATAAAATACTTTATTGTGCACTGCACTGAAATATTTACAAGGTGAAAGGGACTATATATATTTTTGGTAACTTTCTTGTTTCATTACAAATTATTTATTTATTTATTTATTAGGATTGCTAACGGTCAATACAATACACATTTACAATAAACTATACATTAATATCATTCATAACTAATCTTCCACTTACAGGCAATCACAGCATGCACTATTTTCAATGACAGCTTTCAATCATATCCTACTTATAATATAAAAAAAACAACTAAGTAATCATAAATTAAACTAACTGACGCGTCACGCGGGTGTATGACGAACACTGTTCTACTTACCTACCATGAAATTTCTCGAGTCACGAAAAATCTCCTAAATAATGAGAGCAGACCCAACATATTGCTCGAAAAAAAATCACGACACATCTCGAACTGTCAAGCGGCATCCATCCAGAGTCTCCTATACCCGCGGGCATTACTGTAATACAACAAAAGCGGTTTTGGTCTCACAAAAGAATAAAATATGTGCATTTCACGGGTGATTCATCGACTTCACTTTGTAAGAGACGTCCCGTATAGTGGCGTGACTGAAACAGTAAGGATACCACAGGTTGTATAATCACCATAGGTGGTACATGCCAACTAATTATGGTCTGGGTACAGGTAACCCGCCATCTAACAATTTTCCTTAGCAGGAATTCGTTTGCGTGATATTGAATTTTAAACTGCACTATTGGAGTCAAGTGTCCTGCCCCCTTCCAGCTAAACGATGGCTACGCGGTACCTATGTGAAAAGACATGGTAATATTAAACATATATTCAATTTGAATAAAACTATCACAGCAAAATAGACATTACTAGTTATAACAAAAATTAGCCACGTCAGATCTATAGCCAGATAAGCATTAGTTGCAGCGTCAACGAAAAGTCATCAGTGGCTGTGAAGTACCCATTCTTTGATTATAGAACAATTGCATTATGACATCTGTGGTCATCATCACCAGTTCTAGTTTACAAAATTTGTGGTTTCTGAGAGCAAGATTACCTAAATTCCTCCTGGATCAGACCTTGACCAAATTTATGAGAACATTTTGAAGACGGCAAAAATTATTATCAGAATCGTAAAGTATTATGCATTAAAATTTAACTGAACATGTATTAAAATTACATGAAAATGAACTGTGGACCTCGTTCCTTCTATTGAAGTCGGTTAGAAACTAAAAGTACACTTACTGCTGCCAAAATGTTCTCTGTGTGCTTTGAATACAATGTGCGATCAATTCTATCTCAGTCGCTTAATGTTTCACTGCTGGACACTATTCCCAAAGGATCAGTGTGGGTTAAGGATATTCTTTTTCTTGAACGTTTTTTCTTTCATGCCTTTTTAAAGATAAAAAAGTTTTTCTTTTTGATGGTTTGATTTAGTGAGTCTAATGGGCATCAGTTTCGTTGTATTCAAGTACAAGCATTTTCTTGGCAAGGTTGGTATAGGTTCTCTTTCTAAACGTCAGTCAGATCGGTTAATCTTTAGCTGTTAGTATTTTTCATTTCAATTTAAAACAAAAAACTAAATTTAGATGTCAGTTACTAGACTGACATAAATACAGTAGAGTTCAAAACTATGTAAATGGAAAAAGCATTAAACAGGACTCTCAACACGATTGTTAAAGACGTAAAGTTGTTTACATATTTTTGAACCTAATCTAATACACCTAATACGTTCATAAACGATGTATCTCTTGGTGGGAACTGTTTAGGACTTAGATACATGTTTAGTAATTATAAATCTGTACGTTTTTTCCTTCGTACGTTTGTTGGTTCTTCAAATAAATAAATAACCTTTGGGGAATTACGAGTACATACATGTACTAAAAGTGTATTTTTAGTTTTTTAGTACCCCACAGCTAACTTGGTGCAACAGAACTATTATGCTATCATTCAGTGTCTGTCCATCTGTCAGAGGCAGCTTTTATTTGTAACCTATGGAATCACCTAGAAGACCAAATATAATACAGTAATAAAAATGCAATTATAACAATGTTGGATTTTTCTTCCCTTTGGAAACTACAGAAAGAGGTAAACATTGGTAATTGTCAATAACATTAATTGCATGTAGACAATATGATTCATATGGACTCGACTTCGAAGTAGATTCATAGGCTGTGGCAGAATAACAGCGTTGCAGTTCGCGCGTCTTGCGAATAGCAACAGAAG
The DNA here is from genome assembly GCA_905163555.1 of Notocelia uddmanniana. Classification (NCBI taxonomy): domain Eukaryota; kingdom Metazoa; phylum Arthropoda; class Insecta; order Lepidoptera; family Tortricidae; genus Notocelia; species Notocelia uddmanniana. Next base: position 20,825,033 of record LR991067.1, read on the forward strand.
TCTCAGCCTTTTCTTCATCGCACATATTGCTGGACCTATTGTGTACACATCTGCGTATCTTCATGTTAACGGTTTTCTTTTATTTTTATTTATCTTTAAGTGCTGTTTGGTGTGCTGTACAGAATCAATGATTATTCTTCTTTCTTCTTCTTCTTCATTTTTTCTATCGCGATTTTTAAGTAATCAAGTTTTGGCTACAATCAAAGAAACATATAGTCGAAGTAACATATATCTGAATGATACATACATACATAAACTTCCGCCTTAATACCCAAAACGGGTAGGCAGACCACAAGAACATTAAATTTCAGTGCCACTTTTAGCAATCGTATGTTTATAGATGGAGAAAATGTGATATTGCAGTGACAGATTGCTAGCCCATCGCCCACAACACACTTCAACCTGGTTCCCATAGTCGACTCTTACGACACCCAAGGGAAGAAAGGGGGTAGTGATAATCTATCCCGGCACCACAAGGGACAAATCTGAATCATTATCTGAATGATAATCAGTCCTCAATATTACCTAATCTGGTTCACCGCTCCTTGTAATTTTCCAAAGCACGCTTTAAACCTTTTACTCCCACAGAGACCCGATACCGCTATCAACGTTTCTATTTACATTATTGCCATATATTTACTGTTTATTATTGTATCTCCTTAACACAGAGATAATCTTTAGGTAAATACCGCTATTAACTCGTGTATAATCCTGTAGAATCCCTCAGAATCTCAGTATTTGCTGATAAACCATATCATAAATCCCGAGTAATCTAAATCGCGAGAATTATCTGTAGTTATAATGTCAGAGTGTTGTTACGTTAAGGCTAGGTTGCACCAACTTACGATCACAGACCGATCAACGTTAAATATGGCGGCGGCAGCTGTCATCCCATAGAAACTTGTCAAACTTTCCACACATTCAGATTTTAACGAACACTGCTTACGATTACATACGGTTTGGTGCAACCCACCCTTAGTAACGGTTGTTATCATACCTTAGAGCCCATTTGATGACCAGAGTTCAGCCACGGATTACTTTCATAATGAATGTCAATGTTGATCTAATGCGCTAGATGGCACTGTACTGCCTGGGTTGATTCCTGAATCGCGCTGTTAAGATTTTTCTAACGATAATAACCTTTGGCCAGTTTATTTTGTTTTCTTACAGGTTTTAGAGTGGAATCTCCTCCTAGGTACGTATTAATACAGTGTGTTATGTGGTGTCAGTGGTATTCTTTTATGGTTTTTTTAAGCAGTCAGTGACCGAGGCTTCAAGCTTCGTCCGCATACAACTCAAATAGCACTCCCATATAAAAAGTCGATCGCCTATCAAACCTCTTCAGGGGCTGATTACCATGACTAAAGTTTCGTAATGTCCGTCGGAACTATAACAATTTACTAAGTTCCATTAAAAACGGTTCAGTTTTATGCATGATGTGGAAACAAACACCCACGTCATATTTATTTCATTTGCCTACTGTAAAACAGTCTATTTGGTAAAAATTCGCGAAGATAGTTATACCATTACTTACCTACAGTTTTAAGCCGGCGGACGCAGGTGTAGAAAGCAAACACCTTCTGTTGACATGGGACTTATCAACGGCTCGGAGCGAAGAAAGATCAATATTGGAGGTGTTCATTACATATTTTTGTAGTTTCAAAGTGAAGTGATCAGTCATGACTTATTTTTCCTACTAAAAACGTTAGTTTGGCACTTTATGTAACTAACTAACCATATTTGATATGCATGTGTACCTCATATAAAATAACTACAACTTAGAAAAGTTGCAGAACCCACGACATTTTCATTTCAAAGCTCAATATCTCAAAAACGGCTAAACAGATTTTCATGAAACATAGCTAAGAACACGCGGGATAAAATTATCTATAATACAGAAAAAACTAAAAGAAAATCGGTTCATCCGTTTGGGAGCTACGATACCACAGACAGGTACACAGAAAGACACGTTAAAATTATAATACCCCTCACATTTTGCGTCGGGGGTTAAAAAAGAGGTGGAAGAGCGCCTGCGTTGCGTTCTGCGGTAACAAGCGTCCACAGGCTACGGTGTCTTCTTACCACTAGACAGGCTGTATGCTTGTTTGCCACCTTGTAGTATAAAAAGTACTTACGTGTATTTAGATCACACGATATACTAAAATTATTAATACTTAAACTTGTTCCACGATGAAAACTGGGATGATTATGTACTTCAAATTCCTGTCAACTAGTGAAAAAATTACTGAAAAGCAGCTAAAGCAGTCGTAGGCGCTTAGCAATAAAAAGAAGTGAGTGAGAATTTACGTTACGCTTAAATTAATAATCATACCAGTGATAACTCGGGGCACATTCTAGGGATTTGATATCGATAAAAAAGATGTCGATATATATATATATATATATATATATTATATCGTATTGCATTTATTTACGAACCGTGAAATCTTCGAGAAGACAAGTACGGTTGCCAGTTTTTGTTGCACTTTTAGCACCACCCAGAGGTCACGTGTAGGGTAACGGTGGATATTCCCTACGGACGTGGTGCAACTTTGACCCACCTTTGTCAAGTGAATGGGCAACTTGACTGTTAGAAGTTCTCAAGCCGCCCGAAGGCCTCTAACTTGGCTTAACGACTGCTGTCGTAGACAGCAGCCGGGATCAACGGCTTAACGTGCCTTCCAAAGCACGAGAGCGCTCAGTTAGTAACCACTCAAAGCGGTCACCCATCCAAGAACTGACCTGCGCCCACATTGCTTAACCTCGCATACCGCACGCGGTAGGCGGGTGCCGCTGGGCCACGAGCGCTCTATACATTTACATGTGCTCATTGAAAATTCTCGATTACTATAAAAAGGTTTGCATCAGAATAAGTCAATTTGTAATCTCACGTCTGCATCGGTATATTTTCAACTATTAAACTCACTTCAAACATCAAGTGTTGATCTAAGTTATAGTGCCCTAGACAGCCCAAACGTTATTCGTAATTTGTTTATTGTTTTTATTATAAAACTAGCTGTTGCCCGCGACTTCGTCCGCGTCTTCGCTCCTATTGGTCGCAGCGAGATGTTATATAACCTAAAGCCTTCCTCGATAAATGGACTATCCAACACAAAAATATTTTTTCAAGTCGAACCAGTAGTTCCTGAGATTAGCGCGTTCAAACAAACAAACAAACTCTTCAGCTTTATAATGAGTATAGATAAAATAATAATATATAGTATAGATGAAGAGAGAAAAATATATTTAATTTGAAAAACATTTAGATTCAACATCTAAATGTTTTTCAGTAACATTGATATATTTAATTGTCAATAAAATATTTTGCTACGTCACTTTAGTATAAGTGCCCTGAGATATCCCGGTTATGTTAATAATATTATAATTTAAATCTTCTAATCATGATAAATCTTTAAGTGTTAGACTTGTTGGTGTACCTCTCTCCATTGATTTACTTATTTATGCGACATGAATGCTATTTTTTTCTTTAAATCACTGAAGTTGCCCGTATCCTCTGCTACTCAAAGGAACACGAGTTCATATCGCTATGAAGGTAATCTACAAAAACCTGATCCGCAGCGGGCTAAGGGTCAAGTCAGGCCGAAAAGCCTACGTATTTTATACCGCGTAATTTAAAACCTAGTTTCAAAGTCAGACAGAGAATTCTTCAGACCCATCAATCAATTCCCCTTTTGTTACTCAGTGTTTTAATACTTTTACGAGGTTGAATTGAAGTTTCATTGCCTTTAATGTTACCGTTAATGGTAAAGGCATGAATATTGTTCATTCTATCGAGGAAAGAACAGAAAACGTTAAACGGGCGATATAGTTCTTTGTTTGATATTTAGTTCTTTGTACTCATCGATTTAGAATTCTAAATCGATGTTTGTACTTTTTGCATTTTGTAAGTTCACATGTTTTATAAGTTTTACAATATACGTTATGTGTATTTGATTTATTTTAATACATTTTACTTTATGCTCCGAAGGGCGAAAATTAACACGTTTAATGATTATTTTAAGTTTAAGACGAAAAAAAAGAAGAAAAAACAGTTATTTTTCATTCAATGCGGGACTTGAGAATGGACTTAAGAGCAATTATAAAATCGATTTGTTTGGATAAACAAGAAAACCATATCCAATTTGGTAAGATTCTCAGCTCACGGGACCACTTCTTGTAAAATGTGCTCCACGAGATAGGACGCTCCACTCGAGACTTTTCGCTCCAACTTTTACCGTGTGAGCTCCGAATTAATAACCAAATTATAAACGCGAAGGACTCGAGCTTGTCTTTTTTTTTTACTAAAAGGTTCCTTATTTAATGGAATGTATTATACCCAACGCTAAAATATGTTCAGAAAAGATAAGAAAATGGCCTATATTAAGAAACCTGTATCTGTGGTTGCATCTTAATGTTTATTTAAATTAAATTCATACTTCTAATATGTTCTTAAACAAAAGATCATATTTGGAGCGTCGTTAAAGTATCGACAATCGATATTTTAATTACATTCAAGTTTCGAACATCTTCTTTAACAAAATGATGACGATGAATGCTATGTATCCACTATTGACGACCTGTTTAGCCTACTTGGTAGTGACACTGCCTCCGAAGCTAGAGGTCCCGGGTTCGAATCCCGGCCAGGGCATTATTTGTGCATTTATTACGGATTTTGTTCTTGGGTCTTGGATATTCTCTATATATTTAAGTATGTATTTATCTATATAAGTATGTATACTCGTATCGTCGTCTAGTACCCATAGTACAAGCTTTGCTTAGTTTGGGACTAGGTCGATTTGTGTAAGATTATCCCCGATATTTATTTATTAATTATTTATTTATTTATTTGTATTTTTGCATGCAGTTAATGTTCCCACGCACCTTCGCTCGCGCATATATGCAAATAAAAACAATAAACCACCACCTATAATAATAACAACCTCAAACTTTCTTTAATTTCTTTTAAATATATCGTCGTCTGTACGTAATGAAATTATATAAAAAAATCCAATACTCCGAAACAAATGTTTATACGTATCTCACAAATAGTTACCCTTAACCGGGATTCAAATCCAAGACCGTCAGCTTCGTAGGCATGGTTATTAAGCACTATAGGCTACACCGTTCAGCGAACCGGTCATATAAAACTGACAAAGGTATTATAACCGAACCTTGTATTTCACATCACAGGTAAAGTGACTTGTACAGCAACCCAAAAAGCTCTAACGTCAGTGTTCCAACTAAATTTAATATATCAGCCTCTTTGCAATTCAGGCGTCGTATCACTAGAATAAATTCCATGAAAATTCAGGAAGCTTTTTATGAGGAAGCAAACAGCGTTAAGTCACAATTTTTACGGCCAAAAAACGTATTCGAAACGGTATTTTAAAATACAGCTATTGCCCGTTATATTCCAGTTTAGCGAGTATTAATGTTTAGTGATAACGTTTTTATGGGGCGTTTGATTTACACTGTGCGAGAATTTAGTTTTATGGTATTGTGTGTTTACACAGTGTACAATAAAGTCCAATATAGTTGTATTTATGGAGGAGATTAAAGGAGTTAAATTGTCATTTTATTCATTGTGAAGATTTTACCAGAAATAAGAACTACCGAACTACGTCACTTTTATACTGGCGTATACATCAATGAACGAATGTAAAGCTATTTTTATTAGATTTTATAAGCAACATAGATTAGAAAAGTAATAATCGAATGCATCATTATCTAAAATTGTAAGCAGGAACTACAGGGCAATCGCGTAAATTAATGTAGGTAATTTATTCAAGGTTAATTTGACAGTTGATATTCCAAAGCTCTTTACCTAATTGATACAAAAGTTTAAGTTTGCAAGAAATAATATAGTTATAAGTACTCGGATTTCCCGTTCAAGATGAAATATGTCATTGTTTCATTATTAAAGTGACATTTAATTGAGCAATGAAGTGGGACCAATTTATTCCGAAGATCAAAGTTGCGAAATACGTTTCTGGTATAATTATTTGGAAGCAAAATACCAATTTAAAAATCCGGGGTCGGTATGGAGTTCGGTATTCACCACTTCAATGCAACGGCAGTCCGCCTGGTTTAGCAATTAGGCAGCCAGGTGAATCAACCATGTTTGTATAATCATATACACTCCAGTAAAACTAGGACTGATTAAATTTTCCACCTTAGTCAACACGTGAGTTAGCGTAATAAGTTCGTGTACTGGTTGACGTCAAAACTAAATATACACTTTTGTACCTTATTTCATTGTGATACGGCAAACATTGTATACATATATTTGACGTCGACTGTACTTTGAATTGTGTCCAAAAGGGCTTATCTTAACGGGACATGTATGTATTTTACGACTTTTTGTAGATGGGAGCTCTCACTCCCAAACCAGAGCAAGGTTTCGTCTAAATGTTTCCACTAAGTTATTTCAGAATGCACTTCCTAGTATACTTTGGGTGTGCAGACTTTTCGGAATAGTGATGAGCGAGTTTTTACTTTAAAGTGTCTTTTGGCCTTATGTACAGTCAGCATCAAAAGTAGCACGCATATGAAGGGGTCAAAAGCTCTCATCATCATCATCATCATCATGTCAGCCGAAAGACGTCCACTGCTGGACATAGGCCTCCCCCAAAGACTTCCACAATGACCGGTCCTGCGCCACCCGCATCCAGCGGACACCCGCGACCTTCACCAGGTCATCGGTCCACCGTGTGGGGGGCCTGCCCACGCTACGCCTTCCGGTACGTGGTCGCCACTCGAGAACCTTTCCGCCCCAACGGCCATCGGTTCTACGTGCTATGTGCCCCGCCCACTGCCACTTAAGTTTAGCAATTCGGAGGGCTATATCGGTCACTTTGGTTCTGCTGCGGATGGCCTCATTCCTGATGCGATCACGCAGAGAAACTCCTAACATAGCTCTCTCCATTGCTCTTTGGGTGACTTTGAGCCTTCTTATGAGGCCCATAGTAAGCGACCACGTTTCAGTACCATATGTCATCACTGGCAACACACACTGGTCAAAGACTTTCGTCTTGAGACACTGCGGAATATTAAAAAGCTCTCATTCCCTTATAATAAGGACTTTTGAACTTTTCAAATGCGTAGCTACTTTTGATGCTGACTGTACATAGATAAGGCCAATAGATGCATTAAAGTAAAAACACATGTACAAACTTATGTTTGTATATGTATGGCACTTTTTTGCAGAAAAAAAAATAAACAAAAAAAAATATAAAAGTACAAAGTCTCTTTCGAACCTTGCTCTGTAAGATATCTCTTCCTTATAGCTAACCTAATAGCTTTGATTGAGCAAAAATGTTTGAAATACATTCTTATTTAATCCAATTATCATAATCTTAATTTACGGATTCCTATTTGAGTGATGAAACGACTAGAATTCATGCATATGTAAACAAATTTCAATAAATAACAATTAAGGTATTTCAAAATCTTAAATTTTTGAACTGGATGTCACTACGGCAATAGACAATCTTCAAAATATCACAATAAATTACTAACTATACAATTTAACTGACGATTCAAAAGTCCTTGTCATTAGGCGTAAATAAAAAGAATACAAGGTGATGACTTGGTAAAAGTCGCGGGAGTCCGCTAGATGTGGGTCACACAGTACCAGTCATTGTGACTTTCTTTGGTCCTATGACCAGAAATGCACGTCTTTCAGTTGTTATGATGGTGCTGATGATGAACGGATGGGCATTCTGCCTATGCTTCTCTTTCAAAAGTAAAAAAAAGGTAAAGTAATTTGTTCTTCAAATTAGGCATATAACACAATACAATATGCTTTATTGCGCACCTCAAAAAAGAATTACAAATAGAAACAGCATAAAGATACAAGCAGAGGTAAACAACAGGCGGTCTTATCGCTAAATGAGCGATTTCTTCCAGACAACCTATAACATGCACCTATGCACAAAAGCTAGTCGCACCATAATATGGTGTTCCGACTATACCAACAGTTCAATGATATGAGGCTGCGCTTCGTAAACCAGCTAAATATTGCAGCAAACGTCTAGTGCACCCGATTTAGTAAATATTCAATTTAACGTTAAAATATACTTGTTTTCGTAATGTTGTTGGTTCAAAACTGCACAAAGATAATGAAAATGTACTTTTATAGAGAAACATTCCGCTCTATTTTGCAGGGTAAGTAAAGTTGATGCGTTGTGTTGAGATTGAGGGGCTTCCAATTGTTTCTCACTGTAAACACAATGAATTCTTGAATCAAAAAGGGGTCGGCAGCGCGGTTGTGATTATAGTCGCAAGAGACCAAGGGATACGGTGTCTGCTTACCATCAGACGGGCCGTGATTTTGTTTGCCACCTACGCAGTATGAGAAAGATAGTAGTAGTACTTAATTTATTGCTTTTATTTAATTCAAACCATTTAGATATCCCACCTAAGATCTTTATCAGCTTTCAGATGTCTTATCTGTCCGAAAATTATATTACGAATGTAAAAAGTCGATAAAAAACTGGTGAAAACTACAAAGTTACCAGGAAATAGAAAACCCATTTTAGTTGAAATATAAAATTTACACGAGCACTTACACACACTCAAAAACACACTGCACTTTTGAAAGCCAGCAAAATAGAATTCATCCTCAATCAATAATAATACTTTAAAAATATTTATTCAGCAAGAGTTATAATATTAAATGTACCATTTCTTTGTTAGATTGTTACGAAATACGTAAATCAAGGATTGTTAAACTATTCTCAGAAATGTTCATTTATTTCATTTGATCCATGGAACATTTTTTTTATTATTCTTTACAATTCTACTGTATTAATAAAGAGCGGTGCATCTGAGCACAGTGCACAGGTATAACTTATTTAAAAAGAAGCATCAACAGCTGTTTTATAATGTGTAATAATCAGAAATTTTGTAGTAAGCAATAACGCTACTAATAACGACATTGACCTACTTGTACTAACGAAATTACCATTAGTACTGAAATTTGTAAGTATAAGGCGCCTTCCTGACTTGTCGATGCGGAGGCGGTACGATAGGAGAAAACTGTCAGCCGTCAGTGTCAACAGATATCAATGCGGTACTGCCCCACTTCTGCGCATGGTATTACTACTGCGCAAACATTATACTGGCAGTATTACGTCAAGTGAGGAAATCTCACATCAGTAAGCTTACGTCAAACAACAAAATACGTATGACATATCGATCCCGCGCCGCCAAGTCAGAAAGTCTCCTAAGCGTGAGTTTCTTAATGTTGTTATCATTTTTGTTCGAAAGGCACATTCACCAGTGTCAGTAACCTACCTCAACTTTCACTTCAGAAACGTGCTGGAAAAGACGCTTTCTTCAATCTCCATTTGATACAACTTACAACTTATTTAAACCATTCCGTCTTCTATCTTATCTTAATATAGACAAGGTTCAAATTAGAACAACTCTAAACTTTCCCTAGATCGAACGACTTAATTGTGATTTCGACTACGAAAGGTGTTCTCAATCTGATTGTGGAATCTTGCAATTCTATTCTTCTGTTCCAAATGGGCATATATCCTTGTGATTTTAGAGTACGTATAAGTTCTTTGTCTTTCTAATGGCAAAAATACAGGTCTTTGTTTTGAAAAGAGCTTATCTTGATGCAGGTTCTGAGCAGATAAGTCGATTGAAGTAAAATGGATTGCAGTTTCATTTGGACGCTGCAGTCCTTTGATTGTTAGAAGCGCTTCAGAATAAGAATTGATCTTATTGCTTTCGTGAAACTGTTTATTGCATCAGTAGCTACTAATCCAGTTCTTCACTTTGTAGTTCGCTTCACTTCTCATCTTATAAAGTGTTCACTTTTTTAGCATCCTTAAATTAAGTGAGTATGAATGGCAACCGGATTTTGTTTACTTTGGATCCGCCTATTCCTGGGGTGAACTTGGCTGGCATTATTATGCAGGAATTTAAAAAGGCATTATCAGCAGTTGGTTACCAGAAATTAAGATGGATCAAGGTTAAGGTTTGACTGTCGCCTAATTTTTGTCCTGCTCGCTCGCTAAAAGTGTTGCTCCACATGCTGTCCTCGAGCGCAGAAACTTGCAAAATTCAGCATTAAACGTTTTTTTTATATAAAAAAAATTAAGTAATTGTACATGGCATTGAAATGAATATTATTAAATTTCATATTTTTCCGACAAAAGTACATTAAGTAGTAAAATGGTTACAAGTGGAAAAACGAGGGTGGATTGGTGAAGTCATTTTTTTAAATTTATTTTTATTGATAAGGGTATTAAATAAAACCACGTTACTTTTTATGTCCTGCAGATTATAATGTATATTGTTTTCTGGTATTAAAATTGTACTCATAATCATCACGGCAGCCGAAGGACGTCCACTGCAGTGCTGTAAATAGGCCTCCCCCGAAGAGTTCAACAATGACCGGTCCTGCCCCACCCGGATCCAGCAGACGCCCGCAACCCTTACCAGGTCATCAGTCCATCTTGTGGGGGGCCTACCCACGCTGCGCCTTCCAGTAGGTACGAAAATACGAGGTACGAAATTTACTTGTTGATGCATAAAACGGTTAGAGAACTAGACAGCTTAAGTTGCCGAGGATAAGCATTAAAATATGGCGCCAGCTGCTGTCCTAGAGAAACTTATCTAACTTCTAATAATTAGATTTTAAAAACACCTCGTACGTACGATAAGACGGTTTGTCGTCATCCACCTTACAGAATGGTTCAAAGTTCAAACCCTTGTTATTACAAAGCGTGGCATAGATATCATGCTCGTAAAAATATTTTTCTCGGCACATCCATCATGTGAATGGGATAGTTTCATGGGGTTTATTACGTAATCACTCATCGCCACCAGTTGCATACGAAATTTTCTTTTAACGTGGGCGTCCATGTTTTCCTTCATCAAAAAGTCTGGGCTGGAAAGATTATTTTTCGTTTTAATTAATAATCCATGTAATAAAAAAATAACAGAAGTGACGATTTATGTTTTTTTTCTGTATACGTATATGACCGTACAGACCGAACGACAAAACTACAGAATCACAGGAAATGAAGATGGCACTCATCACCATCATCATATTAGCCCAAAGACATCCATTGGAAAACATTCAACGGCTTCCTGCGATTTTGACCAGCAGGGCCTATGATGGTTGCCATTTTATCACTTATCGTCGTGGATAAGACGACCGTCACTCTCGCACTCGCATACTAGTCAGAACGTGACGAATGTCTTATCTTCGACGATAAGTGATAAAATGTCATCCATCAGGCCCGCAGATCGGTAGGTCCATTTTGTTAGGCGGCCTTCTCACGCTGCGTCTTTCAATGCGTGGTTGCCACTCAAGAACCTGCTATGGACGAGCTATGCTCGGAGTATACCCACGTGAACGATAAGAAATGAAATCCGTAGAAGAATGTGGCACTAATCTATCCAAAACAAAAGGTTAGTTTTTGGACGTGTTTAGTTTCTATTTTAAAACATCTGCTACGGCTTATTCCATGTCGAAGCCTCAAAGGTTTTCAGCCAAAACCAGTGCCCATTTTGTAGCAAAATGTTTGGCAACCGTCTGCTTGTAATCTGCTCGAGTAAAAACCGCAGCGTACATTTATGGCCACTGAAACAGGCACGACGTTAACAGTTTTTTTTTTATTTACAAGGCGGTTTTGGATCGTAAAATTCGCAAAAACAGTTAGGCAGCAATGATTTTAAGAATAAAAATCGGGCCGAGTGCGCACTAAATTGTACGAAAGTTTACTTTTCTAGGTACATTTCTAAAGTTCGGCTATACCTCGTTACCTAAAAATGTCTACTTCACTGTAAGAATTGTCCTTTTACACCAGGGGTTCCCAAACTTTTTTGTCTCATAGACCACTTTAAAAAATTTGCTGGTTCTGGTGGACCCCCTACTCTACAGCCTACACCATATTCCCAAAAAATTACAAAAATGTGACTATTACCTAACTCTGGTGACGATATAACTATGAAATAGTATAGTATATTATATGTACACCTAGGGAGATAATATAAAGAAAGGCCGAGATCGCAGATATTTACGGCCCGAGCTGCAAGCGAAGGACGCAAATGTGCGATCAAGGCTTTCTTTATTATTTCCCGTGTTGTATACATCATTTTATGTCAACATTTGGCGAAAAAGCGGCTATTTCCGCACATGTATCGGGCGAAAAAATCCACTTTTAGCCAGGTGTGACATAAATGTTCTTTACAGGTTTAGAAAAAAAAGTGAAAAATGATTGGTTAATATGCTGTCAATAATAAATACTTTACTTTTTTGACATCTACTCACAACCTATCTATTCCAGCATCAAATAAAATAAAATCAATCAAATCTAAATCTCGGAGTGGTGAAATAAAATTAAATATAGTATATTTTGCTTGTGTTGTGTTTATTCGAGTACTTTATAATATTTATGATGATAATAACAGTCGTCAAATAATTAAAATTAAACATTGTTACGTAACTTCTAAGTACAATGACACTCAAAATTAATGGGAGGGATGAGCTTGATGAATTGACAACAAATTGTCAATATTTGGGTTCAGTTTTGTCAGGAATAATCGCAAATCTCCTCGTTCTGTGATATTCAGTCTGTTCCTATTTTTCGTTAAAAGGTTTGTAACGGTGCTGAAACTTTTTTCCACAAGATATGACGAGGGAAATGATATCAAAAGCTTTCTCGCAATTTTCCACAGTCCAGGATATTTTTCGAGTATTTCTGCTTGCAGCCAAAAAGTTTGATACCCTTTTTTATATTTCACCTTCAGCTCCTCATTAGTGCTAAGCTCAAGTAGCTCCTCTTGCAATATCACGTTCTCCACTTCCATTTCATCAAATGGATTTATAATCCATGGTGGTATTTCCATCGTGAGAATGTCTTCAAATCTGGTTTTGAAATCATCATGCAGGGCAATCAAATGTTGAACATATGTCTGAATATCATCATCCTCGCATTCTACCTGTGACAAGCTTGAGAATTGGGAAAATTCGCGTCGACTAATGTTTTGCTTCATTAACTTCAATTTTCCAAGAAAAGCGGAAATCACACTCTTTGTTTTAATTAAATTGAGGTTGTCCCCTTGCAGTTGTAAGTTAATATCATTAAACTTTTTGAACAAATCTGTCAAATACGCGATATCTGCTTTGAACTTGATCAGGTTTTCTTTTAAATCTGGAGCTTTACTATCCAGAAACTCCAAGACAGACTCAAAAAGTGAGTAAAATCTTGTTAAACATGCACCTTTCGACAACCAGCGTACTTCAGTGTGTAAGAGCAATCGTCGGAAGTCTTCATCATTTTCATCGCACAATTGGGCAAATAAACGCGTATTCAAAGCATTGCTTTTTATTTTATTAACCGCGTTAATCACAAATTGGAGCGATTGGTGCAGTCTAGCACTCAAATTTTTTGCTACTAAGTGTTGTCGGTGGATGACACAGTGAATTGCAGTTAAATCTGGTATCATTTTTTTTAGATGGCTTATGAACCCACGATATTTCCCGACCATTGCAGGAGCTCCATCTGTTGCCGCCGATGTAACGTTTGTGAACGGAATTGATTTTTCTTTTAAAAAATCGCTCAGGATGTTAAATATCGATTCACCTTTAGTGTCAGTCTTCAAAGTTTTGGCGAATAATAGCTCTTCATGAATTTCTTCGTCCATAACAAATCGCACAAATGCTAATAATAATGCCTCATTATCAGGTAAAGTTGACTCGTCCAGTTGAATAGAAAAATGAGTTGTTTGCAGATAATTACACAAGAAACTTTCAATATCAGAGCTCATTTCGTCAATACGTCTTTGTACAGTGTTGTTACTCAAAGGAATTTTTTTGAGTATGTCAAATGGAGGTTTGTGCAGAACAGTTTTTAAAACTTCTTCAACAGCGGGTAAAATTAACTGTTCACCAATGGTGTGGGGTTTTCCAGATTTCGCTATGAGTAATGAGATGTTGTAAGATGCCCGCAAGCCATCATCGTTACTTTCAGATGTTGAAGCGAACATACCTTGCAGGGTGGGTCTCTTTTCATATTTTTCTTTCAATGATTGAAAATATTTCAAATCTTTACCTGTTTTATCAGGGTGGCACCTTTTTAGATGATCTTCGAGCTTCGATGGTTTCATAGAGTCATTGCTCAAAACTTTATTGCATAAAAGGCACATGGGCAATCGCTTGTCCGCGTTTGATGGAAGAAAGCCAAATTTTAAATATTCCACACTGTACTGTCGACACTTAATTTTCTTCTTTGGCTCCGCCATGTTTCAAATTAGCTACCTGTAAGTATAAAAAAGTTTTTGTGATCTTAACATTCTTACTTAACTTCTTCTTAGTCTTACTTAACAGGATATGGCTATTTTATAGAACAGAATTTATAATTTTTCGCTATGAATCAAAAAAAGAATACTAATAAACTTTTTTCGGCTGTCTGTTGTTTTATGGAAGTAGGTAGGTAATAATCGTAATGTTCATTATTTCATATTTCATACATGTCTATCATACACAAAGAAGACAAATATATTAACTACAAAAAGAGATACCTATAAGTTGTATAGCAAATAAACAAATAATGTACTTACTTTTCGACACGATTCTGGCAACCAGGAACAGCAATTCACTTTACTTTTGTAGTTGAAATCCGGAAACAAATGAGTAACGTTTGTTCTTAGCATTCGTATTTATTGGTGAAGAATCAAACAAGTGCATACAAGCACAGCACATTAGCGTAAGTCATAGGTATTTCGTCCCTTTGCACGTCCGAACAAGCGTTTTGGTCGGCGCCGGCGATAGCGACGCGACGGTGCTTCGCAAGCCTAGACTTGTTCGTTTGTCCAACAGCTCGTTCGCGATATGTTGCAGACTTGCAGTCGACAAGTTTTGGAGCCGAAAGTTGTAATTTTAATAATATAGTATTATAGTATAGGTAGTTTGATTCACCGAAATATTTATCACGGAGGAACTATTTTTATTATATATTTATCAGTCGTCCAGGCTATAAAAATAATACAAAAATCATTATCTGTTTCGTTATTTACCATCGAAACCAGATAAATTTTCGTGGACCCCCACGTACAAACTGTGAACCCCTATTTTTTTGCCACTCCAGCGTAGACCCCTGTCACATCGTTCGTGGACCCCTGGGGGTCCACCTGGACCACTTTGGGAACCCCTGTTTTACACTATTACCATTTTTAGGGTTCCGTACCCAAAGGGTAAAAACGGGACCGTATTACTAAGACTTCTTCCGTCCGTCTGTCACCATCAGGCTATATCTCAAGAACCGTAATAGCTAGAGAGTTGAATTTTTCTCAGATTGTGTATTTCTGTTGCCGCTATAACAACAAATACTAAAAACAAAATAATAATAATTACTAAGGGGGGCCCCCATACAACAGAGTACTTGCCGCTAAAACAACAAATACAAAAAAAACTCAATAAAACAAGTGTTTAATGGCACCAGCGTTTAGCCTACATTTGCAACGTAATTAATTAACACGAGCTAAATATTTTACGGCATGACAGTTTATTTATATGCTATTCTAAACTAAGAACATTTACACTTCAAAAATAATATCAAAGACAATTCCAGGGAGTTTGCATTACCACAGGCTCCTTAACTAAAGTAAATTAAAAATAAAAGTAGTTTATTTTTCAAATTAGGCATATTACATGCACCTATGAACGTCAATAAACTACCACCGGTTCGGAAAAATATACCTCTGCCACGAGAAGAACCGGCGTAAGAAACTCGGCGAGGTGTCATTTTTTCAAAACAATGTACATTGTATAGTTAAATATAAAATTACAGTGTCAGCTACTACAAAATAACTTAAATAACAATGCTACCTATACAGAAGAAAACATATTTTCGCGATAGATTACCCGTGCAGGATGCTATCACTGCCAAACATCCCTATCCATGATGTAACCGTTTATCTTATAATATGCTCTTGAAATAAGTGTTTGTTTTAACTACATATTTGAATTTAGAATTGCTAAGTTCAGTAATGTGTTTAGGAATTTTATTGTAAAATTTGATACAATTTCCCAAGTACGACTTTTTCGCCTTTACTAGTCTATAGAAGGTTATTTTGAGTTTCCCAGTATTTCTGGTGGCTATTGGTTTATCAGCGTTCGTTGAGAAATTGCACAAATTCTTCCTAACACATTATTATTTCAAATACGTATAGGGACGGCAGGGTTAGAATATCTATTTCTTTGAAAAATTCTCTTAATATATAAATTGCTCGACAAGCCCATTTTTGAAAAAAAAAAAAGTTTCAATATCTTTAGTTAATCCCCACAAGATAAGACCATAAGTAATTATACTATTAAAATAAGCAAAGTAAACTAACCATTCCGTTGCCACTAAAGCTGCCTTATTCTCGTGACTGCAAATGCAGCAGAGCTCAACCTACTTCCTATCGCTGTTATATGGGAACCCCACTGCAATTTTGAGTCCAATGTAATCCCTAAGAATACAGTTGACTTAACAAATTCTAATGTTTGACCATGAAATTTAATATTTTTAACTAACTTTCTATTTGATGAGTTTGCTATAGAGAATTTCATACATTTCGTTTTTTTCGCATTCAATACTAAGTTATTGGCAGCAAACTAGTCAGATATCATGGACAGGGTATTATTTGGTTCAATGAGTTCAGTATCTCTCCTATTAACCTTGAACAAGTGTCGTCTGCGAACATTACAATGCCTGATCTTCCACCACCACATCAGCCCTAGGACGTCCACTGCTGGACATAGGCCTCCCCCAATGTCATGGGGGGTAAATGCCATAATCGCCACGCTTGGCATGCGGGTTGGCGATCGCAGTATCTCCACCGCACTCTAGGAATGCTGCTGCCCATTCCCCGGTGGTCTTGGTCGTAGTTTAAGGACATACCCGGGTCCATGCCTGATCTTCCGCTTACCATATATGGTAGATCATTTACATAAACAAGGAATAGGCAAACATACTATGTATCCAGCTTTCGAGCAGGCGTGCAAATTATTAAAATATTTGATGTTACAATGACACATTTCAAAATTCGAATGTCAAAAATATTGATAAATTATAATTATAATAATGTTTGAAAATTGTGAAACTTAACACTTAAGTGTCAAGCCTAGCGGTGGACGCTACTCGTAGCCGCGTAGGCGCTTTCTTGTATATACGGATTTTAGCAAGTTATCGGCTACGCTACGAGTGTGGCGCTACGAATTCGTTATAAATTAGACAGACACATTTTAGTGGCCACTACTGTACACAACTTTATATGTTACACAGAACAAATAAAGTGAGTGCAGTTGAAATGAGACGGTACAAACATGAACTAAAAGTTAAATACAAATTGTATTATTCTTATTGTTCTAGTATTTACACTGAACAGCCAGAATTTTAATAGAATTTAATATTTAACTACAAAACTTTGGAAAGTAAATTGAAATGTTTTGCATGATAATTTCAGTTATCTGAAATTCAAATTATAATGATATTAAGGAACTAAATGGTTCCGTACCCAAAGGGTAAAAACGGGACCCTATTACTAAGACTTCGCTGTCCGTCCGTCCGTCCGTCTGTCACCAGGCTGTATCTCAAGAACCTAGACAGTTGAAATTTTCACAGATTGTGTATTTTTATTGCCGCTATAACAACAAATACTAAAAACAAAATAATAATAATAATTAAGCCCCCTTACAAAAAACGTGATATTTTAGCCCTTTTTAATGGCTACCACTCGCCGAGCTAGATCTCAAGAAACGTAATAGCTAGACAGTTGAAATTTGCACAGATTATGTATTTTTATTGTGGCTACAACAAAAAATACTAAAATCGAAATAATAATAATAATTAAGGGGGGCTCTTATACAACAGAGTAGTTGTTGGCGTTTTTTTTTCTGGTACGGAACCCTTAATGTGCGAGTCCGACTCGCACTTGGCCGGTTTTTTATCTATAAAGTACTGCAAATGATGAAATGATTATTATAAATTTACGAGCTATTGCCCGCGACTTCGTCCGCGTATTCGCTCTTATTTCCTCGATAAATGGACTATCCAAAACAAAAATATTTTTTTAATTTTAACCAGTACTTCCCGAGATTAGCGCGTTCAAACAAAAAAGCAAACTCCTCAGCTTTATTTATTTATTTATTTATTTCAAAACGCATAGTTACAAGCTATAAACTTAAACATTACGATAGAATTCAATGTTGTGACATATATTAGTCCATAGCTCAATTACAACTATGCACAACATCAGAGAGTATCTGTAAAGTACATGGCAACCACTTATGAACTAAATTGCGTGAACTAAATGAAATTAGTATATATCCTTATTAAAAACTTACAAAATAAATAATTTAAAATAAGGGGTCACCCCGCGGCATCGTGCCAAAGATGCTGGCAGCATTTCCTCGCTGTATAGCAATGCTGATGCGTTGTGCGAGGAAGCTGCCAGCCCTTTGGTCACCAGTGGTGTCCACTAGCCTCTTTGCCACTTCTTTAAAGAGGTCATGGGCCCTGGGACCCCACGGACCGAGGGTCTCAACGCCGAACGGAACGAAGTTATATTCGGCGCCGAGACCCCTATATTTGCTTTGCTTAGCCTTTTCGGCCGCCTCTGCCGCCGCACCCGCTCTGACTGAAGTTCCGTGGAGATGGGAAGGAGCCAACGTGTCCACACACGTGGCGTCCCACACTAGCACACGTCCCATCTTCCACGGAATCAAAGACATACCATCCGGCCTCTTGCCATCGTCTCTAAGAATGCCGGGTGGCTCTAGGAGCGCCGGCACGTTGACGGTGGCAAGAGAACGGCGGAGAATGTCGTTGAGTGCGGCGTGTCTAGAGAAGCGGCCTGCGCTCTTTTGGCAAGAAAGTCCGTGATGTCCCAGGGTGTCGACCTCGCTGCCGCAGGGGCACCTGTGTGGAGCACAAACCCGGACACCGAGTCGCAGGCAGGTCGCACGCAGAGTATGGGCTTCGAGGAAGGTGCCGGTATGCACTGATGGATAGGCGTGCAACCAGGCACCTGCTTCTCTGGTACCCACTGCTAAAATTCTGGCCCGATCGGAACCTGCGCTGCGACTTAAGAGAGAGTCATAAGTATTTTTGCACTGGATGTCGTCCCAGGACCTTTGGGATTTCAAATTTTGAGGAAAATCCTTACCCGGGCAGGCAATGGACCAGGCATTTTTGGCTTCCGTCAAGCCAGCAGTCTCACAGTTTGAAGGGAATTCCCTTAGGATTTTTCCTATGAGATTAGCTGAGCTATGAGCGGAAGACAAAAAAGCCGGTGCACAAATATTCGTAATTTTGCGTATCCCTATTCCACCATAACGAATGGGAAGGGAAGCTTGGGTCCAGGAATCTTCGCTGAGCTGCATGTTCAAAACTGATTCCAAATTTGATTTGATCAAGTCGTCGAGTGAGGATAATAAGTTATGAAATTTAGTAAAGGGGCAGCAGCGAAGAACATAAGTCAATTTCGGAACAAAGAGGCAAAACCGAATGAAATGAAATGAAAAATTAGTTAGAAAATGTAGGTAAGTAACGGTAACACAATAAAATATAACATCAAATTTACAACATCAGAGAGAAAAGAGTGATTCTACATTATTTTACGACTTAAGACTAAATATAAGTATGTATATACGTTATAATATTAGTATAGATATAATTTGATCAAAATAGTAATGTACATGAGAATTTTAATAGCAAACCGTTTTGAAATTGAATTAGAAATCAGAGTTTACGGAATAGAAATAGTTGCCAACACTTCAGATGATTCTTGTTGTTAATCGAATTTAAAAAACGAAGAGGTTCTCAATTCGACTGTATTTTATTTTAATGTTACAAATATATAAAAACAAAATCGACGCAGAATTTTCGACTGGGAGAACCGATTTTTTGATTCTTTTTTTATTTGAAACCTGGTGCTTCCCGTGTGGTTCCATTTCAATTTGGTCCAGTTCTGACGATGACATCCATGAGAAAGCCATATAAGTCTTAAATTTGCATTAAGTATGTGCGCGACAGCTGGACGAATAATTCAATATCACGCCAACTGATTGATTTTAATGATTCTTTTTTATTGGAAAGTATACACTTCAAGGGTAGTTTGATGAGAGTTTAGTTAGGTTCTGATTACGGGATCCGTGACTAAGTAACGGAAATCTTCAATTCGTAGAAGCAAATTAACGATGCCCGCGGCCGCTTTCTATCATCGCACTGCTCGCCGTCAACAGGGCATTCATCCTCACACCTTAGAATGATATGGTACACCTAAATGGTCGCGTACGGTACGGTTTCAGAGGAACTTCCTCCCTCGGACGCACCGGTTGTGGAATGAGCTCCCTGCCAAGGTTTTCCCGAGGAACTACAGTATGGGATTCTTTAAGAAAAGAGTGTATAAATTTTAAAAGAGTTGCAGGCGTCCATAGGCTGCCGTGACCGCTTACCATCAGGCGGGCCGTACGCTAGTTTGACACCGACGTGGTATTAAAAAAAAAACGATACTCGGCCAAATCTTTTATAGCCTATCTGGATATTGGAGTCGCCTATCGTAACGTCGTTATAGTCAAATAATTGTCGAAGTCGAACATGATGATTAATAAAACAGCTTTACTGTAAGCTGTTTTATTACAATCTTTCTAACTGTTTGTAATCAAATTGCAATGCGCTTTCGTGCGTTGCTGCATTGCAACTTTGAATTCGTTTTTTTTTTGTTAAAATGTTCGATTATTTTTTTCCAGTCTTATCAACCGACGATGCCCTTCTAAATTAATAAGGTAAACGTTCCAAAACTGCACTCTGACCCAACATTTGATACATTCAAACTTATGTCAAATTGGCACAGGTGTAGTCACCCAACGAAGTGGTCTACGAGTTTTCGACTCAATTATTTTCTGTGTTTATCCACAAGTTGTAATCCATTTTCTTGGCTGACTGTACAATAGGGTTTAATAAATCTGTTTAATATTGGAGATTTAAACATTGTGACAGTCACTTGTCCTTCCACAATCTACTAGGTAATTAAGTAGTTTATTTGATATCCAATGTGGCTTTGCTATAATAGTATACGTAAGTACATAATACAGTTTAGTCAAAGAAATAGTGTCTTAAAACATACAAACACATACACACATACACGCACACAGTTGTGTGAATTGATCTCAAATAAGTGTAATCGATATTTGACTAAAAACCAAGACTCTTAAGGTCATAACGCTTTCGCTGTATAAAAGTTATCAGATCCCAGGAAATCCAAACCCCTAAGCAGTGACTTTACCAACCCTACACCTTGGTTTTAAAAGTTATGGCTTGGCGGGTTCATATAATTACTGCATGTCATAACATTGGAGACCTGTGACGTGATTTCATTGCGTTCCGTTTCTTGAGCGTCAGTTATTCCCTTTTTCATCGTCCAATCTCTATATTTGCTTGTATTTCTTGTTGCCTTATTATTTGCGATAAATAATAGGTAAATCAGGGCGGTATTTAGTCACCTATCGATAATATACAACTTTGACGGCCTGTTTAGCCTAGTTGGTAGTGACACTGCCTCCGAAGCTAGAGGTCCCGGGTTCGAATTCCGGCCAGGGCATTATTTGAGCATTTAGCACGGATATTTGTTCTTGGATCGTGGGAAGCTTTACCAAAACCCTAAATAACTTGTCTTCTATTGTAATAAGGAGTCTATACACAAATTTTCAAATGTCTGCTTTAAATTTTACTTCATTCTTATACAAATTTTGTACCCTTGTTTAACCCGCTTAGGGGTGGGTTTTTCCAAAACCCTCGAATAAATTTTCTCGTATTGTAATAAGGAGTCCATACACAGAATTTCAAGTCTCTCAGTTAGAATTTTACTCGATCACCGTACAAATTTTGCACCCCTATTTAAGCCGCTTTGGGTGGATTTTCCAAAAACCATAAAAATACTTATTACACAGGTTCGCACGTTGTAGTGCCCAAGTGAAGCTGACTTTATTTAGAGCTTACTGTCAAAGTTTCTATACGTGTGGCCTGTGGGCTAGTTTCAAGCTGAAGCCCTATAATATCTTGCGAATCCAATATAATTACATTTTCAGGATGCTGTTTGGGCTTCCTCGATTTTGCAGCGCCTCTGGGATATTTGCCGATGCTAGCATAGAGGACTTTTATGCTATAATCCGGAAGAAGACGGCATCTATGGTGATGCGGATGAGGAAGAGCACAAATAGCATCCTGAAAATGATAGCTGAGCGGTGGGATTCTGATATTCTCCGCCGTTACACCGACCTTCATGTCCTACGACCTTGTAGTTATAATAAGTAGTTTAAAATGTAAACTTTTAAGTTTATTATCCATTAATTTACTAACGTAGTTTTTTATAAGTATTCTGTTACTAACAATTTATGGTTCTATGTAATCTGAAAATTTATTTATTTATTTATTTAGGAGTGGATTTTTCCTAAACCCATAATTAATTTTCTTATATTGTAAAAAGGTCTCCGTACACAAAGTTTCAAGTCTCTCAGTTTAAATTTTACTCTATACCCACACAAACTTACAACCCCCTTTTTACCCCCTTGAGGGTGGAATTTTCAGAAATCCCTTTTTTACAATAGGTAGTTTATATAAAGTAAGTACCCACCTTTATATAAACTACCTATTGTAAAAAGAACAGCTTTCTAGGTTCAATGGTTTGGGCTGGCGTTGATTTAAGTCAGTCAGTCAGTTAGTCAGGACTTTGCACTTTTTAACCCGGTTAGGAGTAGGTTTTTCCGAAACCCTAAAACTACATTTCTTGTATTGTAATACGGAGTACGTAGACAATGTTTCAAAGCCCTCGCTTAAAATTTTACTCCATCCCTATACAAACTTTGTCCTCCTGTTTAACCCGCTTAGGGGTGGAATTTTCCGAAACCCTAAAACCAATTTTCTTGTATTGTAATAAGAAGTCCGTACACAAAGTTTCAAGTCTCTCACTTAAAATTTTACTCGATGGGGATCGAATTTTCGATCTAGATATGCCAGAACCCATTGTGTATACAAAGTTTCATGTTATTCTAGCATGGCGTTTTAAAATGAGAGCGTAAACACGTTTGTATGGAGGACCGAACGTACTGCGCACTCTTAAATACGTTCAGAGCAATAGACCCTCAGGCTTTTTATTTGGCCCAGTGATGCGCGCTACATACGTCAGATCGCACTCAGTAATGAAAATAGTTTTTGTACAACATGCCAGTCTATTTGTTTAGCGGCATTTTTTGCTCTCAATGAAAAACAAAGAGAAAAATAAATGGCAATATTAAAAGTAGTTCGAACTAATAATAAAAAAATATATGTGATATATAATAAATCTACGCATACGAATTTCAAATCCAAAACCCCGAGAGCTTTCAGCTGGAACTCCAAAACCGTTTCGATTGTCTAGGCGGCGATGTGGACGAATTCAACGACGGGTTTGTGGAAGCTGTCCATAGCATTGGGTCTAAGTTCTTTAAGGCCCAACGAACTCAAAGAGCCAAAAGGCTCTCTATCTCCACTCAAAGGCTCATCGAGGAAAGGAATGAGATGATTCTGCAGTCTTCAGCCGATGCGAAATTATACAGGCAGGTCAATAAGCAGATCTCTAAGTCCCTTACCCGCGATCTGCGCCAATTCAATACAAATCGTATTGAAGAGGCCATCGAGCAGAATAAGGGCTCTAAAATTTTCTCAAGAGATCTGTCTATTGGGCAGAGCCAGCTCGCCAGATTAAAAACTGAGGATGGTAGAATCGTTTCGTCCAAACCTGAGCTTCTGAGTGAGATAGAGTGCTTTTATGGACAACTATACACGTCAACTAGCCGACCCGAAGTTGGTCTGGCGGAAGACCCTAGAGCTAGATTAACCCGGCACTATACCGAAGATATCCCGGACATCAGCCTGTACGAGATTAGAATGGCTCTTAAGCAGCTGAAGAACAACAGGGCACCCGGTGAAGACGGAATTACAGCTGAACTCCTGAAGGCGGGTGGAAAACCGGTCCTTAGGGCCCTTCAGAAGTTGTTCGACTCCGTCTTACCGGAAGGGAAAACTCCAAAGGCATGGAACAGAGGTGTGGTGGTGCTGTTCTTCAAAAAGGGTGATAACTCCTTACTGAAGAACTACCGACCCATCTCACTTCTGAGCCATGTCTATAAGCTGTTTTCAAGAGTCATTACGAACCGTCTCGCACGCAGGCTAGATGACTGAGGAGTATAACCTGCCCCTCTGTTTAGCGTTCGTGGACTACGAGAAAGCCTTCGATTCGATTGAAACGTGGGTTGTACTACAATCTCTCCAACGGTGCCAAGTGGACTACCGGTATATCGAAGTGCTGAAAAGTTTATACAAGAACGCCACTATGTCAGTCCGACTTCAGGACCAGAACTCAAAGCCTATTCCGTTGCAGCGGGGAGTCAAGCAAGGAGATGTTATTTCTCCTAAGCTGTTCTCCGCTGCACTGGAGGATATTTTCAAGAATTTGGAGAAGGCTAGGCATGAACTAAATGGCGAGTACCTCACTCACCTTCGGTTTGCTGACGATATAGTAGTCTTGGCTGAGACCATGGAGGATTTAAGTACAATGCTCAATGACCTCAGTAAATCCTCCGAGCGAGTTGGTCTAAGGATGAACATGGACAAGACGAAGATCATGTCAAATGTCCATGTCGCACCAACTCCCTTAACAATCGGACACTTTACGCTCGAAGTTGTAGACGATTACATATACCTAGGACAGACTGTCCAGTTAGGTAGGTCCAACTTCGAGAAAGAGGTTAATCGTCGAATCCGACTCGGCTGGGCAGCGTTCGGGAAGCTACGGCACATCTTTTCGTCCAATATTCCGCAGTGTCTCAAGACGAAAGTCTTTGACCAGTGTGTGTTGCCAGTGATGACATATGGCACTGAAACGTGGTCGCTTACTATGGGCCTCATAAGAAGGCTCAAAGTCACCCAAAGGGCAGTGGAGAGAGCTATGTTGGGAGATTCTCTGCGTGATCGCATCAGGAATGAGGCCATCCGCAGCAGAACCAAAGTGACCGATATAGCCCTCCGAATCGCTAAACTTAAGTGGCAGTGGGCGGGGCACATAGCACGTAGAACCGATGGCCGTTGGGGCGGAAAGGTTCTCGAGTGGCGACCACGTACCGGAAGGCGTAGCGTGGGCAGGCCCCCCACACGGTGGACTGATGACCTGGTGAAGGTCGCGGGTGTCCGCTGGATGCGGGTGGCGCAGGACCGGTCATTGTGGAAGTCTTTGGGGGAGGCCTATGTCCAGCAGTGGACGTCTTTCGGCTGACATGATGATGATGATGATGATACGAATTTCATGATATATATGACATACGTATGATGGAAGTCAGATTGTGAAGGTACATTCTTCTGAGAATATGCTATTTTATTTAAATGCTGCCTTTGTAATAGAAACCGTGTGTCTTTTATGAATAACAAGGAATTATTTGTCAAAGTTACTTATTATTTCAACGATTTTATGCAATCATTTTCATAAGTTACTAGAAAAATATATACTAAAATAATAAGAAGGCAAGTCTGTCCACGCTGTGACGGATTATATTGTTTCGGCATCGGCCCTGATGGTCTACTCCGAAATTCGAATTCCGAACTTCGTCTAGTGCCGTCCCTTTCACTCATATGGTGTATGACAGGAGAGTGAAAGGGACGGCACCATACGAAGTTCGTATTTCGGAGTAATCCCCCTGGCACGGCTCGAGCTTAGCACGGTCAACAGAGAACCCTCTTTTAATTTGTCAAATCTTGCCATACGCATGTGGACAAATTGGGATAGGTTGCACAACAATAAAATTACAGCTAATAAGATAGTAATTTTTTAAACAAAATTATTTTGTAAATTGCGAACCAAAGCACCCATCGTTTATCAAACTAATTTGAGTCTCTTCGGTCCAACGCTTGTCCCAAATCATCATACACTACACACAAAGTTAACTTTACAGTTGCTTCAAACTCGGGGTTTTAGGAACTTAAAATTGTTAAGAGTTAAGGAGTTGCAGAAGTAAGTTTGTGAAAGCATAAGAGAGACAAAGGTCGTCATATTGACGACGAAGAAAATGTCAAAAGTGACATGCGTGTGACGTGGGTCAGCAATATACGTACGAGGGTCTGTAATTTGTATTGTCGTAACGTGTCGCAGGGCTTGTGGGTCTTAGGGTGAAGTGGTTAGTTAATGAACAGTAGGACAGTTCTAATTAATAATAATAACAAATATTACTCAGGAACTGAACTGCGCGGTTGCCACAGTCGAGACGAGAAAATCCCCGCTTCTTTCTAATTTGCACGCTTGAATTAATTCATTAATTCATTTCCGGTTGTGGAAGTCTTTGGGGGAGGCCTATGTCCAGCAGTCAACGTCATTCGGCTGACATGATGATGATGATGATGACTTAAGGCGCTGGTAAGACTTAAATTGGCTTTAGTTTAACAGTGTTTAACAAAAACTATTTGATATTATAAAGTGAAAAATATTAAAAGTGTGCTGTCTCTAAAACACGATTTGAAAAAATTGGCTCGATAAAAAGAAAAGTGCAGTTACGTCTGAATATCCTCTTTAAACAGTTCTATGTCTTTAATTTTTAACTTAGGTAATCATAATTAACAACACAATTATATTACGATCATACCAAGAATGCTGATTTTTGCAAGGTTGCTGTTTTTTTTACGTATAGTATGTTTCCTTCTAATAATCATCAGTTTTCTGATTCATGACTTGTAGAACGTACGCGGGCGAAGATGCGTATCGAGCTACTACTATTGAGCGGACAAGACCAAAATTTTGTTATTGTCAGTTTCTTACGCCGGACTCATAATTGGAGCGCTCGTCGCCCAGCGGCGCCCGCGTACCGCGTGCGGTATGCGAGTTTTTACTAACTAAGCGCTCCCTTGAAGGCCTTAACGTGCTGGCTATGACAGCAGTTGTTAAGCCAAGTTAGAGGCCTTTGGGCGGCTTGAGAACTGCTAACAGTTATGTTGCCCGCTCACTTGACAAAGGGGGTCGAAGTTGCACCTCATACGTAGGGAGTACCCACCGTTACCCCACAGAGTCACGTGTGGGGCTAGGTGGTGCTAAAAGTGCAACAACTGGCAACCGTACTGTCTTCTTGGCTACATCGGCTATAAAATTGCCCCAAGTCGTTAATTGCGCTTTGCTATTTATTAAATCGTATGACGAATTTTGCAATTATTGCAGCGGCCGGGAAAAGGTAATTCCGCTTCGCTTCGTCCGTCAAAATCAACATACACGAAATGCCATTCCCGTCGAGGCATACAATACTTTTCTCAATAAATGCAATTAAGTTTGAAAATTAACAGAAAAATCCAAATCCCGTGCTTTGGCCCTTTAAGCCGTTGATCCCGGCTGCTGTCTATGACAGCAGTCGTTGAACCAAGTTAGGGGCCTTCGGGCGGCTTGAGAACTTTTAACAGTCAAGTTGTCCAAGTCTCACTTGACAAACCTAATTCCAATAAGTTCACCTTTCTTCTTAGGTCATAATGGCAGTTGCTTGCCTAAAAACAAGTGCGCGTGGGTTGGATCGCGCGCCCTCCGTCAGTGCACCCCGAAAATTAAATACGCGTACACGGTCACTTTGCTGGCATATGCCTCCAATTTCGTATGTTATTCCACTATAGACCACTCATTTCGCTGCACGCAAAACGAGATAATTAGCAGCTTGATATAATGAACATAATGACAATATTTAATTGCATGCTTAAAAAAAGAATATTACTACAGAGGCCGGGATGAAAGAGGTTGCCAGCTGAAGACATATAGACGGCTGAGCGGAGCGAGGCCGGATAGGCCTGAGGCGAGCAACCCCATATTTCCCGCCAAGGTATATATAGCACTTTTCTCAAACATGCAATGAAATAAACAACAAAAAAATCAAAGTTTTATTTTTAATATGCATAGTGGCAGAATGTCATGATGCCTGTGCCACAAATTTATGTGAAATGGAAATTAAAAAAGAGGATTTTGCCGGCCTAGGCCTGCAAGATTTGTAAGAAAACCCATTAACAACCTCTTGTCCTAGCCGCACCTGAAACGTCATACTTCGCAGCCTATTATAAGGAACATAACATCAATATTTCATTACATGTTGGAGAAAAATATTTTTTAAAGATTTTATTAATTCATATCGAGTTTTTGCAACCATTGAGTCAAGTGTTAGGTCCTCAAGATCAACCGGGCTTCCTGGGTAAGCTCGAAGTGGACCTGTGCTATAATTTTATTCGTCTTAGTATCCCGATGATATATCTATTTTATTTTCATTTGCCCTTTCGATTATTCTACTGATTTAATAACACGTGTGCAACAAAAATTAAATTCTTGCGAACGGGTTAGTCATCATAGCAAACCTAGACTTTGACAGTGGAATTGCACGGAAGTACTTTTATCTTCCTTGCATTACTGTTATAATATTCCCGCTGTGTCTGCGGTAAATACCTACATTGTGATGTAAACAATCTCGCTTATTCTTGGCTATCAGTTATAATGGCTGCCATGTAATACTGGCACACCGCTTCTCAAAGCTATTAGGAGCTTATTTACCTCACAACATTATGGGTATGTTTGCTTAATGTTCAGAGAATATTGGTATCTAAATATAGAATGATTTACACAGCAAAATGTGCTCTTAGTTCGTACAATACAGGGCCGGTGTTTCGTTTGCTAAATTTGATAAAGTGTTACGATGTGTGTGGGTTATTCTGCCCTGCTAGCGTGATTATATGTCAGACTTATGTCATTCGTTCCTTACTACTTGAAATATCCGACTTTTTTAACAAACTATCATTAGATTATGAACCTTCTTGCTTGGACTGTAAATTCGCTTTTTGGACGGACTAACATGATAGAATTCGGTTAGTTCAAATCTCAGCTATACATATAATAGGTCCGACAACGCGATCATGCCAGCATGCTCGTTAATAAATGTGTTATCTTTCTTTAAAATTGGCTACTTCACATTTTTATTGTGCTGTTCGAACCAATTTATACAGAGGATAAAAAGTCTACCGGACCTTCTACTTTGACGGTCTGTTTAGCCTAGTTGGTAGTGACACTGCCGCCGAAGCTAGAGGTCCCGGGTTCGAATCCCGGCCAGGGCATTATTTGTGCATTTTCTATGTATTTCAGTATGTATTTATTTATATAAGTATATCGTCGTCTAGTACCCATAGTACAAGCTTTACTTAGTTTGGGACTAGGTCGATTTGTGTAAGATTGTCCCCCAATATTTATTTATTTATTTACAATTAAAGTAAAAAAAAAAAAAATTAAAGTACAAGAGAAGTCGAAAATTTGGAAGAAACGTAGATGGCCGCTAGCGGCCAAAGGGTTCCTTGAAATTCATATTATATGATGACGTCGCATAATCGAACCGCGGTCGGTATTGTATGGGAAAATAAGTAAAACGTTGTTTTGGTTGTGTAATACTGCCTTAGGTATATAGTTGTAGTACAATGATTCATTTTTACATAAAAAATCTAAGTTTTAAATTTGACTGCGGATGATTAAAGTGGGAAGTATTTTTTAGAATTTAATGGTATCGATAAACTTTAATCTTTTACAATTTATTGCGATTTGCGATATTTTGTTAGTTTACTACCCGTATAGTGATACCATATCATAAATTTTAACATGTGTAACTGGAAAGTTAACCCAGTTGTCATATTATAATTTGTCTCGGAAATTAAGGCATCTGACAGTCAGTTTCAGATACAGATTCGTTTATTACATTGATATAAATTAAATATAGATTTACGTTCATGTGAAAAGTATAACCACCGGGGGATGGGCAGCAGCATCCCTGGAGTGCGGTGGAGATACTGCGATCGCCAACCCGCATGCCAAGCGTGGCGATTATGGCATTTACCCCCCATGAAATTGGGGGAGGCCTATGTCCAGCAGTGGACGTCCTTCGGCTGATATGGTGGTGGTGGAAAAGTATAAGAGTTTACATCGTGATTGTCAATTAAAATATAAATATGTAACAATAATACTCGTAATTAAATTAATAGACTATCTCGTAACGTGATAAGATAAAATTGATAAAATGGCAACCATTATACGCGCGGCTGTCTAGCTGGCCTGACGTCGTACCAAAAGCAGTCGTCTTTACTAGCGAACATGTAAGTGCGTAAGTGCTAAATGCCATAATGCCCGTTAAGCTGATTTTCAGCGGCAGAGACATGAACATAAAAGTTGGGCGATATCGCGTATGGAATGCCTTGGACCTGTTGAATAACAACTTGTAAAACAAACGGATTTTTTTTAAAGTTACAAGTTGTAGAAATGTCTTATAAAATGAGATGAAAAGGGGCCTCTAAAAACCCATCACCCAAATTGGCGCACATACCTGATGATGTCGAGAAGTAAGACCCAGCCCGCGTGAACTACAAAAAAATACTTGAAAGACTAGGTGTAGTTATAACTACCTATTTTGACGGACGAAGCGAAGCGGAATTACCTTTTCCCGGCCGCTGCAATAATTGGGAATTCCTGTTGCAAAATCCGTCATACGATTTAATAAATAGCAAAGCGCAATTAACAACTTGGGGCAATTTTATAGCCGATGTAGCCAAGAAGACTGTACGGTTGCCAGTTGTTGCACTTTTAGCACCACCTAGCCCCACACGTGACTCTGTGGGGTAACGGTGGGTACTCCCTACGTATGAGGTGCAACTTCGACCCCCTTTGTCAAGTGAGCGGGCAACATAAGGAATTAAACACATACACTTACAATAATGTATTATTGTAGAAACGTTTTCTTATAAAAAGACATCTGCACGTGTAACGTATTATCACGTGACACTCGAGTTTCCATTAGCATTCCTTACAAATTCACACCTTCAAGTACACTCGTAAGCGTGGAACACTCGGAATGAGACAATGTTGAGCGTTGTTGAGCGCCGTTGAGCTCGGCACTTGACAAAGATTTCCGGTATCTGACATCTGACAAATAAAAACGTCCTCCGCTAGTGTTTTAAAATTTCCGTGAGCTTATTTTCGTGCTGAGCGAAACGTGAGGTGAAATTTATTCTGAGATGAGATCTTAGGCTTATTTGCTCTAGTACTCATTTTATTTATAACAACTTAAATTCAACACACATCTAAACAAATATCAGTGCTTTCTACCTACAGTCAGCATCAAAAGTAGCTACGCATTTGAAAAATTCAAAAGTCCTTAATGTAAGGTAGTAAGAGCTTTTGACCCGTCATATGCGTAGTACTTTTGATGCTGACTAGTGTTGGTAAAGATTTGAGTCTTTGGAGTCTTCATTCCGAAGCTTCGACTTAGTTTTTTAGACTAATAACTCAACTGTATTGTAGAAACACGTAAGGTTACGCGGCCTACTCAGTGAAGTAGGTACTGTAGAAATCAGTTCTTTGAATAGAAACTTCAAATGTGAGTCTTTGCTATTAGATTCAGGTATTTTGAGGCACGCCTAAAGAAAAAATAAAAAAATACTATAAAAGATACGATAGTTCGAGTCTTTTCTTAGGCTCGAGTTGTGACCACAGGGCTCGATAAGACTCGAAAAAGGACTCGACTCATGACTCAAAAGACTCAGAAGTCTTTTAAGCTTGGAGTCCCGTAAGTATGAGTCGAGTTCTTGAAATCGATACTCCAAAAACTTGAGTCTTTACCAACACTAATGCTGACTGCACTCATACATCACGCATCGTATAACACTCTTTGTTTAGCATAGTTGCGTCCACTAATTAGATATTTCCCTCATGCATGGATTTCCACGATGTAAATTTTATTTTGTTCCGTATCAAGCTTATGCTAGGTACCTACTTAGATCTAATTGACGTTAAGTCTACCTCATGATCTACTTTTTTTCAAACCTGGGGAAATTTACGCATATACGAATCTTGCCTAGCCGGGGAAAGCGTCAGTCACGTTACGGTGTAATCAACTATCAAGGCGGCCCTGCTGTATAGACAGACATTGAGAAAAAAAATTGCTGTCAGAACGACTGGCAGTTGAGTCAGTACAACTTTTTACTGCGGACCTACATTTAAATGACTGCTTCCGACTGGCGCGGGATATGCAGACGCAGGGTGATACGAATGCAGTACTGCCCCGCTTCTGCGCATGATATTACGACTGCACAAACGTAATACTGCTGCCAGTATTACGTTTGCGCAGTACGAGATACTGCTATCTCTTCCAGTGAGAAAATCTGTGCAACATCAGGGAGCTCATATACAGGGTGTGGCCTGTAATAGGAGTCAAAAATTAAACGGTACACTATTGAGTTCTCCAGCAATTATTTCCAAATGATTTTAATTAAAAAAATATATTTTATTTTGATTTTTTGTCGCAAATATAGCTTATATGTACTTTTTTACTCTACTGGAGTGATATTAATAACAATTTATTCAAGAAACACTAAAAATTTATAAAAAAAAATTAAAAAATCCCAAAAATATTCTTTTAAACCAAAAATGAGACAACGATTATGAGTCATAACTTGAAGCAACCTCAAAATCAGCATTGAATGTCGGGCTATAATCTCTGGGTGCCAAGATCCATTACTTGGAGGTCATAACTTTAGATAAAAATTTCTCCCAATTGAAAAAAGAAAGAATTTTTGTACACTAGAGGTTACTGCAGGTGCTCTAAGGAAGCGTCCTTTAAATTTATTGCTCCTTTTACAGGCCACACCCTGTAGATGAACAAAATTATAACATATCGATTCCACCCCGCCAAGTCAGGAAGTCGCCTTAGATGCTAAAATTCCCATGCGTGTATTTTGAAATGAGGTTGCCCCGCTGCCCTGTCCGCTGCGGTTTGGCGTCTGGGGGTCTACTCCGAAATTCGAAATACGAACTTCGTATTGTGCCGTCTCTTTCACTCTCCTGTTATACACTATATGAGTGAAAGGGACAGCACCATACGAAGTTCGGATTTCGAATTTCAGAGTAGACCCTCTGCGGCCTTGCGTCGCACGCCGTGAAGAAACCGTTTGACTTAAACGGTAGGCCTATAATCTGAGCAATAAAATGAAAATAAGTAGCTTTTTTCCTTTGATTCTTTTAAATATAATTTCAATGTACAATTGGTATAAATGATAGCAAAAAGATCTTCCCATTGAAACATACCCTCAAATCTGTTTCAAAAGCGTCACAATATGAGGGATAAAATGAGCTTACCTTTCTACTCAGCATTTTACTGCGTATTTTTTACTGACAACATTCCTGAAACGAGGAAAAGGCGGGGTTTTCCGATCGTTAAGGTTGTAAAGAGGATGTTTTCTATTCTATTTAGGGTTTTGTCGACGAAAATTGAGTGAAATACAATTGAGAGAGTACCTATTTCTCAAGTTTTTTTTGGTAAATATTTGGTGACAAAAATTGAAACACGGAATTATTAAAGAAAATATTTTTAATTTGGCCACTATTTTATTATTTACCTTAAAAAATTACGGTGTCTGCTTACCATCAGTTAGACTGTATTATTTGCCACTGTCGTAGTATAAATATAGTACCGAGAATATATTTTATTACTTACCTCAATAAATTACATTTTGATAATATACCCGATTCGTCATGGCTGCGGTGTCTCTGCTTACCAACAGGTAGACCGTATACTTGTTTGCCACTGTCGTAGTATAAAAATAGTACCGAAAATACCGTGATTCTGTCAAAATACAACACACCTTCAGCTGAGCGTTCCTCAAGAATTCTCATCACTCTCTCAACCCCGAGAGTCTTGACTCGATGGCTCTTACCTGGCACTCAGCTTCGGACGCCCGGAAAAATGTGGATATTAGTGTGCTACTAAGTGAATGGTCGGCTTGCTAAGAGGTCACTGAGGTGATATATAGGTAATATATATATATATTTTGCCCGCGACTTCGTCCGCGTATAATTCGTTGTCGCCTTAGAATGATTTGTTTTCCCATACAATCTTTCTCAAGCTCAGGTGGACACCAGGAACTTAGGGGTGACATGTTGGAGAAGGAAAGTCACTAATAGATCGGACTGGAGATATTTGCTTGACCAGGCTAGCCTAGGGCCCACCCGTGGCCATAACGCCTCAGATGATAATGATGATACAATCTATCACCCTTCTTTACACCCCCTTAAGAAATGATTTCAGTCAATATGACATTCCCTAGAAATCCTATTGTCAAAACGAATCATTAAGTGCTTATTTCGGAATATCAAATGTACCGATTCTAGACGAATGAATCTCGTCAAAAACATTACATGTACATTGTACAATGTCTTGCTACGCAGTTCTGCCGTAAAACGTTATCCCAACAAAGCGAGTTCTTCATGTAAGTATGATGACCGAAGGCCGGAAGCAGAGTGGCAAGGCATGCGAGAATAATCACACAGAGCGGGCTTCTCATCTAAGGATGAGGGACGAAGGCATGAAGCGGAGAGGAGAGAAGCGCGAGGCTGAAGGCCGAGCATCCCCACAAAGTAGATTCTTCATGTAAGGTTGATGACTGGAAAGCCGAAGGAGAGTGGCAAGGCATGCGAGGCCGAAGGCTGAGCTATGTCATCGCCGAAGATCCAGTTGCCATATTAATGAGGGTAAATTGTACTCCATTCGTTCGTTTTCACGTGATGCCTAGACATATAAACAGACAGACAAACAGACACAAATTCTTAAAACTGTTGAAACGATTTCTGTTATCGATTCTAAGTATCCCCAGCCAACTCTTTTTCGAATATCTTCCATGTACAGACTTTCGACCC
The DNA here is from genome assembly GCA_905163555.1 of Notocelia uddmanniana. NCBI lineage: Eukaryota > Metazoa > Arthropoda > Insecta > Lepidoptera > Tortricidae > Notocelia > Notocelia uddmanniana. The sequence goes on from LR991067.1 coordinate 20,859,806, forward strand.
TCTTCTAAGTGTACATCTAAGGTGCTCCAACTGTCTATGCTGACGATTGGGCTGCCCAGCTCAAGTGATCTCTTATATCAAACAGTTTTTATTGTGTGAAGGGTCAACAATTACGTAAAAAATAACGCACGATAAAACTAAATGGTACACCATACAAAGTTTGCATTGAAACAGCTGTTTTGTATTTAAGCATATGAATAAAAACAATGCCAAAGTATCGCAAATGCATTTTGATGTACACGCAAAGTAGAACTTATTGCGAAAAGGTTGTGCTCAAAAATAGCGTCAACAATCAGAAGGAATTATGATACCTCGGTTTTGACATAATGAATCGTCAACTTGTTTACAATTCTGCTATAATTTAAGTTAAATTGCTTGACACGCTGTTATACTCCCAATTGGCTGAAACTTAAATCGTAGAATGGCGTATGAGGATTAAACCACCCCATTTCATAGACCTTACTTGCATCCCCGATCCCACTCGAGAACCTTTCCTCCCCAACGGCCAACGGTTCTACGTGCAATATGCCCCGCCCACTGCCACTTAAGTTTAGCGGTTCGGAGGGCTATGTAGGTTACTTTGGTTCTACTGCGGATGGCCTCATTTCTGATACGATCACGCAAAGATACTCCCAGCATAGCCATCTCCGTTGCTCTTTGGGTGACTTTGAGCCTTCTTATGAGGCCCATAGTAAGCGACCACGTTTCAGTGCCATATGTCATCACTGGCAACACACACTGGTCAAAGACCCTCGTCTTGAGACACCGCGGAATATTGGACGAAATGATGTGCCGTAGCTTCCCGAACGCAGCTCAGCCAAGTTGGATTCGACGATTAACCCCTTTCTCGAAGTTGGACCTACCTAACTGGACAGTCTGTCGTAGGTATAATATATCTACAACTACAACTTCAATTAAAAGTGTCCGATTGTAACGGGAGTTGGTGCTACGTGCTCGTGCTTTCAAAACGAATGATAAAGATTATTTCAGAATATCAAATGTACCGATTCTAGACGAATAAAGCCCGTAAAATATTACATGTACAATGATAAAAGTCTCGCTACGCAGTTCTTCCGTAAAACGTCCTAACAGAGCGGGTTCTTCATGTAAGTATGAGGGCCGAAAGGAGGAAGCAGAGTGGCAAAACATGCAAGGCGGAAGGCCGAGAATTCACACAGAGTGGGCTTCTTATGTAAGGTTGAGGGCCGAAGACTTGAAACGGGGATACGAGACACGCGAGGCCGAAGGCCGAGCTTCCCAACAGAGTAGATTCTTCATGTAAAGTTGATGACTAACGGGCCGAAATGGAGTGGCAAGGCATGCGAGGCCGAAGGCCGAGCATTCAAATAGAGCGGGATCCTTATATAAGGCTGACGGCCCGGAGCCGTGTGACACGCACGCGAGGCCCAAGGCCGAGCGGCCCAACAGAGCGGGCTCCTTATGTAGGGCCGAAGGCCTGATGCAGAGGGGCAAGGCATGCGAATCTAAAGGCAGATCATTCACACAGAGTGGGCTCCTCATGCCGATCATTCACACATAGTGGCAAGATAGCCAACAGAGCGGGCCCCTCATGTAAGGCTGAGGGCCGAAGGCCCGAAGCGGCAATGCGCGTGAGGCTGAAGGCCGAGAGTCACACTGCCTAGACATATAAACCGATAGATAAACAGACACGAATTCTTAAAACTGTTGAAATGTGTTCTGTTTCGATGCCAAGGGCCCTCCAATCGCTCCATTGATTTATCCAATATCTTCAATGTAGAGATTTTCGACCCTCTACAGCTGTATTATATGTATACGGATAAGCATAGATCCAGAGGCCTTTCAACTCGAAGTACGAATTTTTCTATGGAAATATTATTTTAACTTGTTTGTACCAGATGTCACTTGGTGATATCTATATCGCACTTGCATATTGAAGTGACAGGGATGCAGCGGTCGTGCGGTTAGTTCTTACTAAATACACAACGGCGCTACGATCTACGTGGAGTATTTCACTGGTATCTCCATCTCAGTATATATATTGTACTTTGTGCATAGATCTAAGGTGCTTCAACCGTCAATGTTGACGATTGGGCTGCCCAGCCCAAGTGATCTCTTATGTCAAACAGTTATTATAGTCTGAAGAGTCACCAATTACGTAAAAAATAATACGCAACAAAATTAAATTGTACACCGACGATACAAAGACTGAATTGAAGCAGCTGTTTTTGTATTTAAGAATATGAAGACAAACAATTCCAAAGTATCACAAATTTATTTTGATTTACACGCAATAATAGACCTAATTGCTAAAAGGTTATGTTTAAAAATAGCGTCATGAATCAGAAGGAATTATGATATTTCGGCTTTGACATATCGAAACTTCAGCTTGTCTACAATACGTCAAATTCTGCTATGGCTTAAGTTAAATTTATTGGCACGCCGTTATACTTCCAATGGGCTGAAACTTAGAATGGCGTATGAGGATTTAAATCACCAGTTTCATAGACCATATTTGCACCCCCGATTTCATCCCTTTGAGGGTGATTATCGGGACAAAAAGTATACTATAAGTGAATCCAGATTATATACTGTTTAGTATACAAAAAATCACCTTGAACTGTTCAGCCGTTTTTGCGTGATTGAGTAACAAACATCTAAACTTTCGCATTTATAATATTAGTGGGATTACAAAGTTATATATGTAGTTTTTGAATCTAGAAAACGGTACTGAAATTGGGGTTTAGAGTCACAGTTAATTAATGGAATAAATCATAATAGAGTTCAAAATTTGAAGAGACCGTGGTGGCTGGCGCGCACACTGGGCAGCGCCGCGGCGCAGCGCTTGCGTTTACTTTTTTTTCAGTTTCTATCTTAAGATTTCACATATTTTGAATGAGGATGTTTTTCCTTTGTCGTCAAGTATATGCTTACCAATTTTCATTCCTGTAACTCATGGATTATGGGAGTTCCCATACAAAATTCAACCCCTCTTTTTACCCCCTTTAAACCCAAATTTGCACAATTTTTGTAGCCTAAAACCTGACCGGGTATTTACTCGACAGTTTAGTAAAGTTTTCATCAGAATCCGTTTAGCCGTTTTCACGTGATGCGCGTTCATATAAACAGACAAACAGACAAAAATTTATAGACTAAATATATATATATATATATATATATATATATTTAGTCCCTTAATTAGTTCATGAAAGAAATCTGTCAATATTGCAGAACAGAGACAGAGATATGCAATGACAGGCGATGACAAGTCCAAACTCTTTTGCATGAATGTCATAACAGTTTGTTCGAACGGTTGACAACCTAATTATCACGCGCAAAACTGCCTTGTTTTGATTTAGGCGCTTTCCTCATTTGTCGATGCGGAGGCGGTACGATATGAGAAAACTGTCAGCTGTCAGTGTCAACCGATATCAATGCAGTACTGCCCCACTTCTGCGCATCGGATTAGTACTGCGCAAACGTAATACTGAGAGTAATTCGTCAAGTGAGGAAATTTCACATCAGTAAACTTACGTCAAACAACAAAATACTTATGACATATCAGTACAGACAGGAAGTCGCCTTAGTTTAACAAAGTAACAAAGTGCTCATCATTTCAAAGGCCCACTGTACGTATATAATCATCCTTTCTGGCAGAGATTTTTTCCTCTTGCTACCTTACTGGCAAACATCTTGAGTTTTATTCACTTTAATAATATTCATACATGTTGTTTTACTTTTGAAGGTCTGAATCAATGTTATAAAACCGCCTCAATGGCAATAGGTTGTACAAACTTCTTATAAAACTAAAAACTAACAAGTTGGAAACTACTTTATAATAGTGGTTATAATTTTTAAGAAAAAAAAAACCGACTTCATTGTGGGAGGCCGGTGAAAGATTATTATACTTAGATGGTGCACTCTTAGATTCCATACAATAAAATAAAAATGGCTATAAGTATGTTTATAATAGTAGAAGACTAAGTACCCTCAATTCCTCATGGAATCATGGAAAAACCTTGTTTGCTTGACAAACAAAACGAAGAGAACAAATCGCCAAACATGAACTACGCGTCGTTGAAGAGTTCCGTTCTGATCATTATCAGCAGTTCCACTTCATCAAATGTCACTTTTATGAATGAAAATGCTTGATTAGTTCATGAAAATACTAAAATCACTGTTTGTGTGCCTTTCACATTTGAGGAGTTCCCTCGATTCCTAATGGATCCCATCATCAGAACTCGAGCATGACAAAAATCAATCGTGAAAATAGAACTTGCTTAACAAACAGAGCTAGAAGGACAAATCGCCAAACGTGAACTTTTCGTCGTTGAAGAGTTCTGTCCTGATCATCATCAGCAGTTCCACTTCATCCAATGTCACATTTTTGGATGAAAATGCTTGACTTGTTGATAAAAACACAAAAATCACTATATGTTTGCCTTAAAGATTTGAGAAGTTCCCTCAATTCCTCATGGATCTCATCATCAGAACTGCGTTTTGACAAAAACGGGACCAACTTGGATATATATATTTACAATCAAAAAAGAAAAATCAAAAAAAAACATACAACCGAATTGATAACCTCCTCTTTTGAAATCTTGAAGTCGGTTAATAAAGTTATGAACTCGCGATTTACTCGTTTAAATTTTAGGGTTCCGTACCTCGAAAGGAAAAAACGGAACGTGATCCTATAAGATCACTTTGCTGTCCGTCCGTCCGTCCGTCTGTCTGTCTGTCAAGACCCTTTTTTCCAGGAAAGCGTGGAGGTATCAAGCTGGAATTTATATCAAATACTCAAGTCTACTGTCCCTTGGAGCTGTAATAAAATAAATAAAATGCGTTTATTATCAGACAACTTGATGGTCCATAGTTTGTTAGTAAAAATCTGTGAAAAAATCAAACTTCTAAGCCAACGGAATCAAAAGATATGCCGCAAATTTCCGCAAATTTTCGACACTCGCAAGGGAATCAAAACCTACAGGGTACTTCCCGTGAACTCAGAATCTTGAAATTTGGTACGAAGCAATGTCTTATGGCACAGATAAAGGAAAATTTGCGAAAATCGTAAATTTTTAGTTACATCATTTAATAAAAAAATATTTTTTACGGAACCCTCGGTACGCGAATCCGACTCGCACTTGGCCGGATTTTTTATTTTATTTCGTACCTCTTACCTTCTCCTGTGTCATGGAACTCTTTAACCGATTCAACTCATGTTAATACTTTTTTTTATTCACCTGGAAGGCGCGACGTTCTGATCAACAATACAAGAGTTATGGTTTCGGCCTGTATGGTACCCGGCAGATAAATTCGGCGTTTTTATGTATGTACATACGTATCACATAAACATCCGGACATACATACAAATGCCGGATTATCAAGTAGATTTGGAGAGCTTTGCCCGCTTGTCGCTTGTCGCCACTGACGAAAATAATCTATCGTGAGTGTTACTAGGTTACAAAGATTTTTTCAAGGGTAACAAATTAATCATTACCAATGCCTAAAAAATGTCGCAAACAAATCGTATTCCAAAACCATTACACAAAATGGTTTCCTTATTCCAACACCAAATTTATTTCGTTGAAGTAATAAGTAATAACCATATATCATGCCGAGAAGCCAACAATATCCAACATACAAAATAGGCTACTTCGCCACGTCCCGCAAAATTCTAACCTTTCATTTTTGTACGAAAAAAGAAACCCCACGAGAAGTTAAGCGCGCCTCGTCTGGAGGACTCGTGATTTCGCAAAAACGATGGAGGGTCTGGAAACGTGGAAAAAAAGTCTGGGAACGTGGAAAAAGTTAGATAAGTCTACGAGTCAGTGTACTGGGGGTCGCTTGAATAAGTCTTGCGTGTTACGTACTAAGCGAGAGTGTATTACGTGAGATTAAATATTATATTATGAGAACAATGCCTACGCCGGGGTAGGATACTTTCTGGTAGGTATCTCGCTAATCATTTGATAGTTTGTATTTTTTTTAACAACGAATACAAAAAAATTAAAAACTTCCAAAAACTGAATCTACAAAGAAGACTTCGCGAGGTCTACATATAGCTCACGTAACTAGTCTACTCATCATTTATCTAGGGCCCTTATCATTTTTTTTTGTGTGCCAAGGAAAAATCTTCGAAAGATTCCTCAACCCCACGGGGAGACACGGTGGATATGTGAGATTCCTACTTACTAAAAAACTGGGGGTGTTCATCGCTCTGCCTTTCGGCAGGGCCACGGGAACGCTTTACAACACTTCCGCGATCCCGCCAGCAGCTGCCCGTCTGGGCCCATCACTATACTCGACACTGTCTATCACATGTCATAGTAATAGCGGTGATACCGTGTGTACACTCTTAAGTATTAAAGTGACAAATAACTATTCCAAATTTCAAATCGACAGCATAAGTAGTTTCTGATACAAAAGTTGTAATAGACGTGCAGCTGGAGTAGCACCATAAGGGTTACTTTTTAGGGCTGTGTTTCCACAAGAGATGCATGTCTAGGGATGCGATGTGTTTGTTAAGAATAAAAAACATTTTATGCGCGCTGTGCTGATCGAGGATATGTAAATGAAGTGATTCCATTGGTTCTTAACAAACACATCCCTCGCTACGCATCCCCGCACATCCCTTCTTGCAAATGTAGCCATAAGAACCGTCATCACATGTAACTCAAGACAGAAATAATATTTGCCCCTCTGTTTTGCCAAAACAGCGCCCAACCGCTACTCAGGCCACTACACACTTACCGCGAATTTTCCATTTCTAAAATTTTAACCGAATAGATACAGATTCCCTTCCAATCCAAAGCCAACTTTTGGATCAATATCACAGATATCAGATCCTCGTCTCAACATTATTAAATATAATCAAAAAATAAAAGCCGAATAACTTGACTCCAAAATAACGTCACATGATTACAGATGAAAGAAATAATTTGGGTTTGGGTTGTTAGAATTACCCTTAGATGCCGTCTTTGAAATATTACACGTAATTGGGACGAGATGTTGCCATTTTAATGGATGAAGGTAAATAATGGAAAAAGGTAGAATTGTAAGTTAAATATCGTTTTGCGTTGTAAGGAAAATCATTTGATCCATTTTTTGTAAACTACGCTAAGTATTATCATCTTATATTAAATAAATGAGCAATACTTGTACGAGTATATTCGTTTGTAAATGGATCCTCAAAAACGGTTCTAAGAATTTCGATCAGCATGGTAATGACATAACATCATCATCATCATCATGTCAGCCGAAAGACGTCCACTGCTGGACATAGGCCTCCCCCAAAGACTTCCACAATGACCGGTCCTGCGCCACCCGCATCCAGCGGACACCCGCGACCTTCACCAGGTCATCAGTCCACCGTGTGGGGGGCCTGCCCACGCTACGCCTTCCGGTACGTGGTCGCCACTCGAGAACCTTTCCGCCCCAACGGCCATCGGTTCTACGTGCTATGTGCCCCGCCCACTGCCACTTAAGTTTAGCGATTCGGAGGGCTATATCGGTCACTTTGGTTCTGCTGCGAATGGCCTCATTCCTGATGCGATCACGCAGAGAAACTCCCAACATAGCTCTCTCCATTGCCCAATCCAATGACATAACGTACGGTAAGTACTATCTAACCGTCATTTTTTTATGGAAACGGAGCAGTAATCGAAGCAGTAATCGCCACTATCGACAGTCGACACTTTCGAAAAGATCAAAATCTCAAAACCGCCTCGCACCGCACTTCGCCCGCTCTGTGCTTCGAGCTTGCGTTGGAAGGTAGGAATTTACTTAGACTTAACATTCTTGTCCTAAGTGCCAACTATTCCATGAGTGCACTAACACGACACTAATGTCAGAGTCACACGAGGCGGGGTTAATGACCCGACACCCAGATATGAGCGGTTAAAAGCATTCTGTAATTAGGATTTATGTTGCTCATATATGTGAGAGTTTATAGGGATAGCACCTTATGGAGCGGACGGCGGACGCCGGACGTTTAGAAATAAATAGGTTTTTAAATTGGCTGTTTTAAGCGACTTCCTGACTTGGCGGGATGACATGGTTATGGGATATTTTGTTCTTTGACGTGAGCTTACTAATGTTGAAACGATTTACTCACTTGAAGGTATTAATATTATTACTGAGCAAAGGTAGTAAGTACTCGTACTGCTAGTATTAAATTTGCGCAGTAGCAATATCTTGCACAGAAGCGAAGCAGTACTGCGTTCATATCTCCCCGCTTCCACGCATCTCGCGCATTAATACAAAATTGCAATACACAGATTGGAGTAATAGAGTCCTGTTCATATGTTTTTGACTCTTGTTACATACATTACATTGTATTATTGTTAACTGTACATAAACATGATTAAGGTCCGCATCAGGCGGGCCGAATGCTTGTTTACTACCGACGTAATATACAAAAGTCATTCAGATGTACTTTTTGAGTAATAACAAAGGTTAATACACAGAATACATGCCAAACTCAAAAAAGTTCTTACCTGACAAGTTGAGGTCGTCGAGCAGCTATTGATAATCACCTTGATGAATGACTCAATTAGTTCGATCGAAACATGTTACCATCAGTGCCATCAATTACGTGTGACTTTCAACCGTGCCTTTAATATGCGTTAATAATATTATTAACGATAACTGAAATGTGTATCCCGGCCAGGGCATTATTTGTGCATGTAGTACGGATTTAGTTCTTGGGTCTTGGATGTTCTCTATGTATTTAAGTATGTATTTATCTATATAAGTATGTATATCGTCGTCTAGTACCCATAGTACAAGCTTTGCTTAGTTTGGGACTAGGACGATTTGTGTAAGATTGTCCCCAATATTATTTATTATTTTATTTACTTTAGTATAGATCCATGAAAATCATCGGGCCTATCATCGCCATGCATACTAATCCCCATTTTTCCGCCTTGTAGCGGAAATCGCACGTACAGACATGACTAATATGTGAATCCTATGCCTCGACGCAAGGATCAAAATTGCCTTTTAACTTTTTATGTGCTATCCAAAAATTACACGACAAAGAATATTTGATGACGACAATATCCACTATTTAAAAATTAAATTTTCCTGAAATCTTTATAAAAAAAGTAGCACTTATCACTTCCGAAGTCGACTACATGGGTTATTTTTTACGGATACTTTGACGTATCACAACAACTTTGCCCGAAATATAAAGGCACTTTATCTCATAGCCGTAACTTATTGCGAAAGATGTGCGCTCAGCACAAGTCGGCCGTAAATCTAAAGAGCACGAAGAACCATCCCCTAATGTTAACACGGCTCTTATAAAGTGCTGCCATTTTACATACTTTCCAAGCTCGAAAGTTTTGGGTACAAATAGACATGGATTTTAACGAAATGGTCGATAGGAAGTTTCTGGTATAACATGCACAGAAGATTTTCGGTTCGGCAACAAAACTACTGGAGAATTGGAGATATATTTTGAGAGGTAAATTTTTTGTACAAAATTTCATGCTGTTTGGCATCTTTGTCACGTGACTGACACAATTTAAATTTAGTGCTGAATTCAAGAGAGAGTGCGCCGTCGAAATGTAGTGCTGGCAGCGAATGGAAGCTATAAGCCAGACAGAAAGAAAAAAACAGAAGAAACAAAAGTAGAAGACTGCTCTTGAGGCCATTTGTTTGTGTTTTGTTTTTATATTAATCATTCATTTATGAACATATAATATAAATAATAATAATAAATATTGGGGGACAATCGTACACAAATCGACCTAGTCCCAAACTAAGCAAAGCTTGTACTATGGGTACTAGACGACGATATACATACTTATATAGATAAATACATACTTAAATACATAGAAAACATCCAAGACCCAAGAACAAATATCCGTGAAAAATGCACAAATAAATGCCCTGGCCGGGATTCGAACCCGGGACCTCTAGTTTCGGAGGCAGAGTCACTAGGCTAAACAGGCCGACAACTAAAATTAAAACTAACTTGAATCTAAAACAAAATAAATAAAATAAAATTAAAACTAACTTAAATCTAAAACAGTATTTGGTGAGGGATGGGCATTGAGCATGTAGTACCTGGCCAGTAACCAGGCTCCCGGGTTTCGACCGCCAAAAGTGTCGCACGATCTGGACCTCTGGTATTTTAAGTTACATACTCATATCTAAAAGCAAATTAAGCATATTCATATCTCAAAGTAAGAGCAGAGAATCAAACTAAACGGCAACTACTGCACCGAAAAGAGGCTAGGCTCTTAAGTTTTATGATCTTTTTGCGTTTCTATTACTAAAATCCCTATTTTAGATAGTCATTACTAAAATCGCTAAGAGGATTCGAAAGAGCCCAAACACTGTTTTATCATGAGTAGTTTAAGAGTTACTATGGCCACCTTTTCTCTCATTATGAGACCAGCTTGATGAAATATACATAAATGATATTGTTTGTTATCGCACTTGCGTGTACAAACTTTTCACTTGAGTGGAGAGAACAATATGGATTTATACTGATACATTTTAACACCACCATAGGCCTTAATAAAGGCACGCCATATGTAGGTAATATAGTGCTATTTTAGTGCATGAATATCTCTTTAATTACCTGTCTTTAGATTCGAATGAGAGTTAAAACGTGAATAAAGGATTACGCTTGCATACGTTCATAAAATCAATTTTTACTCGTCACTTTAAATCAATATCGAATGCCTTGTTTCCACGCATGCCAACCTAAATTGTCAGATCGAGCTTAGGAAAATGTATTATGGCGATTGGCCTGGCCACATTTAGTGTTTAACAGTACCAATTTGTTGCTTATTAAATACAAGCTATTGCCATATGTTAATCCAGGCTACAGACTATTTTTTACGAAGTTTTATCATAATTCGTTTAGACGTTTTTGCGTGATTGAGCAACAAACATCTAAACGTTCGCATTTATAATATTAAGTTGGATATACCTTTATATGTCACGACACAGAATTACCACTTGTTCTAGTTGTTCTTCCTATGGGCAGTGCCGCTTGGGCACCCAATGTAACAAAACATGTGCAAAACAAAAGACCTTCTAGAATGCTGTCAGAAACACGAACTAGAGAAATTATTATCAAGAAAAAATAAGCGAAAAGAAAAGGCCAAAAGAAGATTCTAAATTAAAACATTAATTTAAACAAAGAAACCACGAAGAATAAAGTTTATAACTGACAATTTAAAAAAGTTTAAAAAACCTTTTCTTTTCAAAGTTCAATATCTCTAAAATGGCTAATTTTATAAAACATGTCTAAGAACCATTGCTAGAAAACCTGATTTCAAAAAAAAAACAATTCAAATCGTTTCACCCGTTTCAGAACTACGATGCCACAGACATACACACACACATACTCAGATACCACCACCATATCAGCCCTAGGACGTCCACTGCTGGACATAGGCCTCCCCCAATTTCATGGGGGGTAAATGCCATAATCGCCACGCTTGGCATGCGGGTTGGCGATCGCAGTATCTCCACCGCACTCAAGGAATGCTGCTGCCCATTCCCCGGTGGTCTTGGTCGTAGTTTTAGGACATACCCGGGTCCACATATTAAATACACTCAGATACACATATTAAATATTATTACACTCTTTTTTGCGTCCCGCTTCGGAGGTTAAAAAGAAGATCGAAATGCGATCGGGATGTTGGAGAGATGAAATAAATTGAGGCTCTGGTAGGGAGACACGGGTTTAATTGGTCATACCTACACATACCCTGGGCTGCAGGTTATCACAATGCTTATCGATGATTCGACTCAGGTTAACCATTACATAGCTAGATCCCGCTTGGCATGGCGGGATCAGATATGCGGTATTTTTTGCTTCGACGTGAGATAACTTATTTGCACTGATTTCCCAAGCTATCGGTATTACATTTGCGCAGTACTCGTAGTATAACATACGCGGAAGCGAGGCAGTGCTACACTAATGCCACATCTGCCACGCACAGGATCAGTTAGGAAGTCTTATTTAAACGTCGGCGCGCAGCAAAGAATCGGCACTGACTCAAATGGCAGTGGACTGACAGCTGACCGATACCGTACCACCTCCGCACAGAAAAATTCCGAAGTATTCTAAGTCATAGGTATTTCTATAAATAAGTGACGTCATTGAACGCCTGCCTAGCGTACTGGTGATGGTGCGCCCGTGGGATTTACTTAACCGGGAACGCGGCGGGCGGACGGTTGCGGGCTTTGTACAGGTAGCCTGGCAGTCACCTCATCATCATCAGCCTATATACGTCCCACTGCTGGGCAAAGGCTTCCTCGCATTAAGTACGTATAGGGTCAAGATTCACTAGGAACGAGTGGTGAAGTGAATCGAAAGAGGTTGTGAATAATTTTGCTGGAGATCAATCTTACACTTGCATTTTGCATTTTAACTTCACATTAATGTATTGGTGTCATGGTATTGTATTAGACGATGACATTCCGCAGGGTGGGGGGGGGGAGGGGGAGTAGTAAAATCGATTTGAATAAAAAAAATGTCCCCTAATAGTTATATAGTTATAATTTTACGATCATGAGTGTCGAACTTTCATTCATTTCTTTAGAATTTGTACCTCGATTTGTACAAGACCCGGTTCCGGAAGACTCGGTTTGTGTTTGTTGTTTGTTTGTGATCGAGTACAAGTACGTGGGAACTTGCGAAATTACACGGCGCAAAATCTCGCGGAACTCATTGATATAATAACGGAATGCGAAACGTAAGGGAATGATTGACTCTCCGTTTGAGTGCCGCTTTGCTGAAGCTGCGGGTGCATCGTATTGCCAGATTAGCGACGAATTGTGAATGACGTGGAGTTTAGTTGGATCTACATGTGTTGCCGACCCATTTCTTATCTACTAGCTTGCTTCTAATTTTGAATTTAACTCTATTCCTTTCCCGTTAGTATGGTTGACGCCTGGCCGGCAAGTGAGTAGAACAGATTATTTTATTGATAGAATTACATCCATACGACACAACCGATAAGCAGTGGTAAGATACCTGTATAATATTATGGGAAATAAGAATTTATGTGGTATTTAAGAGGAAGGTGGAGGGGGAGGGGAAATAGAGGTATGCATGTAAGCCCTTAAGTTTATTGTACACAGGTTGGAGGGATAGGAATATAGTCCGGCCGCGCTTCCGCGCATGATATTATTACTGCGCGAATATAATACTGACAGTAAACCAACAAATGAGAGATCTGTCCCATCAAATTGCAAAATACCATATATTGATCCCGCCCTGCCACGTTAGGATGTAACCCTATAGTGATAAACCCAAGTGCAGCTATATGTATATGAGAAGAAGAAAGATAGAGACAACTAGTAGTTGTACGGCGTTAATACCGACAGCCCAAAGTCAGGAAAAAACTATAGTAGGTATTATAACATGAGGGTAACAACTTCACAGATACATTTATCAAAATGCGTCATTAACGTTGGACAAGGAAAAGTTTCGCGAATTTAACGCCAACGAAGTTAACTAGGTCGCTTCCGTAGATTTATACGGAGTAGATTCCGTAACGGTAACAATTTGACGGCCTGTTTTGCCTAGGTGGTGATGCTGCCTCCGAAGCTAGAGGTCCCGGGTTCGAAGCCCAGCCAGGGCATTTGTGCATTTAGCACAGATAGTTGTTCCTGGGTCTTGGATATTTTCTATGTATTTAAGTATGTATTTATCTATATAAGTATGTATATCGTCGTCTAGTACCCATAGTATACAAGCTTTGTTTAGTTTGGGACTAGGTCGATTTATGAAAGATTGTCCTCCTATATTTAAAAAAAAATGGCAGGAAATAAAATTTACGCAATGTAATCAAAACTATCGCAAATGGTAACGAAATCGATTTCGCACCTGTCTGTCTATTGCATACATAGTTTCTGTAAATATTTTGTGTTTATGTCGATAACGGATCTGACTCATTTAACTACTTTCATTTCAAAGACTTCGTTAAATTGTAGTGACAATTTTTGTTATATCAAATAATTTCTTACATGGCTGCCACTTTTATGGCTATTTAAAACTCTTGAGCTTGTTTTTTCGCGCTTTTAGGTTACTATACTCATAACTCTAACACACTTGGACGTTAACTGAAACTTGCCGTCACCCAAAAAACTCATAGTTTGGGTTCTTTTTATTTTCAATTTAGCTAGAAAGATGCTTCCTAGCTTCCCTTCCGACATTACATTTTTGGAAAGGAAGTTAAGAAGCATCTTTCTAGCTAAAAATTCGTTATCTGTGGTAAAACAGTACAGGTTTAGTTCACTAATCTATCCTTTGTATGTCTGTGGGTATTCGCTATCTCAAGCCACAGACTTCGTCGGCCATTCATCTCAATAAAAGTTCACACCTGCTCCTACCAGGTAGAGTAAAACAGCCATGTCACTTAGCCTGATATAAAGTGGGCAGGTAAGATGGTAATTGAAAAATAGCTGCAGGAATTTGAGACATGTTAACATTTTGATGGTGTTTACGGATTTAGGAGGTCCATTAGCGCTGCTTTGGCCTATTGCTCGCACCCAAAGATGTCGGGTTGTACCAACTTAGGATTACATCATCATCATCAGCTTATATACGTCCCACTACTGGGCATAGGCCTCCTCTCATAGAGTTATTACAGACCGATCAACGTTAAATACGGCGCCGGCAGCGGTCATCCCATAGAAACTTCTCGAACTTTCCTGTTCTAAAACTAATACGAGAATCATACGTGGCGTAAAACTAAAGATAGTGCTCATATTTTTATAATTTGGAAACAAACCATCTGAATAACATCCTCTATAGTTCCAGTTACGCTTAGAATCGTCACGACATTATCCTTGATAAGCTTTGTGGTTCACAATACTCGACTCGTTTTCCAATTCATCCATAATATAAGTTGACCTCAAAATACATAGAAATTATGTGTAACTTGAGTCCAGATTTATACTGGTTCCTTTTTAGCGAGGTGGTGGTATGTATGAACCAGCTTAGGGTCTAACTCGAAGAAAGCGATATGTTTTTGTCAACTTTCTTTTGTGATTGATACTCTTATTGTACGGGGAATATCCCTTTTCTTCTTATGCGCTCGGCGTTTTCGGGTCGGCTATGTTTTATTATGAAGTTTTTAGACCACATGCTGTGTTAGTACTTTTACAGGGTTGTTAAAAATAGATAATCTATAGTAATATTATTAATACAAATGTCTGTCTGTCTGTCTGTTAACTATTAATGCTTAACACACTAAACCGATTAAGATTAAATTTAGCATGGATATTATAAGAAAGGACACAGCATTATTTTTTAATCTCAAATATCATCCCCTAAAAGGGATATAAAAGGGGGACGCAATTTTGTATGGAGGTATATATATACGATATATAAGAGCTTCATGCGGACGAAGTTTCGGGTAAAAGCTGGTTACTTATAACATTGTTACCTACGGTAGCCAAAGGTTGTCGGGAAGACGTTATTTAGCGATAAGAATGCCTGTTATTAACTCTAATTTAAGCTTTATAATCTGTATTGTGTTTTTAAGGTATAAAATAAAGAGTATCTGAAAGAGTATACAATAATGATAATGGTAGTAGACGGAGCAAATGCCCTTCCTCAATCCAAGGTTCTCGACAGTTACGAAAAGGTAATTTGTGTACCTGGGTTCGTTAATTACAAATGATGGTGGCAAATTATAAGAGATACGTCGACAAGCTGGAATGGCCAAAAATGCAAAGGCCAACCTCAGCAAGATCTGGAAGAACCGAAGCATTCGCCGTGCAACCAAAGTGCGATTGGTGCGGGCATTGGTTTTCCCTATCTTCTTGTATGGCGCGGAAATATGGAGTCTAAAAAACGTAGACAGAAACTAAATCGATGCATTTGAGACGTGGTGCTGGAGAAAGATCTCGAAATTCCATGGACTGCGATGAGAACAAATGAGTCCATATTAAAAGAGCTGAAAATCTACAAGTGGCTCTTAGCCATTTGTGAAGAAAGAACTCTCTAATCCTTTGGACACATTATGCGTTCTAATCAGCAACACCTCGTAAGAAGAATCATACTCGGTCAAGTCAAGGGTAAACGCACCAGAGGTAGGATTCCTACAAGGTGGTCTGATAGCATCAATAAAGCTTGTGGTTCCATGCATAAAGGAACTCACATGGCCCTTGACCACGTTGTATGGAACGACGTCGTGATTAGTCACGGTCCTTAGTCAAGAGGAAACGTCAAAGAATATATTTTTGTGTTGTTTTGATAGTCAAGCAGGTTGTTAAGCTGCTATTTAGTTAAAGCATGCGCTTAGTATTGAACTGGAAGACCGACGCTAACAGTGACGCGTCACCGCTGTTACAGCCTGGCCACGCCAATCGTTTTATCTGTTCAGTGCACGTTATTCGGTCGGTCAGTTTTGGCAATTACCCCCCATAAAATTGGGGGTGGCTTATGTCCAGCAGTGGACGTTCTTCGGCTGATATGGTGGTGGTGGTGGTGGCACGGTCGAGAGGAGCAACGCACTGGGGTAAATTAGGATCACACGGTATGCAATAGGATAACCGCTCGAAGTCGTAGCTGAGCCGATATGAAAACGCTCTATCGCCAGGACATTAACCACTCATTTGCGCTTCCATTCATTTTTGTTTTTGCGTGCTTTGGCACGTGGCTCACGTCGCATCTTCGAGTTTTATCCTCGTATTTTATATACCTATGTAAGTACGAGGAAAACATATGAAGGTATCAAGAAAATGACTACTACCTCACTAGCAATACCCTTACGTGCCAAGAAAAGTTCTTGATAGAAAATTATTACCTACATTTGAAATAATTATTTTAAAAGAGCATAGAAACTTAAAACCCTTTTCCTGAATGACGCACGGATACTTAAGAGTTAAGGGATCAAAGCGGGCAAAATGAATTATTATTTAGACTAGAGGGAACTAGAAACAGTAGTACCTACAATCTCTTTTACGACAGTCCAGTAAAAAACGACATCGGCTCGTATATCATTGTCACAGATAAAACAAAACACGACCGCTTAAAAACTCGTGTCTTAGCACTTTTCATAGCTTAAGCAGAATCGTACTTCCCGAGCGGGGATCGTTCCCGTGCCAACTTGGCAGCGCTTGGCAGAGGCAACTGAGATGTTTTAAAATGCTTTTTAGAGCTGGGACATAGATAAGGTGCGTCAAGCAAGGTTTCGGACTATCAGAATTGAATTCTTGTTACTATTTTTTTTTCGTTATGTGACAACCCTAGTGTACAACAGATTAACTAAGACCAGGTGCAGCATCAGGGAACTATGAATTTAGGTTAGCTTCGAAGCGCTCCAGTGGACAGCTAGATCTAAAGTCGATTTGTCATTTTCGATACTAATAATGACTATCGTACGTTTTCAAAGTTACGTAATTACCCCGCTGTAGTTGGGATTTCGATAATTCAAGACTGATACATAAAATGCCATTGCACATTAAAAAAAAATGTTTGGGGTGCCATTTCTCCCCTAATTTTTATTATTATTTAATAAATAATAATAAAAATTAGGGGACAATTTTTACACAAGTCGAACTAGTCCCAAGGCTTGTGTTATGGGTACTAGACGACGATATATTTAATATAATATATACTTAAATACATAGAAAAACATCCAAGTCGCGGGAACAAATGTCTCTGCTCACCACAGAAACAAATGCCCTTACCGGGATTCGAACCCGGGACCTCTAGCTTCGGAGGCAGTGACACTACAAACTAGGCTAAACAGGCCGACTTGTAAGGTTAGGGCTTAGTAATTTTCATTACTAAGCCCTAACCTTAGAAGATCGGCGAAGGCGCGAAACGTCATTACTAGTTTACATTCATAAAAAAAAACTGCTATCAGAAATGTTCCATCTCACTCAAATCTGCAAAGCTTCCTAACACTTACTTAGATTTTAAAAGCACTTAAAAACAATACAATATCACCGCTCCTAAGGGCCTTCGAACAATTAAGTTAACGATCCATTTTACGGTCAAGTAATTAGGAACCCCGAAACGTAAAGAACCCTAAGGGAGTCCTTAGTGCCATCACTCACTTTATTTAAATCTTCCTTTTAATTTTGAAAATATTTCAGTGTTTTCCTCATTCATTAAAGAAAGGAGTTGCGTTGTGCAGGTGGAGTTGCACATTTGAAAACATTTTTATAGCACTAAGGTCATTATAAAGGCGCGCAAGTGCGTGTCGGATCACGCACAATAAAGGGTTCCGTTTTACTACAAGTAGTCCTAATTTAAAACCACGATTCTATACTGTAAACTTCTTATCCTTCCTTCAAGCCTTGGCCTTCTGCCAATCGTTTTACACGTGCAGCCTGTGGGTGAACTATACGCAACGGGCCCTCAACGCCTTGCGTGTTCAATATAATAATGCGTTCAGGATGCTGTTGGGGCTGCCACGCTACTGCAGCGCGTCGGGCATGTTCGCGGAGGCGCGCACGGACGGCTTCCACGCCATCGTGCGCAAGCGCGTCGCCTCGCTGGCGAGCAGGGCGCGGGCCAGCACGAACAGCATCCTTAACGCATTGGCAAACAGGCTAGACTGTCCCCTCATAAAACAGCTCTTGAGCCTGCATGTCTTTTCCAAATAACTGCTTTGGTTTATTTATGTAGTTTGTTTTAATGTAGGTATTGATATGTGGATTTTATTTTAATTTTAATTTTATTTTATTACATTTTAAATTTATTTTATTATATTAACACTAGGTTAAGAGAATTGTAACTAACAGATATGGACTTGGGTCTGAAATAAAATGTTTCATTAATTCATTCATTCATTATCTTTCTTTTCTTTGAAATAAAAACGATCGAACCTTTCTTCATAGGAAACTCACGGCGCTTAAGTTTTCTTATTTGGGTAAGTCAGATAATCAGCGGTAATTAAAAAACTGTTGAAACAATCTTGTTCAAAATATTTTTCGTTGGAAGTATTTAATAAGGACTTATTTTCCTTACGATAGCTTGAGGTAATGTACCTACGTCAACAAATGTGATTTGTGGGCCACTTTGTCACAGTTGACAGTAATACTATGAGATCTCTAGCAGCTTTCATAGAATATTTATTGGTAATTTTTAAGTATAAGATAGTATCTTTGTGGCATCCGTCAAATCTGACATGTTCTGCAACGCGGTATCGAAGTTTCTTAAATCAGTTGCATATATATAGCTTCTTACCAACTCTCAATGGACTTCGGTCCCTGAGAGATCTCTCTATTGTCGTTTCTTCTTGTGACTCCTATCTATTGTATATTATGTATATAGTTTGTAGATAACCCTTTCCTGTATATATTCCACCTTGCACATTATCCTACCTAGGAGCAGCACATCTCATATCTATATTGGTGCTCTCCGACAATGGACATAAGCGCAACTCTGAAGATTAAGGACGCCCCGCAGCTAACCTCCTTTCCTCTCTCTCTTTCTCTCCTCACCCCCGCTCGTCACCCTGCCTCTGAGCACTCGCTCGCCACGCTGACTCTGATCACTCTCTTCCTACGTCGTTGCGACTCCTCCGTCTCAAAGGGGGGCTGATGTGGCGTCACTCGTGTCATCCGTCAAATCTGACATGTTCTGCAACGCGGTATCGAAGTTTCTTAAATCAGTTGCATATATATAGCTTCTTACCAACTCTCAATGGACTTCGGTCCCTGAGAGATCTCTCTATTGTCGTTTCTTCTTGTGACTCCTATCTATTGTATATTATGTATATAGTTTGTAGATAACCCTTTCCTGTATATATTCCACCTTGTACATTATTCTACCTAGGAGCCGCACCTCTCTCATTCCTACATCTTAAACTATAACTGATAACAAAATAATTAACACTAAACTAAAACAAATTAATAGAAATAAACCTAATTAAAAATCTAGAAAGGGCCCCAGCGGCATTGTGCCCAAAATGCTGGCAGCGTTTCCACGCTGAATGGCTAAGCCAATGCGTTGGGCGAGGAAGCTGCCAGCTCTTTGGTCTCCAGTGACGTCGACCAGCTGTCTCTTTGATATCTCTTTAAAGAGGTTTTGAGCGCCGGGACCCCACGGACCAAGAGTCTCGACACCGAATGCGACAAAGTTGTACTCGGCGCCGAGACTACTATATTTACTTATTTTTAATTTCTCGGCCGCGTCAGCCGCCGCTCCGGCCTTAACGCAGGTGCGTTGGAGATGGGATGGAGCTAGTGTGTCCACACATGTTGCATCCCAAACCAGTACCCGCCCCATGCTCCAAAGTATCAACGACATCCTATCCGGCCTCTTGCCGTCGTTTCTTACGACACCGGTCGGTTCTAGTAAAGCTGGCACGTTAACCGACGCAAGAGACCGGTGGATGATGTCGTTTAGGGCGGCGTGTCTGGAGAAGCGGCCCACACTGTTTATAAGGACTAATTCCCGATGTTTTTATTTATAGGGAAACAATTATTGTGACTTTTAGAAAGATTATCTCCGAACATTTTTGTTTACACAAACTCTCTGAAAAACCTTATATTCATTTTTAAATCCATCGATTAACGTGTCATTTGTTAAAAAACGTGTTTTTTTAAATTTCAGTGCGGATCCCCCAAAAAAATTTTTTAAGTATATTGACTAATGACTATGTAATTTAGCACCGTATAATTTTCCGAAGCTAAAATGAACATCTTTGTTTCACTCGCTCAATGAAACTGATATATTTCGGTTGCGTTACAGTTTAGACAAATATGAATGTATTGAGATGGAATTTCTTTTACTCTATTTTCAATCCAATCAATTAAGAATGGGGTTTATTCCAAGATTAGTCTACCAAAACTTCACGTGTAGGTTCAGATTAAGTGGCTTATTGTATTTGGCCAAATTAATTTAGTTAGCAAGCAAAACATGTGGCTTAATTAAATACTGCAGATTAATTACCAATTTCAGCTAACAAAGCCAAAACGTTCCTGACTTCTAACCTACATAAACCTTACAACACATTTTGTAACAAAAGTTGTATTCATTTGAGTGCTTAATAATGAAACAATATTAAAACATCCCCTGAGTCCACTTTACTTGAACGCAAATATTCGGACTAGATAAATATAGACTTAGATAATTAAAAAGTATGACAGAGAAAAATCTCGTTGAGATGAGGATTTACTCTAAAAATGGCAGGGCGTAGTTAATAATTAAATAGATAAAATAAATATTGGAGGACAATCTTACACAAATCGACGTAGTCCCAAACTAACAAAAGTGTGTACTATGGGTACTAGATGACGATATACATACTTGTGTAGATAAATAAATACTTAAATACATAGGAAACATCCAAGACTCATGTAAAAATATTCATGCTTATCACGTAATTAAATGGCCTGACCTGGATTTAAGCAGAGTATTTACTAACAAGGATTGTTAAAGATACAGCAGGAGCAATCCGGCATATACTCGTAAGTAGGTATACATATAAAGATGGGAGGGGGATGTTGGCCAGCACGTCGTCGTGGCAAAGGCATGTCACATCGACAGTAGTTTGTTTGCGGTTTTGATCTCTCATTCCATCTTCGACCGTACAACCAAGGGGTCATTTGCATAAAAAATTGAAAATTGTAACACAAGCGAAAATCTCGTCCTCCGCTTGTATTATGAGTCATTACGCAACTGGTTTGAATAGGGTTTTAGAATCACAAATTAGTGTCTCATCTCTAATTTAGTCAAAATACGGGGCGTCATGCATACAAAAATCATGTTCTGACTTTATAATTTTACTCATCATAATCCCAAAGCAAAGTATGCGAAACACATATTTGCCAAACTTCTCAATTTCATTGAACAACTTTGAATTGAGGCCGTTGCCTCGTTTGTTTACACGTCAACTTTTCTTAATTCAGTTTCGCTTTCATTTAGACCTTAATACAATGCAATATGGTTAGTTTTCTCATGACACAGGTGGTTAGGATACGATTTTGCTAAAATAAAATTTTGAACAGCTAACCTTTCAAACTGGAATATGCCAGAACAATACGATTTTATTAAATCCTTGCAATCATTTCTGACCTGAAACCTGGGCATTTGTTTGTTCTAGATGATATTTGATATGTTACCTACATAACGCTTGAGTATAGGTTTTGGAATTTGATTTTACTCGTAATCTCGATATAAGAGCAAAAGTAAGTAGGTAAGCGGATGGATTTCTAATATTAGGACTATGTGATCACTATGCGGGTGATGAATGATAAAGACAAGTGTGTGGCGTTGCTGGTTGTGATAATAAAAAATAAAAATTACACACACACACACACATTAAAAAATTACATTGGACATTTAATTTACACTAATATTATAAAGCTGAAGAGTTTGTTTGTTTGAACGCACTAAACTCAGGAACTACTAGATCGAATTGAAAAATTCTTTTTGTGTTGGTTAGTCCATTTATCGAGGAAGGCTTTAGGCTATATAACATCACGCTGCGACGAATAGGAGCGAAGACGCGGATGAAGTCGCGGGTAACAGCTAGTTATTTAATAGAAACACAATGTATATTTATATAGCTACCTTTGTTTTACCATAGAATGGTAGCGATTGGCCTACAGTGCAGTAAATATGCACAATCCACCCTACCTGATAATGATAACATCTGCAGGATAATGTTGGGGCTGGCCCGCACCCGACGCATCAGGGACGCGCTGCGTTTGCGCATTGTCGCGTAAAAGAGTACATCCCTGCGTCAGCAAACATCCCTGATGCGCTGCAGGAACGGGGCAGCCCCATCAACACCCGAAACGCATTGTTATATGCTTTTCAGATGTGGAATAATTTTGGTAAACCTACATCGGGATATTATCATAATAAAATGATGGAAACGAGAAGAGAATTTAAAAGCAAGTTAAAATGGTGCCAAAATAACCTAAGTCAAATTAAGATGAATATAATTGCCAAAAATCACTCGCTTAAAGATTTTGGGAAATTTTGGAAAAACACCAACAAACTGAGTCCCAGGCCGACTCTGCCTGTCAGCGTAGCAGGGGAAGAAGAGCCTGCTGCCATAGCCAACCGGTTCATGGACCAGTTCAGGGTATCATCGTCCGGAAACCGTGCCGTTCCGGTACTCGATGCGGAGGTGGCTGCCAAGGAGTTGACTGTTAGATTCTCAACCAAAGATGTGGCATCCGTCATCAACAATATGGTTCGAGGTAAGTCCCCAGGGCATGATCACCTTAGCATCGAGTACCTACAGCACGCTGGAGTTCACCTGCCTAGAGTAATGTCTATGTTTTTCACACTGTGTATTGGCCATTGTCATCTTCCAGAAACGCTTATTAAAACTATAGTGGTGCCAATAGTAAAAAATAAAACAGGTGATACTTCCGATATCTGTAACTACAGGCCCATTTCCCTGGCGACTGTAATCGCAAAGGTGTTGGACGGTCTGCTTAACAAACACATGGAAAGTCGTATTAATATACATGACGCGCAGTTTGGTTTTAGGTCAGGACTATCCACCGAAAGTGCGATCCTGTCCCTCAAGCATACCGTCCAATATTATGCAAGCAGGCGCAAACCTGTAGTAGCGTGTTTCCTTGACTTATCCAAAGCCTTCGATCTGGTCAATTATGACATACTTTGGAATAAGTTGAGGAACAACACGAGGGTTTCGGACGAGGTTATTAAGCAGCTCAATTTCTGGTACAGTGAGCAGTCAAATAGTGTACGGTGGGCAGGCTCTTTTTCAAGAGAGTATATAGTATATAGGTTGGAATGCGGAGTGAGGCAGGGGGGTATATCGTCTCCACGCCTCTTCAGCCTATACATCAATGGGATAATCGAAGAGCTCAGTAACATCGGCATCGGCTGCCATGTAGAAGGCGTATGTGTCAATAATATCAGCTACGCAGACGATATGGTGTTGCTGAGTCCCTCGATAGCAGCGATGAGAAGATTCCTACGCATCTGTGAGAGTTACGCGGAGGCTCATGGGCTGAGATATAACTCGACCAAGAGGTAAATGATGGTTTTTAATGGGCTCAGATATAACTCGACCAAGAGTGAAATGATGGGTTCCACGCCATCATGCGGAAGCGCTGCGCCGCGATGATGCAGCGCGCGCGCGCCAGCCCCAACTGCATTCTAAATACGGTCGCACACCGATGGGACAGTCCAGTCCTGAGACACTGGCTTAGCCTTCACGAGCCATGGATATCCTTAGTCTATAAGAACTGACAATGTATGTACTAACAATATATGGATGAAAGTCCGAAATAAACATTATTATTATCCTCTTTATTCTTCTTAAAACTTAAGTTAGGTTTTTTACAAAACATTTATAAAAGTAAAATATAATAATACACGTACATAATATAAAAGCATCATAAAAAACTTAACCTAGAGTGCCGCCGGCAGCGAGGCGGGGCCTAAGCTACCGGTGGTTAGGGCGACAGAGAGAGGAACCTCCGGACTATCCGCGCTGTGTCCAGGAGTACCGCCTTCTGTATCTGACCCTTGACCCAACCATCTAGCGAGAGTCTCTTGAGATGTTGGTCAAGACTCTTCGCAATTAGACCGTTCGCAGAGACGACTATCGGGACAATGATCGTCGAATCAACATCCCACATAGCGGTTATCTCGTGTGCCAAGTCTAGGTAAGTACCTAGACTTGGCACACGAGCCTGCCCTTTTGTTTTTTGCTTTTGTGCTAGCCTTGCCCTTCTCGGCCTTCACGAGGTTCTCATCATGGGGGACGGTGATGTCGACGAGCACTGCCTGGCGCTTCAATCGATCTGTCAGCACGATATCAGGTTTGTTGGCTATAATAGTCCTATCCGTGATGACAGATCGATCCCAATAGAGCGTAGCACGACCATTTTCGAGAACTGGCGCGGGTGTGTACTTATAGTACGGTACTTCGAAGTCCACAAGACCGTACAGAAGAGCAAGCTGCTGGTGAATAATCTTGGCTACCAAGTTATGTCTGTGCAAGTACTCACCGTTAGCAAGATGACCACAACCGGAAATGATATGCCTGCCTTATTATTATTATTATTATCCCGGACCTTTGGAAGGCGTGCGTGGGGCCGAAGCCAACAGCCCAGAGGCCCTTTAAGACAAAAATAATCTAAAAGTAAGGGATACACATGGCGGATACCATCTCCGAGCGCACAATATGATGCATTCGGAGATAGTCCCCGCCAGGTGCAAAGACTATTGGAGTGCAGCACTTTGGCTGCGATGGGAGTCATAGGGCTATTGAGTTGAATATTGGATGGGCTGGATAATGGGTTATGGGAGGAGACTAGCGGACACCTGCCACGACAATTTGTCTCAGATTGTAAAAAGGCAGGCGGTGACTCGCCAGCTCGCTGAGTGGGCCCCACATAACAGTCGCACGCACAGTGCGACAGTGGGGCAACATCCCTTTGAGCGGCTGTAAGGTTGTCGAGAGGTGAGTCTGCGGTAGCCAGATCCCGGTAATCCGATCAGCAGGCCGCCGGCGTTATGACATTTTACACTTCCAGCCTGGAGCACAGGTCTCGCTCTTGCGACTCTACTCTGGCCGGCCAATTAAGGCAAGCACAGAGGCGAGGGCCAGATGGAAAGGGCCCTCTGGAGATTAGGGGTCCGCGGTGTCGCCACTCACCGTCAGCTCGCCACAAGCTGCCCCCGCGGGTTTATTATTATTATTATTATTATATTGCACCCGGAGAGCCCCATATGCCCTCTGCGTTTAACGGTCTCACAAACTGGTCGTTCAAGAAAAATCTTAGGTATTGGGTTTGTAATTCAATATCCTTTGTTTATGAAATTAATTATAATGTTATTTTCCTAAATGGCACAAAACGTAGGTGGGTTCTACGTCATACACTACAATGACGCTTGTTGAATTTGATAACACAGTGTAGTTACATTCGCCTCACACAGCCTTTGCTGCTTTGGTCATCTACAGAGAATAAGGGTTGACCGCGCCATCAGAAGGTCGCACTTGGGTCCAGGTGGTCGCAGAAATCATTGGGAAGACAGTGTGGTGGAGGCATTTGTGTCAGCTTCCAGGTCGACAATTGGCAGGAAGAGGCGGAGGATCGGTAAAGGTAGTGTTCTTGTTTCGGAAGCCAAAATCCTCCTTGGATTACGGAGCCAAAATTTTTAGTGTAGTTGTACGGATAGAAACAAATCGACGCGCCAAAATCGTCAACTGCTTAATTGAGTTCATTGTTGACGATCAAAAATACAAAAATACACGATTTATTTATTTTAACATGAAATGTAATAGCAGATATTTACCGTTGTTATAAAAAGCACTTAATGTTTCTGTGCACCAGCGCAATTCCTGCCAAAATGTCGTCAAGCGTGCTGACCCGCAAGGCAACTGCGCGCCAGCAGGATTTGCGGCTGAAAGCCACCCTAGAGGAGCTTAAGCACTGCAAGGCTGATTGCGAGCAACTTATGCGCGAACGAGAAGAGAGTGAGGTGGAAGTAGCCAAAGTGGTGAAACGGAACACTAAATTGAAAAGTGAGCTAGCTACACTTCACAGCGAGTACCTGGATAGTGAGGAACAGCGCCAGCAGCTACAAAGTATAGTGGACACTTTCAGTGATTGTGCATCAACATATGAAACCACTCTGAGACGAATTACTGAACTGGAGAGCGACCTCAGTGCGGCCAACCAAACTATTTCACAACTCCGCAGTGAATGTGATATTCATCAGGCTGCAGAAACACAGAATCTGTATGAAGAGCTTGTGGGCAGCCTAAGTAGCTCAGTATCAACACATTCTTCAATGACAGACTTAACCAAGGAGGATGACACTTCACGACTTTGCTACTTTTCAAGCAGCAAAAAACTTAAAAAATATATTAAAATAAAAAAGGTTATTAAGCGTTATCAAAAAGCAGCAGATTCTAAAAACAGTGCACAAAAGAATATGAAACTTATAAAAGAACGCAGTACATTGTTAGATAAACTGGACCAGTGCAAGAAAGAGTTAGATGACTATATTTGTTTATATGACAGAGACACCTGCAGATTACAATCCGATATAACAAAGCTCGAAAATTCTCTCCGGGATATCAGTGATAAGTATGAGTGTGTGAAGCGTGAGAATAGTGAGCATATAAAGGCTGCCTCGCACCTGGTGGACATGTGTCGCGAAAACGAGGAGAGATTCTACTCTCTTGTTAACATGTGTCCGGAGTGTACTTGTGCACCAGATACTCCGGCCTCTCCCCCGGTAGGAGCTCGTGCGCGCGCGCTGACGCCGGCGACGCTGCATACGCGCCTCGCACCGCCGAGCCCTGCACCGCGCACGCCGGCTCCGAACCCCACGCCACGCACGCGGCCGCGGAGCCCCTCCCCGCGCGCGCCGCTGCCGATCCCCGCCCCGCGGACGCCACCGCCGCCGCGGGCCGCGCCCGTCCCGCCCGCGTCGCGGCCGCCGCGCCGGGGCCCCCGCGGCGCCCG
This sequence comes from Notocelia uddmanniana, assembly GCA_905163555.1. Classification (NCBI taxonomy): domain Eukaryota; kingdom Metazoa; phylum Arthropoda; class Insecta; order Lepidoptera; family Tortricidae; genus Notocelia; species Notocelia uddmanniana. The sequence goes on from LR991067.1 coordinate 20,887,196, forward strand.
TGATGACGTCGAGCCGCCTGTCCCATTGACAGTCGTCTACTCAGATGACCTAGGTGTCGGTCTTGGTTCGATGTTGTCGCGGTGTCTCCGGCAGAAGGTCAGAAATAACTGTTTGCGTGGTGCCTCTGTGGAATGTTTTGTGGACAGGTTGGGGAAGGAGGACTTCGACGTTGCGACAACTCTGGTTGTAGCCTTGGGCGATAGTGTAGATTTGACGACGTCTCGTCTAGAGGCGCTGCTGCAAATACTGGCTGACATTGAACAACGAGGAATTTGTAAAATTATTCTGTGTGCATTTCCATACTCGAGGTCGCTCTCGCACGAAAGAAATATTAAGATTTCTAAACTAAATTCCATGTTGTACAATGTGATATGCTACAATAGTAACTATCATTTGTTTGACATTAATCGATTTTGTAAAACGGCTAAAATATTTAAAGACCGAATTCATATTCACAAGAAATGTAAAAATAGAATAGCCGAGCTGTTGACTTGTAACATTGAACCTGGGCACTTTGAATCGACAGGCAGTAGCGGTGGCGATGTCGGCGCACGCGTGGCCTCGCCCGTGGGCCGCCCACAGCATTTAAACTGACGGCTGGGACAGCGGAGAAGCACCGATTAGTGAGTTTGATTCACCAAAATATTCAGGGCTTCTCCAGCAAGGAACTAGAGGTAGGACTTTTCTTAGAGTCTCAAGATATAGATATCATGTGTGTAACTGAACACTGGCTTAAGGAACATGAATTGTTATTATTGAATATTTATGATTATGACATAGTTAGCTCGTTCACTAGAAAAAAGGCCATTCACGGGGGTTCGATGATTATAATAAAAAATAAATATAAATGCAAAGAAAGAAAGAACATAGTCAAACTTTCTATTGAACGAACTATTGAAATTTCTTGTGTGGAAATGGAGAGTCATATCATAATCTGTGTCTACCGGCCACCTTCGTCAGATTTTAGCCAGTTTGAGTCCATAATGGAAGATGCGTTGAAACAAGTATTTAATAGCAGCAAGATGATAATAGTCTGTGGTGATTTTAATGTGAACGTTTTAGACATTGCACATGCATATACAGTGAGAATATTAAACTTATTTAAATCATTTGACTTGTTCCCGCTCTTTAATGATCCTACAAGAATTACGGCCAGCACGGCAACTTGCTTGGATAATATTTTCTGCAACTGTGAGGCTACAAAAATAATAATATTTAACTGCTTTAACTCGGATCACTGTGGTCAGAAAGCTCATTTCAAAGTCGATATTGAAAAGCAACAACAAACTGTGACATATAGACCCATCACTACGAGTCGGATGGAGAAATTTAGAGAAAAAATTATCTACAAGGTACCTTCACTTCCTACAGACATTAATAACCCTAATACTCTGTACAATGATCTGTCAAATGTGATACATGGTGTGCACAAGAATATATTTAAGTCGAAAACATTAAAGAATGCCACAATGAAAACAAGGTTTAGTAATTGGGCCACAGTGGGCATTCATAAGAGCAGAAATAAACTCTATGAACTGTATGAAATGAAGAATTATATAAAAGATGAGAAATTTACGGAATATGTAAGGAAGTATTCGAAAGTATTCAAGAAAGTTTGCGCCGCTGCTAAGTCTACCTTTATAAGCAACAAAGTCAGGTCTGCAGATAATAAAGTAAAAGCCACCTGGAATGTAATAAATACTGAAAATGGTAAGAAAAAGCCCCGTGAAGGCCATTTCAGACTGAAAATAGACGATAAAGTCTTGACGACAGACCAGGATGTAGCTGGCGCCTTTCAACATTTCTTCACAAACATAGCTGCAGATACAACTGAAAATTTAAATTCTTCTGTGGCTAAGACTAGTATTTTTTTGAGTTCTTTTGTAAATAAACACTGTGACCAGGAACTTCATTTTCAATATACCGACCCTCATGAGATCATTAAGACATTCAAGTCTTTAAAAGTAAAGAACTCCGAGGACCTGTGGGGTATATCTGTGAAAGTTATGCAATCTGTTATTGATATTGTAGCACCGTATTTAGCCGTGGTGTTTAATGCTTGTATCAGCGAGTGTGTGTTCCCCGACCTAATGAAATACAGTAAAGTTATTCCATTATTTAAATCTGGTAGCAAGACGGAGCTTGGAAATTTCCGTCCTATTTCTGTATTACCTGTCCTCAGTAAAGTGTTTGAGAAAATACAATTGCTTCGACATTTTAACAAGAACGAATTTCTTCACCATCAGCAATTTGGTTTTACAAGAGGGCGTTCGACAACAGATGCCGGCTCAGTACTCATCAAGCACATCTACGATGCTTGGGAACACTCACAAGATGCTATAGGCATTTTCTGCGATCTCTCCAAAGCATTCGACTGCGTGGAGCATGATACACTGCTACACAAGCTAAAGTACTACGGCCTGTCAGCTGAAGCTCTAAACCTTGTAATGTCTTACTTAGGCCAAAGAACCCAAAAAGTAGTCGTGAACGAGACTCAATCAAATGGTACTACCGTGAAGCTCGGCGTACCACAGGGTTCAATTCTGGGACCTTTCCTCTTTTTTGTGTACATAAATGACCTGCCATATTTTGTAAACAAAAAATGCGAGATAGTATTGTTTGCTGATGACACTTCACTAATTTTCAAGGTTGATAGGAAATTGAGCGACTTCAGCCATATCAATGCAACTTTGAGAGAAGTGCTTGAATGGTTCACAGCAAATAATCTGCTACTAAATGCAAAAAAAACGAAGTGCGTTAAATTTTCGTTGCCAAATGTAAGACAGGTTGAGACTGTCATAATGTTAAATGGAGAAAAACTGGACCTTGTCGAAAACACGCTTTTTCTGGGGCTCACATTGGATTGTAAGCTACAATGGGCCCCTCACATATCTGCTTTGGCTAATAGGACCATTCCTATTCCTTATCTACATAAATGACTTGCCATACCTCGTAAAGACCCACCATGATATAGTATTGTTTGCAGACGATACCTCTCTTATATTCAAAGTCAAACGACAGCAACAAGCTAATATAGATATAAACAATGCTATTTCTAAAGTAGTTAATTGGTTCAATGTCAACAATTTATTGTTAAATGAGAAAAAGACCAAATGTATCAAGTTTGTCACGACTAACGTTAAGCACAATCAAACAAGTGTCATTGTGAAAGATGAGGAATTGGAACTAGTGGATAGTACAGTTTTTCTTGGATTAACATTAGATTCCAAACTCCAATGGGGTCCCCATATTGCTAATCTCTCGAATAGACTGAGTTCTGCAGCTTTTGCCGTGAGCAAGATCCGCCAACTGACAGACGTGAAGACAGCTCGATTAGTATATTTTAGTTACTTCCACAGTATTATGTCGTATGGTATTTTACTATGGGGCAGTGCTTCAGATATTAATACCATTTTTGTTCTGCAGAAGAGGGCTATTCGAGCAATATATAAAATGAACCATAGAGACTCACTTAGAGATAAGTTCAAGAACATTAATGTAATGACATTGCATTGTCAATACATCTATGATAATATTGTGTATGTACATAAAAACATTGTAAATTTCAGGAAGAACTGTGACATACATAATATTAATACTCGAAATAAACACAAACTCGCGGTGCCCACCACTCGCCTACAGAAAATTAGAAAATCATTCATGGGTAATGGTGTGAAGTTTTATAATAAGCTTCCAAGAAATGTAACTGAATTATCTATTAATAAATTTAAAAATTATGTAAAGCGTCAACTCATATCGAAAGCATATTATAGCACACATGACTACATGAATGATAAAACACCGTGGGATTAATTGTGACTGAAATATTAATGAATTAATCATTATGGCGTTAGATATTAATATGATCTTTTTTTTTTATATTTTGATTTTATTCTAGAAACTGTCTAGATTTCTATTTTTTATATATTTTTTATTATTATTATTATTTATGTTTTGACGATCCTATTGTGAATTTTACTACAAAATAATTTCTTACTTTGACATGTCTACAACAATACAATATTTATTTTGAAGAATAATAATAGCATCAATAAATTGCTCTAAATAATTAATTAATATATATGTTAATACATGTTATAACTGACGATTCGAAAGTGCTTGTTGCTAGGCCTATTTGAATAAAGAATATTTTGACTTGACTAGGCTGAGTTCTACCGCGTACGCTGTAAGAAGAATTAGACAATTCACTGACGTGGAGACAGCTCGCCTAGTTTACTTTAGTTATTTTCACAGCATCATGTCATATGGCATATTGATCTGGGGAAAGGCAGCTGATATAGAAACTATCTTCGTACTTCAAAAGAGAGCAATCCGAGCTATTTATAATCTAGGCTCTCGTGTATCGTTGAGAGAACATTTTAAGGACATAGGTATCCTCACAGTAGCTTCACAATATGTACTGGATGTGATTATGCATACACACAAAAATATAAAGTCCTTTAGGAGGCAGTCTGATATTCATAATAGAAATACACGAAACAGGCATAAGTTAGCTGTCCCGAAATTTCGTTTGCAGAAAGTGAAAAAATCATTTTTGGGTAACTGTATAAGGTTTTATAACAAAGTACCTAAAGATGCATGGGAACTACCTTATATTTCATTCAAAGAATATATAAAAACATACCTTTTGAACCAAGGATATTACAATATCGAAGAATTTATGGAAGATAAAAGAACATGGCCAAGCGTTTGATCTCCAAAGCCGTCGTAACTTTGCAAGCAGTGTCCCGGAGACCAATGTATGCTGCTTGTGGCGCTGCCGCTACTGCTTGTTTTCATGTAATAGGTTTTTGTTTATTTTCATTACAATTTTTTTTTATCATATATTGCATATTTGACATATTGGTTACATACACGTTATGTATACCGTAGCATTAGCTCAAAGACTGCTAGCTTAACAGTCTCCTGACACGGAATTGTTATTTCTGATATTCACTTTTTTATTTTGTCCTTTAGAGACCTTTTACATCTCTAAAACCTAATGTTTTAACTATGGGGACTCTTTACACCTCCGCTTTTATCTATAATATTTTTGACCATAGAGACTCTTTACATCTCTCTGTATTATAGGATAAGTTCATCGAAAGTGTGCCCAGGTATTTATTTGTTGGTTTATACTGCTTTGTATTTATGTCACTAAATGATTTGAATTGAACTGTAATTTTATATTTAACTATACAATGTATATTGATTTGAAAAAAATGACACCTCGCCGAGTTTCTTACGCCGGTTCTTCTCGTGGCAGAGGTTTATTTTTCCGAACCGGTGGTAGTTTATTGACGTTCATAAGTGCATGTAATATGCCTAATTTGAAGAATAAACTACTTTTACTTTACTTTTTACTTTTACTTTATTATGTATATTGTTATTTAACCGGTAAAGATTGAAAAACTTTCCTTACACTCAGTCGGTTTGAGTTACACAAATACCTCTACAGAGTTTATACAGTTAAGTGCAGTCAAACTGAGTTTAAACTGGTTGCGTGGTACCTGAAGGATGGGCAGCCGTTCGTCTTTACCCAAGGGGATGAATTCGAAATAGGTACATCGTTGCTTCGAATCCCTAACGGTTTGTGACCGGCATGAGAATGTATTTCAGGGAAGTACGCTAGCGGAAACTGTGCGACATCAGTGTCATAGTCAGTGGTGACGCGTCGAGAAAACTACCTTCTTTCTAATTCGCACGATATGAGTGAGATAGGAGTCGTGCAAGACGCGACTTGGTCTTGAAAATATTTGATTTATTGAACCAAAATGGAACTTCATAAAATTTCTAAGGCACAAGGAAATGTTTTTTTAGTTCCTTTAAAATTACAACATGATATAGTATATTTCAATGAATAAGTGGGTACAAAATATATATGGACACTATGAACAATAAAATAAAATAAAATTGGTATGAAAGTTTCTAGCTTCGTTACAGGTTCAATCTATGGAAAAGTACCTCACGTCCTCTCTTTGCATAAGTTGTTGTCTTATAGCCTAGGTAGAAAGTTCAAAGAGGACCTTAGAGGAGGAGGAGGAGGATCTTAGAGGACTCGACACAATTTTTTTGTCAAATTACGTACAAGAGTACTAAGAGTACGTCACGAAGCCCATCAATTTCAGACTTTAAAATATATTGGAACGGGTCACTCACGTTTTTAAGGTCGAATATCGCTTGACATGTTTCAGACCGGTTTGCGTGACTATGCTTGTCAAGGTGACGAATTCCCTTTATTATAAATGTATAAGCTTTGTATCTTACTGTTTCTGTAATAACTAAATGTAAGCAATTTTTTTTACATAATTAGTACAGTTTAAAAATATACATAATGTTAAATTACGAGTATAAAGGAAAAGAAGGGATAAGGGATTTCTTCCAGCTGACCTTCGGACTATTACCTATCTTAGTTTAATTTAGTTTATTTTATAAAATACATGTGGGATTGGTACTTTTTGATGGCTGTATAAGGTGCTGATTGCTAGATGATGAATAAGGAACGTTCGAATGGAGTTTGAATTACTTTGGAATGGCGAATGATTTGACGTATGATTCAGTATGAAAGACGACTTGAACGGTGAACGGTGTTTTTATAATATTTGTTAATAAAGAAGTGTTCGTTATTCCACTGTGGACCCTGTCCAGGTCCTACATACATGTATTACAAAAATTAATATTGATCACAGGAAGAATATACCTTAACAATCTATTGAGCAAATATTTATTAATTATAATTTGAACAATTTAGGTTACATGTTACTATTATTTCTAAAACGCATCTTACACATGAATAGGCAGATTTTTTAATCTTACGTAAATTACTTACTACAAACGATTACAAACAAACAAAAACTGGTGAACCTTTAAATGACTCCTTTATTTTTTTATTTACAACTGCACCCAAAATAAATAAAACATGGCGGGCCCAGGTGAGCAAACGGACTCGGCACGGGCTTAATCTACGGCAAATAGGGATTGATAAAAAGGGTCCAACCGTGATGACACGGTTCAGGTCATGGTCAGTACAATGCATAATAATTTAGTCAATTGGGAAGTTGACAAAAATAAAAATAAATTTGGCTCACTATTTCCAATAAATAAAACTCTTCAAAATACTTACAAATGTTAAATAAGATATTTATAATATTTTTTTTAAAAGTGGACGCTGTTTGCACATAGAAAAAGATGTGACGTCACTTGTTGCCATTTCTGTACATACTAACACACGTTTCATAAAAAGTTTCTGATCTGACTCGGCTGACTTTGATCTATCAACATCCCTTTTCCAAGCAAACTATCCCGCACAAGCCAAAGCACCCGTCTATAAGGTTTTCATGACGACGTTATTAGAGATCATGCTTATTGCCATCGACAATAGTGCAAACCAGCTATCGTCACATTCGGTGCCGGTGACACGAATTCGTGTCATTCTTGTAATGTGTTAATGAAAAATACAGTGCCTGCAAAAATTAAGTGATCAAGTTAGGATACTCGAGCACACAACGAGTTGTTAAACCTAGACTAGTAGAATAGTCCCTACAATTAATATAATAGACGTGTTTTTTTTTAATTCTTATTTTGAGATTTGACATGTAATATTGTTATTATAAATAAATAAATATTAATGGTTATGCTACCCAAAGGTTGTCTGGAACAGCTCGCTTAAGAGTGGTATGACAGCTTGTTGTTACTATTATTTACTATGAAATAAATCTAGTTTATTTATTAATGATTAATTGGTTTAATGGAAGTTGCAGGTATAGCCGTTAATTAGTCTTTACGTTATCTCAGCTTTGTATCACGTAATGGCAATACACAGTTAATTACGTTTGGAACCGTTACGTAATCACCGCGCAGGTTTACTCTTTCACCATCATCACCATATCAGCCCAAAGACGTCCACGGCTGGACATAGGCCTCCCCCAATTTCATGCCAGTAAATGCCATAATCGCCACGCATGCGGGTTGGCGATCGCAGTATCTCCACCGCACTCCAGAGATGCTCCGGCCCATCCCACGGTGGTCTTGGTCGTAGTTTTAGGACATACCCGGATCCACTCTCTCCCGGGTTACTCTATCATGTCTCACAATAATTGATTAAATAAAAATCGCTTGGATATTGAGTAAACTAGTTCACTAAATCTAATTTTAAACTTAAGCATGCGGATCAATATACTGTTTGACGTAATCATATTGTAGGGTTTCCGAAATAGAGTTAGCGGTTTGCTCAGCTACTACTTGTTTGTTCGAGCTTATCCGCCACGACGGTTGCTGTGTAGGTTTATTAGGAAACGTCACTATATAATGGAGATCCTTTTTTGTGGGATGATGTACTGTTAACAGAACATTTATTTATTGGTAAATTCCTTGGCAGAATCTTGGCGGAATACGTCGAGTGCATTAAAAAAATATATTTTACGTGTACTTTTTTACTCTACTGGAGTGGAATATTTTTATTTTAAAAACATTAAAAATGGATAAATCAAATTAAAAAAATCTCATAAAAGTCATTTAAAACCAGAAATGCAAAAAATATTATGAGTCATAACTTGATGCTACCTCAAAATCAGCATTGACTGCCGTGCTAGAATCTCGCGGTATAAGGTCATAACTTTAGATCAAAATTTCTCCGAAATGATAAAAGATACATTTGTTTTGGACACAAAAGGTTACTGCAGGTGCTCTAAGGAAGCATCCTTTAAATTTTTGGCTCCTCTTACAGGCCACATCCTGTATATGTGAGTAGTGACGGCGTCTGTTGCTGGTTCAAAGTTGTATCCACCTGAGCTGCGGATTTATTTGTGTACTTATTTAAACTTCATTGCACGTGAAAAAAAGTGGCGTAGTGGCAAGCTTGATACCATATGACATTATCTACCAGTCAACCTTCAGGTCAAACAGAGAATCATACCAGTAATAGTTGGTGCGAGACATGGCTACAACAAAGAAACGAAGAAAGCAAATTATTGGTCTTTTTATATACCTACCTACGCAAAATAGTTTAGGAGAGAACAAAATATGTTATATTCTTAATATTACTTAATAAAAAATTAACCATACACATACCATACATAAAATACCAGCTACTAAATAAAGCAATGAAAAGCTTTAGCCTTAGTCCAGTTAGGATTTGAGTTTCGCAATGCGGTTCTTCCATGGTCTCTATATGTTTCATAATTTAGTAGGTATCTCATGCCATGACGGTAAAATCAATGTTTCGCAATATTTCTTGTTTTATAATTTATACAGGGATCAATAGACGTGTAGATATGAGATGTGCTGCTCCTAGGTAGAATAATGTACAAGGTAGAATATATACAGGAAAGGGTTATCTACAAACTATATGCATAATATACAATAGATAGGAGTCACAAGAAGAAACGACTATAGAGAGATCTCTCAGGGACCAAAGTCCATTGAGAGTTGGTTAGAAGTTATATATATGCAACTGATTTAAGAAACTTCGATAGCGCGTTGCAGAACATGTCAGATTTGACGGATGACACGAGTGACGCCACAGACAAAATCAGGAAATACTATCTGCTGCGCCTCAAAAATTGAAAGTCTGTCCAGCTTTGAAAAACTGACAGCGGTTGGCTGCGTTAAACGAAGGAGGAGCAGAAGTAGCACCCACATTATGGACAGATACAGTCCGTGATGCCACGGGCGTTAACATGCAGGAGACAATACTCGCCCAAAACAGAGGGGCTTAGAGAGCGGTGGTGAAGAACTGCTCCTCCGGTGGTCAAGAGTCACCTTGAGGAACCGATGAAGAAGAAAATTTGATAGTCAATTTAATGCATTAGTATTCATTTAGAAAGAATTGTAACTGTTTACGTATGCTCTATATTGACTGAAAATACAGGATGTACAGTCAGCATCAAAAATAGCTACGCATATGAAGGGGTCAAAAGTTGTTATAATAATAATAATTCTTTATTCGGATAACTAAGATCCATTGGTTAGTAATCATTACAAATATGCCCTATATATATATGTTATGCCCTTATAATAAGGACTTTTGAACTTTTCCAATGCATAGCTACTTTTGATGTTGACTGTACTTAACAAATATGCCGTAAAAAAATCAATAATAAAAAAAATGTATCTACTTATTTTTAGTCAGTGTGCGATACCAATTGACTCCTTAAACGGCTCCACGGCATTTTTGTTACACCCTGTGTACGAGTAGGTAGGTATGCCTTATAGCTTAACATAGATACGAGTATATAGTTATAAAAATATTTTTACTTCGACATTGCAAATTATACATGATATTTCTTTTATATCTTTCGTATAAAATAATTACTTACTCAAAACTCAAATCATGGTCACCCTTATCACTTTCGACATGATGTCGTGTGGTGCAGAGTAACTGAATTGCGTGAAACCAGTTTTTATTAGTCTTTGGATTAAAAAAATAAAACAAAGTCGAAGCTAGGATACTTTGGTATCTATTTATCACGTCTTGCCATTCATATCACGTCTCCTGAACCATCTTGTAGATACATTAAACCTTGAGCTCACAGGAAACGTGAAGAAATCTGATTAACGCTGGCGTTGATTTAATCTACAGTAGCCTGAAAATACTGGTCCTTTATTTGTATATTTCGCACTGACGAGACTTCAAAGAGGAGATGACTTAATTAACTTCGTGTTTGCTTTAAATATTGATTTGTTTACTTTCTGCGAAATAATGTTATAGTATGTTGTATGAAGATATAATTTATATTACCTTTTTTAATTTTATTTATTCTCAATACCTCTAGAGCTTGATTGTGTGGAGTTTCAGACACGATATAGTCTAATGCATTAGTGCACTGGAGATCCATTTGACTTAACATTATTCGTTTGATATTGCTATGGTATTTTAGCTCGTACTCGTTCAAATAACTTATAAGTTATAACTACTTATAAGTTATAAGTTATAACACAAGCCTTATTGAGCTTACTATGGGACTAGTTCGATTTGTGTAAAAAATGTCCCTAATATTTATTAAAAAAAAAAAACTACTTCTGATGGGCCTTGGGTTTCAGTCTTTTATAGTGTGCGATCCAAATGGTTTGGATTTAACCAAGAATACTGTGTGCCTGATGTTGAAAGGTGAGTTGACCAAGGACCAAAAAAACGTTATTGGCTTGGCAGGTGGAAGCGCACGGTTGACAAAAGACCAATATCATGCCAATACGTCAATTGCAATAGACCTCGTGGTGTCACTCTAAACTATTCATAACTCGTCTCCAAGTTGGTAGAACTTTCTCTTTGGGACGGCTAGGTTGGCTTAGAGTATCAGGAATATTGGAGATTAGTATGCATACCGTCTTATATTTTAAAGCGGATTTGTCTTTAGATGGATGACAAAGATTACATACTATGGGATTGTTTTGTGGAGCTAATTTAAACTGGTGTTGCTCATAACTATATATGTTTATTTCTAAAGTCTGCCAGCCAATCAAGAGATTCGGGGTAAAGTTAAGATATACACTTCACTCATTTTATTTCGTTCTTAATTTGTTTTAAATGCTCATTTCAGCTCGTGTTTCATGTGGTAAATCCTTCAACAGCTTAAAAAGCATTTATGCAATGATTTTATGATATGTATTTACCTTCAAAAGTTATATGTATACAATGTTTGTGTTAACTTTGATTTACAGACCGCACTTTATTCGGTAAATTCTATACGTGTGGTTTACGTTTCACTTCCATGACACAGGCATAGCCTAGTATGGGGTCATCAACTTAGAATTTTTTGTAATGTATCTTTCTGGTAATAAAATTTTACTTTACTTAGAAACGAAGACGCCGTTTGTAATGAGTCTAAAATATGACTTTCTTTCGTTTAAATTTAAACATGTCCACAGGAAAGACTCGAACCTAAATCTCTGTATGACCCAGTTATTTACGTACAGACTACGAATTTGAACCCAAACGTAACATTTTAAAACTATTTTTTTTTTTATATTATTAACTTGACATATTTTTTACATTGACACACAGGACACTTTTAGGATAGAACAGTACTGAATTGAGTTCTGATCACTCTGAGAATCATAATTATCATAAAATAGGTTTGAAGGACACAAAATAGTTATATTCTGTCAATTTCATTTAACTTGATACACTAAAACTATTATTTACAAAGAAAACGCCAAAGTACTTAACAGCAAGTTCTAAATTTATCTCATTTGTACGCAATCTTGTTCATCTCCATTCTACATAACAAGCAATCTCAGATGGAATAAAATACGCAAAATTATTTAAATTTAGTCAGTGAGTGTAATCTAGACATCTACTTAGCATGTTTAGTGTTACGATAAAACTATCTCCGAGTCTTTAGTCCGCAAGAAGCGTTTGAAACATTTCAATATGTTTCTTTATTAACACAGGTCATGCTTTTAGTCGCGCGTTAACGATTGCGTAAGAGCACTTTACTTTTTTTTAGCGACATGCACTTTAAAACAGTTATGATGTGAGTAGAAATGTTTATTGTACTTATATATTGCAGGGGCCTCAGTGGCACAGCTAGCTGGCAAAGGTGGCGTCTTCGCATCAGGGTCCGCTGTTACGTTATACGTTTGTATGGTCCGCTGTTACGTTTCATCCAGGGTGAACCAATGTCAACGAACGAACAACTACATTCCTGGTTCCGGGTAGTGGCCGCTCCGATATTCTGGCAAATGAAATCGAACGAAAACAAATTATTGTTACTTAAAAACTAGTATATACTTAATATTTAACGTTAGCGCCCTATCAGGGTATGTGGTAGATATGACATTAATTTAAGAACGATTGTAACCCACAAATAACAAATAAATGAATTAAGATGTGCAAAAGACATCAAAATCTGAATACGACAAAAGTAAAAAAGTAAAAGTAGTTTATTCTTTAAATTAGGCATATTACTTGCACCTATGAACTGATACTTAAATATGTTAAGGGGATATGTATCGAACCCCAACCCAATTTGAGGTCTTAGCGATTTATTTTTATAGAGCTAACTTTAAGTAATTCTGTAAATTGTAGACATCGCAATTTTTTTATTTCAAATTTTCCTTAACTGACTCGTCAATAACAATTTAGATATATAATCGAACCTGCTCACAAAATTTAAAGAGAATCGCTTGAGAAATGCGACCTGTAGAAGAGAACATCCGGACAGAGAGACAGACATACGAAAGAATTTTTGTCGAAAGCTGAAACGGAGACGCTTCGCTCGCCCGGTCAACTAAGTTCTACTAGTTCGGGAATTTTCACTTACAATACTACTAAAACATTTACCACTCTCTTGCTTTATTTTACTTTTACCTATTCAATTTATTGTGTGGCATTCTTCCAAAACTTTGCTGGCGTTGCCTAAAGAGCTATTGTTATTTTGTAGGTAAGTCTTATCCGCAATTGTATGCCGCTATCCTCTTTTTAATGATTTGCAACCCTTCGATTGTTTGGTATTATTATAAAAAAGAATAGAACATTAAAGAAAAGAATGTAAAGAAAAAGTGTTTCGAACCAAAAAAATACTCACATGCATATTGAAATTAATATGCTCTTCATTTATGAATTCGTACCTTAAAAAAATCTTAGAATAGAAAATGACGTTTCGTACTCAAATGATATAATATTTTCTTGTATTGAGACAAATATTCGTGTTCATAAACATGCGAAAATGTGTATTGATTTAGGCTTTATTAATAAAAAACATGGACAAGGCGAAGATCATGTCAAATGCCCATGTCGCACCAACTCCCGTAACAATCGGACACTTTACGTTCGAAGTTGTAGACGATTACATATACCTAGGACAGACTGTCCAGTTAGGTAGGTCCAACTTTGAGAAAGAGGTTAATCGTCGAATCCGACTCGGCTGGGCAGCGTTCTGGAAGCTACGGCACATCTTTTCGTCCAATATTCCGCAGTGTCTCAAGACAAAAGTCTTTGACCAGTGTGTGTTGCCAGTGATGACATATGGTACTGAAACGTGGTCGCTAACTATGGGCCTCATAAGAAGGCTCAAAGTCACCCAAAGAGCAATGGAGAGAGCTATGTTAGGAGTTTCTCTGCGTGATCGCATCAGGAATGAGGCCATCCGCAGCAGAACCAAAGTGACCGATATAGCCCTCCGAATCGCTAAACTTAAGTGGCAGTGGGCGGGGCACATAGCACGTAGAACTGATGGCCGTTGGGGCGAAAAGGTTCTCGAGTGGCGACCACGTACCGGAAGGCGTAGCGTGGGCAGGCCCCCCACACGGTGGACCGATGACCTGGTGAAGGCAGGACCGGTCATTGTGGAAGTCTTTGGGGGAGGCCTATGTCCAGCAGTGGACGTCTTTCGGCTGACATGATGATGAATAAAAAACATTATACTTTGTTTGATAATTCGTACTATTAATTTATAATTATCATATGTTGATAATAATGTAAGTACCTACCTAGTTTTAACCACTTTATATTCATATTCATTTATTCATAATTATCGATATTATATGTTAAGGTTTCCTATAAAAAAAAAAAAAAAATTAGTAATTAGCAAAAAGAAATCTACAATAATAAGTTAATGCCTATATTGCTAATAATAATTATTCATTCAGTTTAGTACAGTCGACTACTAAAAGATCTATCCAAGTATACAATTTTACTTTTTCACCATCAATTAAGCCAAATAAATTTTGCATCTCTTAAAATTTAAAGTTTTAAAGTTAAAATTGTATAAGAATGATATTTTAAATGACGGTTATTCCTGAAGCAAGCAATATGAAAAATTAGATCCCTACATCTGATAGTTGATTACGTCGTGTAGAAAACTTACGTAAAGTGGATCTGTCATTTTTAATACGGAAAATGACGTTTAGGTCTTAAGCATAATCGAAAGCGTTGCGTAAACACCTCTTTGATATCAATAAATAATCAAGCGTAAACTAACAAACCAAATGACAGATAACTCTCTACTAACTTTTCATTTAATTTATTCGTAGCCAACCAGCGTATTGTTAGTAAAGACTCAAGGTTTTGGAGTCTCGATTTCAAGAACTCGACTCATACTTACGGGACTCCAAGCTTAAAAGACTTCCAAGTCTTTTGAGTCATGAGTCGAGTCCTTTTTCGAGCCCTGTAGTCACAACTCGAGCCTAAGAAAAGACTCGAACTATCGTATCTTTTATAGTATTTTTTTATTTTTTATTTAGGCATGCCTCAAAATACTTGAATCTAATAGCAAAGACTCACTCACTTTTGAAGTTTATATTCAAAGAACTGATTTCTACAGTACCTACTTCACTGAGTAGGCCGCGTAACGTAACCTTACGTGTTTCTACAAGTACAGTTGAGTTTTAATCATAATGAGTTAGAAGCCTTTTGTTTACACTTAGTAAACAAAACTCTCAAGTCTCTATAGAAGACTCGAGTATTTTTAGAGGACTCGTGTCTCTACAAAACACTCAAGCTTCGATTAGTCTGAAAAACTAAGTCGCGTCTTCGGAATGAAGACTCCAAAGACTCAAGTCTTTACCAACACTAAACCAGCGTGTTCTGCAGACATAAAAATTTCACCGCCATCCATTTCCCAATAGATTATCGACGCTATCAAATTGTCGATGACCCCAAAAGGTTCGGACTAATAAAGTCGCCCGCCGCGGACGAACTTAATTGGACTCTGGAACTCTAATTGGGACTTATTTAGTGTGTAACCGATAGACGGTGCGCTTGGAACTGTATAAATCCGGTTTTATAACTTGCTATGTAATGCTATACCCATTTAGGTTATGCAAAATGTGAAACTTTTACGAATCGCGCACCTGTTTTAATCAAGGATAGGTCTTGGTAGTGTTCAGTAGTTTCAAAACTTTCAGATCATGCTTTTCACTTCAGTTAAAAACTATGTGGAAATAGAAAATTTCTTGAAATTTTATATTAGGAAAATGAGGAAACTTATTTTAAATCTGTAATGTTTATTTAATACACTTTGACTAATCAACTTTTTATAAAAAAAAACGTTTATTTCAGACAGCTTGCAATTCACAAATTTAATATTTAATATTTAGTTACACTTTTAATATTAAATCTAATGTCAACATTATCAAAATTGAAAATGAACAACAATTTAAGTAGTTTACGGACTAAAACAAACGCTAATTTTAATACTATTTACATAATTTTGGTGAGATAGAATTCAAACAAACGAAACTTTCTGTTTATTTCAGCTGCTTATCTTTACCTAAATCGTGAACGAAATTATAAATAAATATTCATTTGAATCTTACAGTACTTGTGATTAGCATATTTACCATTATTGTAAGAACTTATTTGTATCTTTGAATAAGAATAGGTACGCTATCTGTTTGTTTATCTTATATCAGAGTACGCGTGTCCATAGCACCGTACTTTTGGATAGCTCTTTGAAAGTTCCTTCCCACCCATCTCAGCAGAATGTGGTGCATCACAGGTTCTACGAAATCTAGGGAACAGTAGGCAACGCCGTAGATTCACACCGAATACACCTCAGAAATGAGAATCACAACGATCCTCTTTTACTACTATTTATTAAAACTAAGCATTAAAACTAGGCATATATTCATTTCGTCGTTCTTATATGCCTCATTGGTAGGCTCAAAGTCACCCAAAGAGCAACGGAGAGCTATGCTGGGAGTTTCTCTACGTGATCGCATCAGGAATGAAACCATCCGCAGCAGAACCAAAGTAACCCTCGAAAGCCATCCGAATCGCTAAACTTAAGTGGCAGTGGGCGGGGCACATAGCACGTAGAACCGATGGCCGTTGGGGCGGAAAGGTTTTCGAGTGGCGACCGCGTATCGGAAGGCGTAGCCTGGGCAGGCTTAGCACACGGTGGACTAATGACCTGTTAAGAGCCACGGGTGTCCGCTTGATGCGGGTGGCGCAGGACCGGTCATTGTGGAAGTCTTCGGGGGAGGCCTGTGTCCAGCAATGGACGTCTTTCGGCTAACATGATGATAGTGATGATATATTCGTACTAAGCATATACTAAGCATTTACTATAGTTGTAAAAACTGCTAATGTTTATATAAACTGCTAATATTTAAAATTGTAAACTTGTAATTATATTAGGTCCTGTAAGACAAGGACTCCTTCCGGACTCTATCTATTTCTAATTTAGTTACCACTAAGCGTATCTGTTGCGACTAAAACCTATGCACGCGTTATTTTTCGCATACTACGAGTATCAATACAAATCACACACATGCACAATGTTTACACGTTATTACCTATCTCGGTCCGCAACACATATAATACAGAATGCGACCATCAAGCTCTGGGCTTGACATCAAAGCACTTCCATTATGAGGGTGTAGGCCACATATTTAAAATTCACCTTAAAAGTCTGTCAATTGTGGACGTGGTACCGTCGGGGTTAACGGTATATTTACACTTCTGCAACGTATTTCTTATAAAGAAAAAAGGAAAAATGAAACATAATACATCTCTAAGAAATGCACTGTACATATTTCATGAAATTAGAAATAAAATAAAGTTTATTTTATTTGATTGTGGTTTAGCCAATTCGTAATGAATGGAAATGAAAAACATAAATACTTTATGTAATGATTTTTTATTGTGCTTAATGTTCTATTCATTTTTAAATTAACGAACGAAAGAGCGAAGCAAGTGACGTTCTTTGAGTCTACTGGAACATTTGGCATTGGTTTATGTATGTGTGTAAATGCCTATATACATCCCACTATTGGGCACAGCCTTTCTTTCATTGAAGAGAGAGATTGGGCAGTAGTCCCCAGTGGAGGTTGGGGGAAGGTTGTAATATGTTCAAAACACGGTTTTTCTACTATTATTTCTACTACGATCTACCTTCTAAGCTGCACTCAACTAATCTCATCCATGTCACCCAGTCAGATTATCAAATTCTTTCCTTTATTTGAAAGCCTTACTAGTATTTTAAAAATCGCTACAAACCTTTAGCTGATATAGCTACCCATTACCTGCTTTCTTACTAAGTGGCTCTGCAGTAAAAATGTTCCAAGCAAACTTGACTAGTTTTCCAGGGAATTGGAAGTTTTTTCAAGTGGTTTTCTTTGTGTTTGTCGCTTGGAAAATGCGGCTTTTAGACGCTTGTCCTGGTGAGGAACAGAATACATTAAGATGTAAAGTTGAAATAGGTTGGTAATTATTAATATTCTAGCAGCGCCATTTTTCTTTAGACAAAGTTTTATACAGTAGTATATGTAAGTATATTTTATTTTATTCCTTGTTTTAAATGTTTTTTAGGTATTATTAGTTTATGTTTGTTTTTTGTTGTTATAATTTTTAGTTTATGTTTGTTTTTTGTTGTGGTTAGTTTTAGTTTTATATTCAATTTGTTTATTTCTAATTGTCCACCCGTGAAAAATATATAAATTGCTATAAATGAGTAACTTAATAAAATGTATTTGATTGAATAGTTATGTTATTCAATATATATAATTTTCTAAATGTAATTTTGCTGCAAAATCACAGAGGAAACGGGCAATAATGCACTCAAATGAAGAAGGCCTCATGGTATATCCGAAAGTGTTCTGTGAAATGAGACTATTCCAATATCCGAAGTAAATAAGACTGCAAATCGAAATAGCGGCTTTGAGCACAAATCAGATGCAAACTGCTCCAACACTCCCTGCATAAACTGACGCCGAATACGAGTAAGTACCTAAACTCCAAAATGATGTGCTGCAATTTGTCATGTTCTTCTTGAGGCTTTTACACATAGTATCTTAAGTTGAAAACTAATCTTATAAGCATAAGCTACGGTAGCCAAATGGTTGAAGCATGCAAGTCTCAAACGGTGGTCGTCGTTATATCCCGGCACGTATGGTTAAAATTATTTAAAATGTCCGAAGTAATATCAAACTTGCACTTTATTTTGAATCTTTTTGATTGGACAGTAAAGTCGCTTCCTAAACTGACCAATTTGATACAACTCGACCAGATCAAATGATTTTAAGTATACCAATGTTTTTTCTGAACTTACGTACGGAATATCGTTTGATAATTACCGTTAGCGTTTTGGCGAAGAAAACCTGCGTACATCTGCGAAGAAAATCAATGGTGTATGGAAAGTCCGCAACCTGCACTGGGCCATCGTGGGGATTGCTGCCCGTTCTCTCTGGCCCAAGAGAGGAGGCCTGTGTCCAGCAGTGAAACGTATTATAATCTGTTGATGATGAATCATAGAAGCATAGCGCAATAGCAAGCAAGCTTACTTCACGATAAGACAAAAGTTAAGTAAAGTTGGGCACATCTTGAATACGTGAAAGTATGTAGATGATGGATTGGTTGTTTTTATCATAACAACATAAAAACAGATCCGACCTATGTGGAAAAGGCACCACATAAGCACGTTTTAGGATATGTGTCGCGCGCGTGTGATCTCAAATGCACATTTGCGCTAGCCGCGATGCACTAAGCGACACAGTACTAAGCGTCGATGAAAACAATGTTTACTACAATAGCTATTTACGATACAAGGGTTGTAAAACAAAGAAAGGCCGATATCGCAGATGTTTGAGGTCCAAGCCGCAGGCGAGGGTCATAAATATGCGAAAGAGGGCTTTCTGGTTTACGACCCGTGTTTTGTACATAATTTTACGTCACCATTCGGCCAAAAAGTGTGTTTTTCCGGACGCGCAGCGTGCGGAAAAACGCGCTTCTTGGCAAGGTGTGGTGTAAATACATTTACAGTACATATGGTGCTACGTTACCGCATGATTGCGGTAATCAGCAGATTACGTGCATATGTCGAAACTTTAAAGAGCCATATGTACTGTAAAACGTTGTACGATGCACGTGCGAACAGGTAATTCACAACTCGTGTCGATTTAAAACATGTTTTAATTTATCACCACTCGTTGCGAATTTGCTGTTCTCTGCACTTGTATCGTAATGTATTATTACCGTCTTGGAACATAGAGGATGGCCGTAAGCTGATTCTGCGGTATGGTTGTAGGTTTATAAGTAATAAAGTAGTATTTATCAAATTTCAACGAGCGCAATTATTGAAGGAGCATTATGAGTAAGTGTTGTTTAAGTTAAGCGATATGTATTTTGTTCTTGAGCTTACTGATGTGAAATTTCCTAACTTATCAGTATTACGTTTGCGCAGTAGTAATATCATGCACAGAAGTATGTATGTATGTAAGCACTTTATTGTACACAATTACAGGTTGAAACATAAAGAGTTCACAAAGCGTTAAAGTACAAAGGCGAGCTTATCCCTATAAGGGATCTCTAAGAAGAAGACACTAAGAGTAGAAGTGGTGCAGTACTGCGTTCGTATCGGTTAACACTGACAGCTGACAGTTATCTCATATCGTATTGGCATCGACAAATAAGGAAGGCACCTTAAAGGGGCGATGAGGGGCGCGAGGTCCGATTCGATTATCAAAATGTACATAATGTGAACGGCATGTCACAGGTATACCCTCATATTTATGTCGCTTTCTTTTTGGGTCAATTTGTAACATCCAACTTACCGTCCGAAGTTATCTCCATTTTAAGGCTGCTTTAGGTTTTGCGGGTTCGGCGCGATATCAGTAAGACAGCTTACAGTCACTGTCAACTGTCAGCTGAGATGGTACAGCTTCTTTGCAGTGCTTACTGCTTCTGCCGGAATGCCGCATGCGGCGCCGTACCGATGACCGGCACTTTCTGCATAATTAAACACAGACAGTATATACAGGGTGATTCAGGAGACGTGAGCAGGACCAACACTACATACATAGTAAATGGCAATGAATCGTTCACCATTGTATTTAAGTGAAACACTCATACCCTTTACCTGTTTGTTTAATTTTTGTTAAGTTAAAGTTTAATTCTCTACAATCATGGTCACCCTACAAGAACCGGTTTATAAAGATTAAACCTCTAACTGTTATGACAGCACTTTGATTACGAAGAAAGTAAATTGTCACATTGAGTGAGATACGATATTTCAAAAGTAATCGGACTCGTATGACATTCAATTTGACACGTATCACTTGACTGAAGTATTCTGTTTGTTGAGTGACCATGAATTTCGTAAATAATTTAAAACATTTTGTTTTCAACACCAAAGATAACTGAACGTTAATTTCACTAATAGTGGCACGAAGCAGTAGCTTATGATCTACTGAATCTGTAGTGTTGATCTTGCTCACGTCTCCCGAATCACCCTGTATATGTGTTGCTGGGCTATACTACTTCCTTAGCTTCCCTTAAGTGTCGTAAGAGTCTACTATGGGAACCAGGTTGACGTGTGTTATGGGCGATGGGCTAGCAATACGTCACTGCAGTATCACATTTTCTCAGCGTCATATAGTACGTATCAGCCAAAGTGGCCAAATAGTTTGGTACACTATATTAAAATATGTGATGTACCGAGCTATTTGGCCACTTTGGATGCTACGTACTATATGACGCTGATTGTTTGTCAATAGGGAAATCTAGGCGAAATCAGTATGAAGTCAGAAAAGTAAAACAATAGCGCATACTGATTACAGCTCCGCCAAGTCAAGTTTTATCTTAGCAGTGCTTGTCGAAAAAGGATGTATTTAGGTAGAACAGTATCGTTGCAAAACAATAATGTCAAACCAAAATACGGCCAACGGAATTCCATTAACGAAAGCAGTCACCGAAGGAAGAATCTCGAATATAAAATCTCAGCTATCTCTTGTCACATTGGATATTTGCTTAAGAAAATGTGTTGCCAATATGCAGTATACCCCATCGGGGCTCGACACGGCTATAAAACGGGATACGCATACCCGGTATATACCCGGGTATACCCAGATATGTTGCGGTTTATCCGTAGCGTCTCCATTGATATCGATGATCGGAGATTGTGGTCTTAAGAAGGTCTGTCTGGCATGGCGTATTGGGTTTATATTAAATTTACATTTTTATAATGTCATCATCCTCCTAGCGTTATTCCCAGTACAGTTGCATCCTGAAGGATGCCTGGGGTCCGCTACCTAATCCCAAGAATTGGCGTAGGCCTAGTTTTTGCGGAAGCGACTGCCATCTGTGCTTCCAACCCGAGGGGGAAACTAGACCTTATTGGAATTAGGCTTGTCAAGTGAATGGGCACCTTGATTGTTAGAAGTACTCAAGCCGCCCGGAGGCCTCTAACTTGGCTTAACGACTGCTATCATAGACAGCAACCGGGATCAACGGCTTAACGTGCCTTCCAAAGCACGGGAGCGCTCAGTTAGTAACCACTCAAAGCGGTCACCCATCCAAGGACTGACCTCGCCCGACATTTTTATAATGTATACCACGATGATGGCCACTGGCAAACAAATATAAGGTTCGCTTGATGGTACGCAGACACCATAGCTATGGACGCTTGTGAATCCAGAACAATTACAAGCATGCTGCCAACCCTTCTTTGATTTCAGGATTTGTTGTATTGACTGTTACAGACGCACGCATAATTATTAGGAGTTGACCTGCGGGCCTGTGATGGTTGCAACTTTATCACTTATCGTTGTGGATAAGACGCCCGTCACTCTCGTACTCACATACATGTCACAGTTGTCAGAACGTGACGAATGTCTTATCCACGGCGATAAGTGATAAAGTTGCAACCATCATAGGCCTGCTGAGGAAAAAACTGCACCTTACTGAAAACTGTAGCCATGTACCCATAATAACATCAGCACTTGCTCTGAAAGTACGAGGTGTTTTGAAAACCATAAAATTATGTGCCATAAATATAACGTTTGCCATAATCATCATTTGCCCACAGTCCGTACCCGAAGGGCCCAAACGGAGCCCTATTGCTGTCACTCGCGTGTCCGTCTGTCACCACTCATCTGTCACACATTTTGTTCCGAAGATTTTTTTATTTTATTAAATATATAATATTTTTTAACTGCCCATGACCAACTTGAAATTTGGTGATAATGTTTAACATTACATATATTTTACCAAAAAATACCAATATATTGATACATCACATTTGTTTTTTAAATGTACGGAACCATCGGTGCGCGAGTCCGACTCGCACTTGGCCGGTTTTTTTTCAAAAACTGATAACTTTTTCAGGATTGTTATAATAAAGAACTAACCCAACCTACATGGGTCTACACAGAGTTTATTTCAATTATCCTGAAAGCTTTACGGTTTCAGAGACTTTTTTATTTTTATGAAAACAGACGAGTATGGCAAACAAAACTAGTGTTATGGCAATTGAAATTATGGATACGGGTGGGTTACAGTTGAAATTATTGAAAATATCACATTTAAAAATACTTCCATTTAGATTTCGTACCTTGCTTCGACACTACAGTTGCTTTCTTAACGGCCTAATTGGATACAATTCGGTCAATTCAAATGATTTTAGGTATACAAACCAGTCTCTAACTGTGGGCATAGAGTATCGCCAAATCAATAAAGGGTCGGCAACGCACTTGTGCCTCCTCAGGAGTCGCAAGCGTTTTGTAATTGGTTGTGTTTTAAAGAAGCCCGGAGTCCGTTTTGGTACCGTGGTTAGTTTTCATATTGATATCAAATCAATACTAGTTTAGCCAAGTAGACCTCAAGATTGTGGTCTGTGTTTGATTCTCCGTCTCTTGAATATTTTGACGCGGAAACGGCTGTAGTTTAATCCGTTGTAAAATTGATACACTCAAAACGATTCCAATTTTAGACCGCAAAATACTATATTTCTGTTAATAAAACGAAACCACCCACCACCATATCAGCCGAAGGACGTGCACTGCTGGACATAGCCCTCCGCCAATTTCATGGGGGTAAACCATAATCGCCACGCTTGGCATGCGGATTGGCGATCGCAGTATCTTCGCCGTCTTGGGATGCTGCATTTATCAATAACTTTTATACAGGTGCGGTACGAATCAAGTTTAACCAGTAAAATTGGCGAATGTTGATGCTCATGTGCTCAAACGTAAATAAGTAATACGTAAAGTACCTATTACGTAACATTATGCTTAAAAAAAACTTGTGCTTATGGATGAAGGGTTTAGTTTGGTTTCATAACATTCTATATTCATGGTTAAGTTAAAGAAAAAAAACATTCATGACGCGGAAACGGCAAGTTTTGGATATCCAGATACACATTTAACGTGTCAAAATACATGCAACAACATAGAACAACATAGAAGCTTCTCCTTTTTTGAAGTTGGTTAAAAATACAGTCAATTGAGATTTTATGCGGGACAATATTGAAAATCTAAAGCTGATTGAAACTGAGCTAGCTTTCAATATAACGCTGTCAAAGGAGGTAATACCCGCAAGTTTTATAAATTGGTTTTCGTACATAAGAAATTAATTACTGAAGCCGTAGTTTCATCGGTGATTGAAATTTAATGGTGACCGAAAATAAACAAAATAATATATTCTCTGCAACGTTGCCTTCGACAAAGGTTATTGAAATGCTTAATTAAAACTCACAAAAGTTTGAATCAAATGGTTAAGCTAAAATTGTTTCAAATTTGCATCGATATTTTCTTCTAAACGCACAGAGCGGGCGCGGCGCGGTGCGGGGCGGCGGCGGTTTTGCATTTTTGATCTCTCCGAAACTGTCGACTGTTGATTGCTGCTTTATAATATATATGTCACACACGCTGCCTCCGCTCTTACCGAATATCGCGCGAGCAACGTGCCCCGGAGCGCGTTCGCTTTACCGCAGAACTGCCCCAGCCCCGCAACGATGCTGCGTTTTAAGCTTGAGATCTTACTGTGGTGTGGTTGTAAAAGTTTCCTTGCGTGTCAGTTTTTTTATGACCTAGGAGGCTAACGAGCAGATGAATCGCCGGGTGGTAAGCGATTAGCGCCGCCCATGGACACTCGCAACACCAGTTTACGCAAAATAAAGGCGCGGAGTAAAGAATCTCAACTGACTTCATAGAAAATGGACACTGACAGCTGACTTCTATCTATAGATCTCGGTAATAAATGCTGAACTTTGTTTTTGGCAAAGGGAGCCTGAAATATCTAAACAGCCTTAAGTTATTAAAAGTTTACGCTATTTCCGTTAGAACGCTTAAAAAGCATAATACTTTAATTTTATAGTCTAATATTATTTAATTTCCTTTACTTTAACACTAGTGTAAGAGAAACTGATAAACTGTCCTATTTTCCCCTCAATTTTTATGTCACGTTGGTATAAATATATAGTATAAAATTTAATTTTCCAGTATACAGTAGAAATTATTTTTGAAAATGCCCTCGGCTGTATTTAACTTGGTCACATCTACACCTACTTTACGGATGAAACAAAAAAAATAACCATGAAAAAACCGGCAAAGTGCACGAGTGTCCAACGAAACCCCATACGATGGGTTTTGCAAGGAAATAAATGCATCCGCACTTTACGTATAGGGGAGGTACAGTAACAGAAATGTACTCGTATATACGTACCTTTTTAACGTGACCGTCAGAATGAACGGGCCGTGATAGATTTTTATATCGAGAGTAACTCCAAGTTTTAGTACCTTTTTCGTACTATTTGGTACCTGACATCATACAATTTGTACCTCGCTAAAAATCGAGAAATAGTGAAAATAAAGTGATCAGCCATTCTGACGTCAGGTTAACAGGACCAAGTCCAGTTCCCCTAGTTGTAGGCGTTATATCGAATCTACCTTTTCGTAAATATTTAGTACCTAATTTGTACCTTAACTTGTGATATTTACTATTTTAGAAAGACTTACAATACAGTTACACTAAGAATAAATTTTGTATGGGCATAGCGCTACAGTCCGTCGATTTGAACCAGGCCTTACCTTAGTTCAAACGTTATGATTTATTGCTACAAATAGTAGTTTATGCAACTATTACATAATGAGAGGCAATAAAACACGAGCGTGGTTTCATGAAACGAGCTGCAGGCGAGTTCATAATAGGACCACACAAGTATGTGTGAAAAAAATATTGTATACAACGTTACTTAATTAGGTCTTCTCTCGAGTCTTTAATATCAAAACTAACTACACTCGTTTTGTTACAGCGACTTGGATTTTAAAAACCCTTATTATATAACTGTTGCATTAAATACTATTGTAGCAATAAATCTTAACGTTTGAACTAAATTTAAGGTCCGGTTCAAATCGACGGACTGCAGCACTAAGCCCATACAAAACTTATTCTTGGAGTAATATTTTTTTGTAAGTCTTTCTAAACTAGTAAATATCACAAGTTAAGGTACAAATTAGGAACTAAATATTTACGAAAAGGTAGATTCGATGTAACGCCTATAACTAGTGGGGAACTGGACTTGGTCCTGTCAACCTGACGTCAGAATGGCTGACCACTTTATTTTCACTATTTTTCGATTTTTAACGAGGTACAAATTTTATGTCAGGCACCAAATAGTACAAAAAAGGTACTAAAACTTAGAGTTATTCCCAATATAAAAATCCATCATGGTCCTGTCATCCTGACGGTCACCTTTTTAACCCATGTTATTGTCATTGTGACAAGAGCGAAAAAGGTACATACGTGATTCGATTTCCTTGACTGTACACTTAAATATAATTACACTACTTAAAATTACTCGAAGGTTTTATCGGTGTCATTGATATTTTTATACCTATGCCAAATTACAGCTTTCTAGTAGTAACGGTTACTGAGCTCAGCCGCGGATGAACAGACAGACGGACGTACACGGCGAAACTGTAAGAGTTTCTGTTTACTACAAAACCCTAAAAGGAGCGTATTCATTGACCGAAATTGGTTTGGGTCGCTCAGTTGGGCATCGACTGGTCACATCACAGGTGATCAGAGTAGATCTTTATAATTGTTGTAAATATTGAAATTTAAGTTACTGTGTTTTAATAAGTTCATAAATGATAATAATAAAGACTACTCAACTACATAAAACCTTATAACTTTAAGGTAAAAACCGAGCACTTTCAGCAATGGTACATAAATTCAGACAATATAATAAAACATTTAAAATGCTCTTTATCTTAGCTAACAATTCTTAGCCAACAAGGCAATTCCAAGCATCAAACACTACTACTTACTGCTAGCATTTGTCCTACTCTTACACATTTAATTACGTCTGAGAGGAAGTGAGAACGCCGTTAGCGAATAAGTGCTATGAATTTAGTGCCAGTGGGATTGCGTCCCGGTATTTCTTTTAAACGAAGCGGCAGACAACAGTTGGCTCAAGAATTTATGACGACTTTTATTTGCTAAATGTATCAAAGAATCTTCTTTTTGCTAATTGAAATATTTACAGACTCCTCGTAAAGTAAGATTTATATTTAAAAGTAAATTACGATAATCATCAAGCAAAAAACCAAGATTTAGCTTTTTTTCCGAAATATTTGCAAGCAATTTTTCACAAAAAAATATCTGCAGATCGATGAAATATTTCAATTATGTTTCTACGCATCCCAGACTAATATGTCACAAGCAGCGCACGAAACACATTGTAATGAAATTGCAATGCGGAACGTAAACATCTCAATTTCGTTATCTAAAGCCGAAAACGAAACAAAAAAAGTGTACCAGTTTGCAAACAAAGCAAAGGCGTGTCCACACATTGTTCAGACCGCTGTCACCGGACCGAAGCATTCGCCTATACTGCACTTTGTTGTGTTATCCTTCCGTGCGGATAGCACGTGCTCTTTTGATCTCTTTGATTTGACCCACGGGATGTTTGCCAACGTGACGTTTAGCCCCATTTGTGTGACGTGTAAGCGCATCATGTGGAAATGAAAAGCCAGTCGCCATTTATATCAAAGCGATCTTCCTTCTCAAGTTGTCCCTCAAGGTACCTATACTAATTCTCTCGAATAATAATATATTTATCTCGAATGTTACAGTTAACGGGCTCTTTTTGGAGTAATTTATAGTACCTAAGCTAAGATCACCGTGCATGCAAAGTTCGTTCACTATAATTTTCTTCAAATCTCCATATTCTGCCTCTCATTCCTACTCACAATCCCTTTTCTTCATAATGGCTCTCTCTCTCGAAGAAATTATTTTAATAACATCCATCCTGGACACTCAAGTTTTTCTGCCACGTATCAAGGCGAATCCGATTCAAGAATATATAAATGACATTCTTAGTCAAACCAGTTATGCATGCCATTCACAGTACAATTCAAATATTTGAATGTCCTTGTGACCAAACATGTAGTTCTTATCTGTATTATTATTTTTTGACCTTCTTGTACCATGTTTTTGCAAATAAATTACTGATTACTGAAATAAAAACTCCATAGAGCGACTTATGGTCCAGGCTAGAGTAGAAACAGACCAAGTTGGAGATCACCTACGCGATGGACGGACCAGATCAAATCGGCTGTGGGCAGATCTCTTAATGAGTGGACTCGAATGTCTGCAAATTGGGATAGAAGGCGAGTCATTGTACGGCGAGCAACATCGGCGCCTGACAGCACAGATAACTTTTGAACACTATTCACTAGCGTTCTGCAAAGAGTGTAACGACTAAGAAGAAGAATGGTCTGTGTAATGCAGCTTTAGGTAATTCTAATGAAGCATATTTTATTAGATTGAAATTCACAATAGAAACGAACAGTCAGAACATCAAAGGAGTTTTTCTCATCGTTAACTTTTATTAAAGTGCTGATTTGTTGAAAATTAGTGTATTATATTCCGTCTGATCTTTGCAAGTAGGGGTTGAACTCAGGCCAATGAACTTTTAATACCATCGATAGAAACTGCGACGACATTTTTATTGAAATTTTATCTAGCTATGGAAATTAAATGGTTGACGACTTCTGGCTTCATGTATCTTTTCTGACTGAAGATTAGAATCCTTATAACTTTCAATTAGTTTATGACGCTCTAAATAATACTTAAGGGATTAGGATATACTTGCTATATTAGTTAGAATGCGTGCCTTTATTTAGAATGTTCTGCTAAACGTAAATATTTTGGTTGTAAATATTATTAAATTCGTCTTTCCTTTGGCTACATTGACATTAGAAAAATATAAAACGCTTTTTCTACTCAAATGAATGAGCATTATAATCTGTCAATTAAGTGACTAACAACAGTATTAAATAAAACTATCGATGGTAAAAAGTCGATATCTTAAAGTAGCTCAATCTTGAGATATTAAAATTAATTTATAATAAAAAGCCGGCCAAGTGCGTGTCGGATCACGCACTAAGAAGGGTTCCGTACCGAAACCTGCTAGTTCACATTTAAAACCACTATACAATACATTAAATTCAAAAAGGTCGTATCTGGAACTCACGGCACTTAAGTCCTTTTGTTTGGGCAAGACAGTTTTTCTGAAATTTCTGAAAAGCCGCTAGACCCCTTGTTCAAACCAAAAATCGTTGAAAGTATTTGTTAATGTTCACCACCTCAATTTTTTACAGAATTTTACACTTCATAGTTTGGATTGGATTTGAGTGGGGGACACACTTTTTACGATTTGACAGCTAATATATCTTGCCAACAATGGTTGACTTAAATGGAAAAGTTTTCTAAAAACCTCCATATCATTTTTAAAGGCCTATCATAGATACTCCACACGCCTATGTGCATTGGATTTTTTTTATCATCCCAAGTTTATGTATGGGATGCCCCCCCCCCCTTGTTTAATATTTTTTCGCAATTTGTAGCGATTCATAGAATACACCTTTCTACCAAATTTCATAATTGTAGTGCTTATAGTCTCCGAGTAAATCGACTGTGACATACGGACGGACGGACAGACGTGACGAAACTATAAGGGTTCTGTTTTCGCCATTTTGGCAACGGAACCCTAAAAGTCGTACCTTCTTAGGACCTAGGGTAGCAAATGACCCTGCCAGCACCCCAAATAATTTTGACGGTCCATGTGCCGAACACCTTCTATATCAATTGGAAGTACTTGTAAGCATTAAAATGCTGGAAAAATGTACTTGAACTTTGTCTAATAGAATTGGGAGCTGTATAACACGTCCATTGCTTTCCTTGACAATGTAAGCTACATTTATCTCTCTGATTGTTGATATTTTAAAACATAATGTCGGCCTGATTAGCCTAGTTGGTAGTGCCGTTGCCTCCGAAGCTAGAGGTCCCGGGTTCGATTCCCGGTAAGGGCATTTGTTTCTGTCGTGAGCAGAGACATTTGTTCCTGATCCTGAGACTTGGATGTTTTCTATGTATTTAAGTATATATCTATTAAATATATCGTCGTCTAGTACCCATAACACAAGCCTTGTTGAACTTACTGTGGGACTAGTTCGATTTCTGTAAAAATGTCCCCTAATATTTATTTATTTATTTATTTATAATTTGTACTACGCACATCTACAAAATTTGTCTTTTTTTCTGTTTACTGCAATAAGATTTCGTTTTTATTAATATTAATGTTATGTTCAATTCAATATTAAATTTCCATGCCACCAGGTGGCTGAATGTATATCATCATCATCATCATCATAATATCAGCCCTAGGACGTCCACTGCTGGACATAGGCCTCCCCCAATTTCATGGGGGGTAAATGCCATAATCGCCACGCTTGGCATGCGGGTTGGCGATCGCAGTATCTCCACCGCACTCAAGGAATGCTGCTGCCCATTCGCCGATGGTCTTGGTCGCTGAATGTATATGGCTCATGTTAAATACCTGTCACCGTTTTTGTACCTGCATTCATGCAATTAAATGTATTTCATTTCATTTCTTGTAATTTTCATTGGATAGTAATTTTCCAATAAAACGCCTTTCCGAACGAATGCCATACTGTGGGATATTATTCAAATTTTATGCGTGTCACGACAAGCGTTCCGAGTGGTACACCCGTGTTGCGCATAAATTTTAAACAGCATATTCTCTGCTACAATACTCGTACAGTGACGTGACGAATAAATTGATAATGTCATCCTGACCGATTTGGGCCACAGAAAATGTGTAATCTGGTTTAGATGGTTAAGATTTTGACAACCACTGTAGCCTAGTTGGTAATGACACTAGTGACCATGCATACGAAGCTGGTGTTCTCGGATTTGAATCCTGCTAGGGCGTTTATTTATGTTATAAGCGCGAATAATTGTTCCTGTGCCTCAGGATGTTTTCTTTTTATACATCTATTTTAGTAAGTATGTATATCGTTGCCTAGTACCCATAGTAGAAGCTTTGCTTAGTTTGGTATTAGGTCGATTTGTGTATGATTGCCCACAAGTATGTTTTTTTATTTACGTATTATAACGAAATAAATGTGCTTTGTATCAAGAACGCGCAGTGTTGAGAGTAAGGAGCCAGAATTTGTTCCTTACTTTCAAGAGCGAATAATCAATTCAGTTAAGGGTTGATAACGCGATTATGATATAAATTACATTTTTTAGCAATAGGCCTACCGTTTCTTTACAATCAGTTCCTGCGCGGCGCGTTGCGTATGAGGGAAGACATTAAACGTAGCGGACAGGGTAGTTGAACGGAGCCTTGCCACTCGTCCCCCGGTCCATCTCATTACGGTGGGATTATAGTTACATAATATAATTAAAACCGGTTGAAAGGCTAATCGTCAAACACGTGCCGTTTATAACAAATGATTGCTAATCCATAATCCCAAAGCTCACAGCCGCAAATCAGAGGTTCACAGCTGGACGCGGCTTTACCGGGATTACGGTGCTGTTATCCGCGGACACCAGACGCATCGCCACTAAACAACCAGTATAAATTAGACCTTCGTTTGCGCGTGGTGGTAATGACTTTCGAGGTCAAATTGTAGTGGATACGCTAGAGCGCTAAGTGCAACACGTCTGTAGTATTCAAATAAATGTGCTATTTAATTATGAGCATCTACTCGCAATGCCCAAAGCCGATCGGTAACAGATATAGAAAATGATTTATTTGTATTGTGCAATGCAAAATTAGACGGAAAATATAAGTCACGCATAATGTCATGTCATGTATGATGAATTTATAGTAATGGCTACCAATAATGACAATAAGTTAAAATAGTAAATAGAAATAAAGATAGTAATAATCAATAATTATGAGACGCCACTGTTAGATTATGTCCAATTTTTAATTTATTTAAGCAGCCATTCACAGAAATATGTAAGCGCAAAAGAATTGATCGAATAGGCCCAGACTCAGCCTATTAATATGGGGAGACGCTATAAGCACGCATTTTATTATTAATGTTCTTTGTGATATTTTAATTTTTGATTACCTGTCTCAATTTAAAATGTAATTTAAATTATAAGTTTTAAGTTATGTATAACTTGTAATATTTAATTTGTTATTTCTATTTGTGATGCCTGTCTAAATGTTGCAAATAAATGATGATGATTATTATTTTTATTATATCACAAAATTCACTGTATCATACATTTGACAGTAAAGACGGTGACCCAACCCGTGGGCATGTTTCGATGACATCACTGAATGTCAGATATCTGTCCTTTGGTTTACGAACAAAATTGGCATTGCTACAAATCTTTATTGCATGCAAAAAAGTCGTTAGCCTTGTTGGATTTATTTGATTTATTCACAGTTTTACCACTGCTGACTTTTGCTGTACCACAATAGTGTTGTTAAATTTTTAAAATGTTATTTGTACCTGAAACATCCACATAATCAGGTTCTATTTTGAATACGTTCGTCACACTTGAACTAGTAATAGAACATCATCATCATCATCATTATTCGCCTTTTGATTGGCTTGAGGACTTTTAACAGTCAAATTGCCCACTCACTTGACAAGGCTAATCACGATGAGGTATAATGTCCTTGGGATGGAAGGTCAGATGGCAGTTACTACGGTAAAAAATATTGACTACGCCAACCTCTTGAGATAAAATAGCGCACCCCAGGCATCCTTCAGGATGCAACTGTACTGGGATAATGGTAAGATAATTATGAGAAAAAAAATAAGATAATGATGATATGCTTAAGTCAGATTTGAACAAAAATACACTGGACGGGCGTTTATTTTAAGATTGTGTTTACTCTACATTATTTATGTACGAGTAAATTACCTAAACTTAAATGTTCGTTTACGGTACGGTTTCCGAGGAATTTTCTCCCTCAGGCGCTCCGGTTGTGGAATGAGCTCCCTGCCGAGATTATCCCGAGCGACTACAGTGGGCTCTTCAAGAAAGGAGTCTATACATTTTTAGAAGATCGCTGGCGCACATGGATCCCTCCTGGGGTTGCAGCCGTCCCTAGGCTGCGGTGATTGTTTACCATCAGTTGGGCCATACGCTTGTTTTCCACCGACGTGGTATAACCCGGACTCGGGTATGTCCTAAAACTACGACCAAGACCACCGGGGGATGGGCAGCAGCATCCCTGGAGTGCGGTGGAGATACTGCGATCGCCAACCCGCATACCAAGCGTGGCGATTATGGCATATACCCCCCGTGAATTTGGGGGAGGCCTATGTCCATCAGTGGACGTCCGTTGGCTGATATGGTGGTGGTGGTGGTGGTATAAAAACATAACAATAATAAGTTTTTAATGTTATCTAATGGGTGTTTAAACTACATAATATACAAATTTATAGAAAAGACCAATATCTATAAAAAAATATTTTTCTCAATTGTGGATAAAGACGTAAAATCTCAACATATTCTAGCGCCTTCCGTACCGTACAATACCGTTGCCAGTTACGGTAATAATATACAATGCTATTATATTTTCTGTGGTATTAGTAAGGATTCAAAGAAAAAAAAAAACATAATACACTGGTAGATGCCGCTGAAATAAAGTGCGCTTATTTCTGTCAACTAGGGTTGTCACCCGTACTGCATAAGTGCAGAATAAGTAATTCAATTTTTCCGACGCCTGGGATTGACACCCGTTTAATTAAATATGGCCGCAATGACTACAAAATGGCACACCTGTTTTATGCTGCATTTAAAGTAATTGATATTGTTTTTGCATTTTTCCACTCATTTTTAGGGTTCCGTAGTCAACTAGGAACCCTTATAGTTTCGCTATCTCCGTCTGTGTAATTATTTATCAAATGTGCATATTAGATTTAATGTGCGAATGAAATTTCAAGCATGTCGGTGTAATACTTCAAGAAACACAAGAAAGTGAAATAATGTCTAACACAGCCGCTCCCTAAAACATGCCCTTATAGAGGCGCTGTTTTGTCGGTAAAGGCCCCTCGTATACAGGGTGGGCCCTGTAATAGGAGCAAAAAAATTAAACGGAGGACTATTTAGCGGGCCAGAAATTATTCCCAAGTGGTCTCACTTGAAAACATTTTTTTTCTTCAATGATGGCTTACGTTTATTGTTATTTCTTTTCTGAAGTAACATTAATGTCTTCTTATTTTAAAAAGTTAATAAAATTTAAAAAAGAAAAATATACCAAATACCAAAAATATCCTTGATAACAAAAAATGCAAAAACAAATATGACTCATAACTGGATACTACCTCAAACACTGCATTGATTGATGTCCTATAATTTCGTGGTGTCAAGATCCATTACTCGGAGGTCATAATTTTAGATAAAAAATTCTCCGAAACGAAAATTTATAAACACAACTTGTACACCAGGTGTTACTGCAGATGCCCTAAGGAAGCGTTCTTTTGAATATTTGCTTCAGTTACAGTAATGTAAACGAACCAGCTCTTCATTAAATATAACCAGTCAACCAACCAACAGTCATTTGCTTTTTATTAAAGCAACTGGATTAACAAAAGGATTGAGCAAAAGACGAATACAAAGTCTTCAATTTGTCTTCAAATCTCGAACAGTCTAATTTAGAATCTAAAACACGAAAGTCAAAATGAAGCCACAACACAAAATACCTTCTCAATTATTCCGAACAAAATAATGAATCTGTTGAAATAGATCCCACTTCAAGTGACAAGTCACAAACATCAATCGACAGATGAATCACTTAATTTCTTCAATTATTTTACATTATTCAACGCACCTACATTGTCTCGTCAATGGCTAATAGTGAAGCCTAGAGTACAAATACAAGTATAGTGTGGAAACTTTCCCAGTTTCAATGTCTTTAAATTATAAAACCAATTTAGAGTTACTTACTTGTTACTTGTTGTGTAGGGGACGCCCGGCCGGAAACAGGCGGGCTGTCGATCGCTTGTCGGGATCATTCAGCCCATTTCCCCAAAGACGGAGCTTAAGGTTGCTGTCCCGGCGGCATTCCCACATCAGCTTCTTTCAATCTTCCTATTTTCCTGCAGAACAAAAGGACATCTTTGAGATTGACATCCTTTAATTCGTTCTCCTCTAACATATCTCTACCGAATATATTATATCGCATTGCTGCATACATAACACACTCCGCTAATATATGTTTACTAGTTTCTTCCTCCCCGCAATATGGGCAGGAAGCGTCATTGCTAATGCCTATTATCTTTAAATGTCTGTTAAGGGAGTTTTGACCAGTGATTATACCTGTCATCATTCTCAGATTACTCTTACCCCGTTTTAGCAGATACCTGGTCCTTCTGTGATCCAATCCTCCTATCATCATCTTTGCCTGTCTACATCCAGTTTCCTCCTTCCATTGTTTATCTACCTCCCTTTCTGTTATTCTTTCTATGACACCCTTTGTTACCTCAGCTGAGAAGGGAAGGGCCGGTTCCGGGCCCATAAGTTCCCGTTCCGCCCCCTCCCTTGCCAGCTCGTCCGCTTTCTCATTACCCGCAACTCCCTGGTGTCCTGGTACCCACGCTACTGTGACGCCTGCACCCTCTCCTAGTCCATTAAGCTCTGTTTTGCATTCTCTCACCAGAGAGGAGGTGACCGTTGCCTTATTTAGCGCTTTCAGCGCCGCCTGACTGTCCGTGTAGATGACTACCCTTCCAGTCTGCTGTTTACTCTCTCTTACTATTTGTACACACCTCATAATCGCATATACTTCCGCCTGAAATACACTGGCATATCTGCCCAGTGGTACAGATTCTCCTATCCCTAATTTGGATATAACGATGCCAGCCCCCGCTAGCTTGGTTGAGCTTCTCCTCGATCCATCCGTGTAACAGATCTTCATCGGATGTTCGATCTCTACCTTCCAGTTATCCCTCTCTCCTATGTGTATTCTGTATTTCTTGTCAAAAATCTCTTGCCTCTTAATTAGGTCGTTATTGGCTATCAGCATGTCTAGCTTTGATATAGCCTCCTTCTGTATCAGCGCGTGTCCCTTGTCCACACAGCTTCCTCTCCATTCATTACAGACTTTCATCCTATACCACTGTTCCATGGCCTTCTTTTCCACTTCAATCCTTAGTGTCCTCATTCCTAGCATTATTTCCATAGCATGTGTCGGAGTCGTTCTCATCGCCCCAGACACCATTAGGCATGCTAGTCTTTGCACCTTGTTTAGTTCTTTGATATTCTTTTATTTGAGCCTTGTGCCACCAGACCACGGCTCCGTATAACACCCTTGGTAGGATCACCGCCCTATAGATCCAACTGATCACTTCCGGCTTCATCCTCCATTTTCTTCCCACTGCCCTCTTGCATTGGTACAGTGTCCTAATAGCCTTTGCCGATTGTTCTCTGATGTGCGTCTTGTATCTGAGTGTGCTGTCTAATATCACCCCCAGATATTTCAACTCCTGCACTATCTCTATTTGTTTTTCTTGTATCTTTATTGGTTTCATCCCCTCCTTTTTCCTCTTATTGGTGAAGAGCACCATCTTTGTTTTGGATGGATTCAGGTCCAATCCCCTCTCCCTGCACCACCCTAACACCTGTTTGAGAGCTCTTGCCATGATGTCTCTAACGATGCTCAGGACTGTCCCTCTCACCAGTAATACTCCATCGTCAGAGTAGGCCTGCATATAGACGCCTCCCCTGTTGAGTTTCTTCACCAATGAGTCCAGTAGCAGGCACCACAAAAGAGGTGATAAACATCCCCCCTGCGGGAACCCTCTTCTTGGACTTATACTTTTTGACGCTCCTCCCAGTTCCGCCTTAATGGCCCTGTCCTTGAGCATTCTGCCTATCCATCTGCCCACTGCTGGACTGATGCCTCACTCCCACCGACATCCATACCTCCCGTCTCTTCCGTATGGATGCCGCCTGGTTCAGAGCTCTCCTGCTTCAGTGCGGGTTCTCCTGTTCTTGTTGTATCGGACCTGTTCAGCTGGTTCACCCTCAGGATCCGAACTCGCACGCTGGTGGCTGCGAAGTCCATCACCTTCGTTCTTTCCTCCCCCCAGCTCTCTTCTACCCCTTCTGGCACCACAAAGGTCAGTCGGGTGCCTAGTTCCAGCGACTCTCTCCCTGCAGCCTTCCATCTCAAGATCTTTAATTCCGGGCGATCCGGATTCTGAGCATATAGGAACTCCTTCACATACTCCGTATCCGTATCGCCCGGAATCCAGACTTGCACTCTGGTCTGCTCCAGCTTCCGCGCTGTGATCTTATGGCCGCCCAGCTCGCCAAAGTCCTGGCCTAGTAGCCACTCCCTCGACTCCGTCGTTTTCGGTGTCACAAGGAAGAATCCCTCCGACACCAAACCCGACGTAGCGAACCTAGGTGCTACCAAGCCAGGCTCTCCCCTGACCACTCGCAGGACGACCTCCTCGATCATTTGAGTCAGCCTTCTCCTGATGAGTTTCGCTAGGGCCTCATCCACCGAAACGCCATCCTCTCGGCTCACAGCCACAGCTAGACCCCGGTTCGCCTTAGCGACGTCCCGCGGTCCCTCTGCGGCTGCTCTTCCTTGATTTTGCCGTTTCGCCGGAGGACGCTCCGAGCGACCCTCATCGGTGCTCTGCCTCTTGATTTTTGGGCCTCTCGTGCTGGGGCCTGGTTGGTCCTCTCCAGTGCACATTACAACCTGAAGATTTATGAAATTTCTCTTTCACCACTCGGACATCATCCCCTTCGGTTTCTTCTGTCGGTGGCGACCGCAGCAGCTCCTCTTCTCTCAGTGACAGGCCCCCCATTCGTTGTTGGACATCTGGAGTCACCTGCCCGCTTCCACTTCCTTGCGGTTCCCCTCGTCCCTCGGCCCTCGGGTCACCCCCCTTCTTATATTGCTCGGTCAGAGGTCCACACGATGGCTTAGCCCCTTCCCTCACTACTACCCTTGCGGGTGGCTTATCCGCTTGCGCGGTGGAATTATTCACAGTGTTATTAATTTTCTCCATATTGTTGCAATTATCTGTGGGAAGAGAAGTTTAGAGTGGCAGCAGTGCTCCCTTACTGCCCCCCAGCAACATTGACCCCTACGCAGTGGCGCCACCCCCCTGCGCATAGTCGTTAAAAACAGCGATTGTGCGGGGTGGGCTCGCAGGCATGAAGTGACAGCCCCTGTGTTGCTTTGTGTTGGGAATCCGTGCGCTTCCCGTCTACCCCAAGAAGGTCGCTCATGACCAACCGGGGCTAACGACGCACATCATTTTCCTTTCATTTCAGTATCCAGTTCGGGTCAGAAGTCCGTTCACCCCTAGGGCATCCCTACGTGACACCCCGGAGTTCCCTTTCCTCCATCCTTCCCTTTCCCCGAACACACCACAGGTCCTGCCACCTCCCTTCTCGCCCGCTTGCGAGCCCAACCCGCACCAACCCCCCGCTGCCCACAGCCGGCTGTGAGGGTCCTCGGCACGTCCTCCCACCTTGACCCTGGGGGTTTTTGGAGACGTGTTGCCATGAAGGAGCGAACCCCTAGGTAACAACACGACCAGTGCACTCCTCTTTTATCCGGGCTTGTGACCGGCTCCTAGCAGACCACGTATGATCTACCAGGAGGCAGAGTTAAAAAAAAATTAGAGTTACCGTAATTGTTTAATTTTGCAACATACATATACTTTTACTATTACCCACACGATAATATATGGGTAAATAGCTATACATTTATAACGTTTATAAGATATTCCGTTCCTACAGTAATATCAGCAGCTATTGTTAAAGTCATTATGATATTGACATACGATTCAAATTCATACTTATTTCTGTAATAAAATTACAAATTGTTTTTATTTCGCCACTATTGTAGACAAGTATTTTGACATTGAAAATGTCTTTTCGTTCGCTCCAGTATAGGGTCCCATTTCACGAAATAGTGCGATCCCCTTATATTTCAGAGAGTTGTGAAGGTATGATATTCAAAATAGGCTCAAAAGACGCGTATTTACGAGATGTGTAAGATGCAAAGAGAATTATTTGAGAAAGTCCAGAACGAAAAAAGTTTTGGCCGAAATAGTGAAAATAAAATTCAATTTCCTCCGATTTTTTCATTTTGGCACTCGATATTTTGGAAACGAAGAATGATATCAAAATTTTGATCAAACCTCCTCTGGAAAATTTAGTCGGCTACAATTTGAGCCTAAAACAAAGACGATCGGGTCAAGGGTTTGCGCTGTAGCCTAACCTTTTTGAAAGAATTCAAAAAGTCAGAACGACTATTAGTAGGTAATATATATATTTTTAAATCAACACAATTGTACAATTGTAGTTAGTTTTAGTTTTATATTTCAAATTGTTTAAATTAAACATGTATTGTTTCTATAATAAATTATTATTAATTATAGTTCGAGACAACAATAGCACATTATTGCAGTGCCCGGGAAATAGCAATTCGTGGATAAGTCAATGATGTTTTGGAAGACCAACATCTTCCAAAACCTTGGCAAATAAAATAGTTGATTGAGATTGCATAAAACAAGCTTTATACATAAGTTATACATCTGCTTTTCACTTCGATTGCGATAAAATTAAACAAATAATCAAGGTTATGATATCATATAATTTATCCTTCTCCTGTTTCCTAGGGTGTCATGTTGAATTCGACTTTGAAAATTCTTGTTATAGTTATAGTCGGAGTTTGGAGGTCAAGTTAATTTGAAGTCGCCGTTATCTTGCGTGAATATTAGTAAAGTGGCAAATGCCTTTTTATGTGGTTACCGTAACTTGGCTGCGCTTTAAAAAATTGCCAATTTAATAGGAAATTTATATGTGAGCTATGTTTATATTTATCAACCAAATTGGCATAACGTTAGCAAATGTAATGCATTTTTTTATTTTGTTGAGTTCATTTTCAATGTACCTTGATGGTCGTGTAGTGCACGAGATCTGTGATTTTTATTGTCAATTATATTGACAACTGCTTACGAGTCTATCACGCACTCCGAAAGTTTTCGTTTCAAGGCGCGTAGTGAATGAAAGCTTTTTGTAGACAGAGCTCATGTCAGGTGTGCAATTTAGAGTAAAACAGTTTATTAAATAAACGGCCCTCTCCTCGTAAAAATACAACGTGTAAGTTGCTGTGTATATATTGTGCCTATATATATATATATATATATGTATATAGGCACAATATATACACAGCAACTTACACGTTGTATATATATATGATATAAGCGGAAACGTGGGAGGTGTTCTGTTTGAGATTACTCTACGTTTACCTCCAGGGAACCAGTAAGTAGTGTCGTCGAAATAACGAGTAGCTGGACACTTGACTAGTAAGTAACGTCACTTTAAAAGTACTTTGTCGCTTTCGCCCGTTAGGAATTTAAAATGACAGCTTAAACTTGACTATAAAGCGATAAATTTCAAAGGCTTATGGTACCTAAAGTTCTGATCTCAGGGTACTGATAATGTTAAACGTAATAAAATGACTTTAAACAAATAAGATTTAATGTTGTAATGTATCTAAACATATGGGCATGTTATGCGGTGGGATGAGTCATGTGACAAGAAAGGTATATCACATGAACGTGGAGGGATGTAAGGGGAGAGGTAGGCCAAGGAAAAGGTGGATGGGTTGCGTGAGAGACGATGAAGACGAAAGATGTAAGTGACGAGATGACAGGCGATGGAGAGGTATGAAAGAAAAAACATGCTGCGCCGACCGCAAGTAAACGGGAAAAGGGCACGCGAATGATGTGTGACACAAGTGTATAAATATCAAAAAGACTTGGAATTATTGAGCTGTATTAAAATATAATGAAACGGGTTTCTCCCATTAAGTTCCAATATCGCTCGACATGTTTCGAACCGAAACTCGGTTCTGAATGATAACCTTTTTCTATTTAAAATGACTTAACTGTGTTACCATCTGTGTCACAGCCTTTGATATAGGTCGTGTCCTGTCGATAACGGTTTAACCTACAATTAAAGGGCCCGGTAGTCATTTGCCCTTGGAGGACTATGGTCGAATCGAATATCTCCATCTGTATCAAACTTGCTTATTTGAACGACAGAGACGGTGATATAAGTAGTGTCTTTGGACTTCTTGGGTAACTGTTTACATGTTTCCGTTTCAATTGGGTTAAGATTTTAGGTGACATCTTTTGAACGCGAATTGTTTAGCATGGTACTCGATAATTGGTCGTAGAGTTACGATTAGGTAGCTCGGTATTCCTTTGCAAGGGCACGTGGAGGTCTGCGGCACAATCAAACATCGAAATGAGAATATAATCTGTATTACACTTTCCTTTTTGGGTGACAAACATAATAAGGACTTCAAGAACTTCGCTTTGTGATGCGACTCCAAGAGGTGTCAGATCTACCTTACGTAGGTTTCACACATTACGTATTCAACTGGCTGCTTTCATTAATCAATAATGTTTTATTTTACCCCATTTTATTACGAATAGTAGAGGTCAATGCACTACCACAATCCCATTCCACTTTCAATATCACCCTCTTAGAGCATACTTTCTGCAAACCACGCAGTACTTTTGTGACCGTCGTGTCGTTGACGCTTTTGCTTAGTTGGTAGGTACCCTGCCTACGAAGCCGAAAGGCCCGTATTCATACTACAGTCAAGTATTTTATTTATATTATGAGCGCAAATATTTATACCTGACTCTTGGGTGTTTTCTATCTATGTATATTTTATCCCATCAAAAACATAAAGGTGAAAACAGGAGCCAAGTTCACCGACAAAAGAATTGAGATCTAAATGGGCGCCAAGTTCCGTAGATTATCTGAAAAGTTGCCAAGTTTGGCACTAGATTGTTTACAGTAAAACTAATTTACTGCGGCTTAATGCATTTTGAGCCTTAACTTGGCAGTTTTCTATGCAGTATGTTATAATACCATAAAAGCTGTTGGATATTTAAGAAAACTGCCAAGTTAAAGCTCAAAATGCATTAAGCCGCAGTAAATTAGTTTAACTGTAAACAACCTAGTGCCAATTTTGGCAACTTTTCAGATAATCTACGGAACTTGGCGCCCATTTAGATCTCAATTCTTTTGTCAGTGAACTTGGCTACTGTTTTCACCTTTATGTTTTTGATGGGATATCATTACTTTTTGTCAATCTTCGCCAAACGGTGCTTTTTCGGTGCTTTGTTGCAAATGCACGAGTAACCATACAAAATACCCAAATAGCTATAGGTGCACCTCAAATATTTGAAGAGATCCCTCGATTTCTCCAGAACCCTATGATCAGATTCTTACCGGATAACTATGGGACCACCCCGGAAGTATACCGTTTCAAACAAAAAAAGAATTTTCCAAATCGGTTAATAAATGACGGAGTTCTGAGGTAACTAGCATAAATAATAATAATAATAAAACTAATAATAAAATCACTGTTTTCTGATTTTTTTCTGGTGTATACACATAATTACCAAGCTGCATGCCAAATTTCAGCTTTCTAGGTCATCTGGAAGTGGGTTAGGTTTTTGATTACTAGTCAGTCAGCCAGTCAGTCAGTCAGTCAGTGGTAAAAATGCCGTTTTTTGGAATTTATTATCTCAATAACTATTAAACTTATATTTATGAAATTTGGGGTTCTAGTTGTTCTACCGGATTTTAATATACGTACCACATTTCATGTTTTTATGTTAGACAGTTTTGGAGTTATTGGGGGGTCAAAAGTGGCTCCAAACGGTTCGTGTAATATAACACACGGCTGCTGTCCGCCAGTTCCTGGGGTGAACTTGGCTGGATACGCTGCCGCGTGTCTAGATCGTCTTTTAGTACCAATAGTACCAGCTTTGCTTAGTTTGAGACTAGATCCATTAAAGTAAGATTGTCCCCGAGTAATATTTCATTTATTTTATTTATGTGCCCTTATTTCGTTGTCAAGT
Organism: Notocelia uddmanniana; assembly: GCA_905163555.1. Lineage (NCBI taxonomy): Eukaryota > Metazoa > Arthropoda > Insecta > Lepidoptera > Tortricidae > Notocelia > Notocelia uddmanniana. The sequence goes on from LR991067.1 coordinate 20,930,121, forward strand.
TTTACCTTAGTTAATCAGTTGAGCAGTTTTTGGTAAAAATACACAATAAGAGAGTTTTAATTATATAGTACTCTACCCACGCATTTTAAGAGTTCAACAAACGTACTTTTCTCCACGAACGAAAAATTGAACGTGGTCATTTATTTACTTCATTGTTTTATTGTATTTTATTCAATGTATTTGGGGGAGGCCAATGTCCAGCAGTGGACGTCCATCGGCTGATATGGTGGTGGTGGTGGTGGATTCAATGTATTGGCGATCGATCACAGTAGAGATTCTTTGAAAATGACAGTAGTATTATTTTTAATTATGTCTTGTATAATGTAATAAAGAAATCGAAATCTATATATTAATTATAACTTAGAGTATAAAATTTTAATTCAGTGAAATTAAATTTTATTTACATGTAACAGATTTATTTATATAAATTTAATAACTTGGCCGTATTATGGATTCTAGATAGCTAATAACTAATATTGGAAAGGGGAGTAATGAATTTGGTAAAATACTTCTTTAAATTATTTACTCGCGAGAATAAAAGAGCCATAGAGTAATACAATACTCTCATTATCAATAAAATATGTAAAAGCAATATTTTGAAATGGATGCTTTAATTGAACCTATAAGAAATAGGCATCAATGTTCGATTTTTATGGATTTTATTATTAATTTTTATGACACGTAAATTAAACTAGATATAAAATATTTGTCTACGGTGGGCTTCAGTTAACTAGTTTATGTGTAATAATTTCATTTCATAAAACTTGTTATATATATTTTTTGAGTAAGTGGGTCTGATATTCAGAAAATTATTCATGTAATATTTAACCTTGGTAGAAATAAATCATCATAATAAAAAAATATTCGTGCAAAAGTGAAAAATCTTATCTTACCCAATATTCCCAAAAATAAGCCTTACCTATCAAGTTTTTGGCTAATGCTTTGACGCCAAACAAATGAACCATCAATTTTCCCAAAAAAAATTACCAGAACATTCCACAGTTCTTCGCTTGGTCTATCCGTCATAAAGATATTAAATCCTCTGTCGGGAGAGCCGTTATCGCCAATTTTCCACAGCATTGCCCCACCGACATGATACGTGTCAACGGGATAAAATTGAATGTCATTTGTCAGAACTGTCAAGTGTCACTTATGTGGAGTCTCCGCTTGCTGGATTTACAGTATAGGACAGACATACGGTTTCGTATTATTACCGATGTGCTTGCGATATTATGTAGGAGTTTGTTGAATCTGTCTGCTTTATTTTGTGGTTTAATCACAAACATCCATAAACCAACACCTGTATTCTCAAAAGGAAGAGCATAATTAAACTTAACTTCAGTGGCATTTTAAGCAACTGTATGTTTGCATATGGAGAAAAGAAATCACCCATTTCAACCAGAAGGGGACGGACGTAACGTTCTTTTGATCTCAACGTCATGTTCCATACTAAAATTGGCAGATCTACGTAAAGATTTATTATTGTTACACAGTCAACTAGCAGGTTGCCATAGTCGCCTTTTATTATGACACCCGTGGGAATATAATGGGTGTTACTATTTTAACCTGGTACCACACGGGTTGCCATAGTCGCCTCTTATTACGACACCCATGGGAATAAAACGGGTGTTACTAATCTAACCCGGTACCACACGGGTTGCCATAGTCGCCTCATATTACGACATCCGTGGGAATAAAACGGGTGTTACTAATCTAACCCGGTACCACACGGGTTGCTATAGTCGCCTCGCATACGACACCCATGGGAATTAAATGGGTGTTACTAATCTAACCTAACCCGTTACCACACGGGTTGCCACAGTCGCCTCATATTACGTTACCCGAGGGGTATTTGGTAGGTCACCTCCCCGTGTGCGGCGGGATGGTCAGTCCATGCGGATCCGTCCAACTGGAACGACGATCCCCTACCGCCGGTATACCCTGGGCAACGGCGAGTTACTCCCCTTAGGGGGTCTCACTCGTCGTTGGCTAAGAACCTTCCCAACCACCGGAGTTTTTGTCCGAAGAGGCTACACCAGCGACCTTGCGGCAGCTACAAAGCAGCAGCAAAAAGGACTGGTAGGTCATGACCTGTGGGTGTGTCAGACCGGCCCTCTGTCATAGAGTGGTCTTGAGCCCACCTGCGTGTTTTTTTTGCCGTGCGCAGTTGAGCGTCGTGCGGTGGGATAATGGAGGCCTGGAAGGTTGAGTCTACCATCGGGTCGGGTTGTAGTTACCCGTGGAGACAACACGCCTTCTTCGGTCCGGCATTCCACCAAAACGGCAGCCTCGGGAAATAGCCAGCCTGGGGCAAGTGGCTAGGGCACCCCTTAAGGGTCGCTGGCGAGGGTTGCGGGGTCATGAGGTGCGCAGTCGGCGGAGCGCGGAGTCTACGACGAGTACGGGTCAAAACCTCGACCCGACAATTGTAGTCTTCCTCGCACCGTGCGGACTCGCTGCATCGCGGTCCCCGGACCCTATGTTCTCTGTGGTAGGTCCTGGTGCTCGAATGAGCATCCCCATCTGCGGGCTCCCAGGAGGGTGGGACGCCTCGGAGAATGAAATTAAATAATAAACAAACCATGGCTAATAAGAGTTTGAAAAACAAAAAAACCCGGAAACAGGCCGCTGCTTCTAAGGAAGCGCCCTGTTCCAACAGTCAAATAAACAGGCAGGCCGCTGCTTCTCAGGAAGCGCCCAGTCACCCAACAACCTCCTCTCCTCCCAACCCGCCAAGGGTTGGTGAGCAAGACTGGCAGGTTTTCAAACACAAGCGCACTCCCTCGGACGTGCGTAAAAGGAACAAACGCACGGCTAAACGTGCAGCTGAACGTGTCCAGACAGGTGAGGGAAGGAGGCAACCACCCGCCGCAAGGCAGGAGGTCGCCGAAGGGTCGGCAACGATCCCCGATGTCCCAGTAGGTGCGAAGCAGACGAACCGCCCCGGCGAAAGCCAGGGCGGATCGAAGCAGCGCGCTGAAAAGACAGCTCACACCGGCCAGGAACATAAACGCCAACGCGGCGGTAGAAGCAGGAAGGGGAAACCGGCACCTGGTAGCCGACATAAACCCCCCAAACGCTCCCGCCCGGATGATACGCTGACGCCTCCCACCAAGGAGGCGAAACGCATCAAGGCCTCCACTTCGGCTTGTACGGTAAAGGATGCCGTCACTTACGCTGACTCAGTAGTCCTTAACGACCTCTTTGTCGCAGTGATGGCGGAACCCTTTACCGACCTCACACCTGAACAAGTGGAAGGCATTAAAGGCAACCTGGAGAGTAGCATCGTGGACATCGCAGATGCTCCTTTTGCCCCCAACGCAGTCCCGTACTGGCCCTCCTTCCGTGGGAAACCTTTCCACAGTGAAGGAGTTCTAAAACTGCAGTGCGAGGACACAAAGGACGTTGAGTGGCTTAAAGACACAATAGCCACTTTTGTGTCACCAATTCCCAACACCAGACTGGTCGTGAAGCGGCAGAAAGACATCCCCAGAAGGGTGAAGTCCGCTGTCCTGCTACCAAACTGTTCGGACGACATCAAGACGATCCAGACCGTCTTGACAGGTCAGAACAAGTGGTATCAGGTCAGTCGATGGTCGCTTTACAATGTTGAGCGCCATGAAGGGGAAACGCCTGGAACCTTCTTGGTGCTTGGCATCCCAGTCGACCAAGTGCCCGGGATCCTAACGAGGGGGCGTAGGCTTTGCTATAAGCTTGGCAACGCCTATATCCGTTTCTTCGGCAGCACGGGTAAGCTGCAAGACTTGCCGCCAGACCCTGCTGAGACTGCGACAGCACCCCCGATCCCCGGCGCTTCCTCCGCTGAAAAGCAGAGTGAGAGCGCTGGACCGGATCGTGAAGCTGGCGTGTCTATGTCCGTGGCTGGCCGGCCAAGCTCCGCCGCAATGCAGAGCGTGACCGGCGAGCCAATGATCACCCAACACTCCTCCGCCGAAATGCAGAGGCAGGATGGGATGCCAGCTTGCCCGCTGACTACTCCTCTCATGGAAACCGGTGACGGAGACCTGGAGGAGGATGTCGCGCAGCTGTCGGATCAGGACATCCTGTTAGAGACGGATGAGGAAGTGAGCAGTCCTCTTCGCTCCTCCTCACCTCACTAACTTTACCCAAACCAACCTCCAGCATAAACAAGCCGCAACGGCTACCTTGCGCAGAATGCTGGAGGTAAACAACAAGACCGTCGCCCTTATCCAGGAGCCGTGGATAAGGAAGGGCAGGATCTGCGGTCTCAACAACATCGGAGGTAAGATACTCCTCGACACCACCGTTACTAATCCACGCACTTGCATCTACGTACCCAAACTAATCAATGCAGTTTTAATGAATGAGTTCTGTTCCAGAGACTTGACTACGGTCAGGCTTCAGACCAACTGCCCTAGCATCCCAGAGGTCATCATTGCGTCTGCCTATCTGCCGGGCGACGCGGAAGTGCCAACGGTTGAGCTGGCAAATCTCATCAGACACTGCGAAAACAAGAAGCTTGAGCTGATCGTCTCGGCGGATGTAAACGCGCACCACCCTCTGTGGGGCGGCGGATCTCCCAATAGACGAGGTGAGGACTTTGTTGATTTTCTATTCTCCACCAATCTCAGGCTTATAAACAGGGGGTCTGAACCAACTTTTGTCACCTCCAGATTCCAAACTATAATAGACATCACACTCGCTACGGAAAGAGTATCGGACAAAATCTCCGACTGGCATGTGTCAAGCGACCTGTCATGCTCCGACCATAGATGGGTAAGATATAAACTAAACGTTGACTCCCTAAAACCAGAACTATGGCGCAACCCCAGACGGACAGACCGCGCTAAATATAGCAATTTGATATCTGTTAGTCCGGCTCTCACCAATATGCCCATGAGCTATGAGGAGCCAGCCGACATAGAGAGGCACGTGAATAACCTGACGGAAACGTTAATAAAGGCATTTAATGAAAGCTGTCCACTAACATCGCCCTCGACAAAAGCCACCAACCGCAACGGCTGGTGGGGACATGAACTCGAGAAGCTGCGACGCAAACTACGCAAACTGTTTAACAGAGCGAAAAACACAAGGAGGGCAACAGACTGGGACATTTACAAAACAACCCAAGCTCTGTACAAAAAACGTATCCGTGAAAGGAAACGAGAATGCTGGAGAACCTTCTGTACCAACATCGAAACCAACAGTCAGGCAGCCAGGGTAAAAAGCATTCTGTCCAGCGAACCGAACAGAAATCTAGGCTCCTTAAAAAAACCAGATAACAGCTACACAACCTCCTCCAGCGAAATGTGCGAGCTGTTACTAAATACACATTTCCCAGAATGCTCCGTCACGGAAAGCACTACGTGGGATGAGGAAGATCAACAGGGTTTTAACAATCCAACCGTTGAAGCCACCAACACTGCCCATAGAATAGTAACTTTGGAAAAGGTGCTATGGGCAATCAACAGCTTCTCTTCATTTAAAGCGGCAGGCTTAGATGGCATCTTTCCAGGTATTCTACAATGGTGCAAATACACGATCGCTCCGCATCTAGTTAGAATCTACCGAGCATGCCTTGAGCACCGCTATGTTCCCTTAAAATGGAGAGAAGTCAAAGTGGTATTCATACCCAAACCAGGTAAGAGTGATTACACGCAGCCCAAAGCATACAGGCCAATAAGCCTTACTTCTTTTCTCCTGAAGACCCTAGAGAGACTGTGCGATCGGGATCTCAGAGACAGGGCACTGGCGCGAAATCCTCTACACCACCAACAACATGCCTATTGTGCAGGCAAATCAACGGAATCAGCGCTCCACAGTGTTATCTCGCCGATAGAAGACGCACTATCAACACAATCATCTGCTCTTGCAGCCTTCATAGATATCGAAGGGGCTTTTGACAAGACGCAATTTAACAGCATTAGCCACGCGCTGCTCAACCACGGCGCGGATCGGACCACAGCTGGGTGGATCGACTGCATGCTGAGGAACAGGGCAGTGCAAGTGACAGTGAATGGGACCACACGAGCCATTGTCTCCAGAGGCTGCCCACAGGGAGGCGTCATTTCACCGCTCCTATGGAACCTCGTAGTGGATGACCTTATCAGATCCCTAAACGAGGCTGGTTTCTACACTGTTGGCTATGCAGACGATGTAACAATCCTCGTAAGAGGAAAGTTTGAGAAGGTCCTATGCGAGCTTATGCAAGGGGCACTCAAAATCGTCGAACGATGGTGTTCTGAACATGGATTGTCAGTGAACCCATCAAAAACCGAATTAGTACTGTTCACAAAGAAGCGCACTCCAGACAACCTTAGCTTACCAAAACTTCAAGGCACTACACTAGCTCTTACAAAAGAGGTAAAATACCTAGGTGTAACCTTGGACGACAAACTGCTATGGAACAAACATCTAAGCAACAAACTGGAAAAGGCCTGTGTCATATTTTGGCAGTGTAAAAGGCTACTTGGGAGAACCTGGGGCCTACACCCCAAAATCACCATGTGGCTTTACACCGCAGTGATACGACCCATAATCACCTACGGCGCAGTAGTCTGGTGGCAGAGAACTAGACTAACCACGGCCAAAAATAAACTGCAGCAGTTCCAAAGACTAGCTTGTACAGCGGTGACTGGCTGCATGAAAACTACACCCACAGCAGCACTGGAGGTACTGCTGGGACTGCCGCCTCTTGATCTGTTTATCCAGCAGGAGGCAGCCTCGGCGGCCATTAGGCTAAAGTCACTTAACCTCTGGGGTGTAACAAACGGGACCCATACCGAAGTTCTTAAGGAAGCTGTCACCTACCAACCAATGATAGCCGCTCCTAATGACAAGGTGCCCAAACAACATATCTTCAACAAAAGCTATGCAATACAGCTAGTTGAAGAAAAATACGATCGGTCTGGAGCACAGGAACTGCGCATTTACACCGATGGCTCTAAAACAAAGACAGGATCGGGCGCAGGAGTGTACTCACCTGAGATAAACATTAACATATCAATAGCCTTAGGCGAATATAGTTCAATCTACCAATGTGAGTGCATCGCCATAACACAGGCTGCCAAGGCAGTAGCAAATCGGAGTATCAAAGATCAGAAGGTACGCATAGTGTCCGACAGCGCTGCAGTATTACAAGCCCTAGATAGCAACCTCATCCAGTCTGGGCTCATCCTAGAGTGCCACCAAGCCTTGGAGGTGATAGGGAAAACAAACACTGTCACCTTGCAATGGATAAAAGGGCACAGTGGCTCTCTAGGTAACGACGTAGCTGACGAGCTGGCCAGGAGAGGTTCTAGCCGGCCGGCGTTTGGCCCTAGCCCAATACTCCCGCTACCCTTTAACCAGCTAAGATCATGGCTACGTCGCAGAACATCTGAACAACACGCTGATCGATGGACAAATACCAGTACATGCAGACAATCCCGGGAGATAGTGCCACACCTGGAGGCACGATTTACCAGGCGTCTGCTCTCTCTTAACAGAGCGTCACTACGTATAATCGTAGGCACCATCACTGGACATTGCTCACTCAACAAACATTTATATGTTCTAGGTACGACCGACAGCCCCCTATGTAGGGGATGCCTGTCGGCCGATGAAACAGCTCCCCACGTCATCCTGGAATGCGAAGGTGTAGCTACACAACGGACTCAAATCCTCAACGCACCGAGGTCACTCCGCGAAGCCTGTGGTGACACCAGGAGGATCCTGCGCTTCTGGGCGGAGTTAGGCTGGCTAGATCCCTAGCCGGCGATCACGTCACGCACAATGGTCCGACTCTCACGGACTAAGTGCGGAAAAAGGAGTCCATAACCATAACCATAACCATATATACCCGTGGGAATAAAACGGGTGTTACTAATCTAACCCGGAACCACACGGGTTGCCATAGTTGCCTCTTATTACGAGACCCATGGGAATCAAAACGGGTGTTCCTTACTATTCTAACCCGGGTTAGGAATTAAACAAATCAAATACAGTATTTATTCGAATTGGTGAGATTTGGACTCACATATCATCCTTAATGAATTTCTAGGGCAGTTGGATTTCCTAATTAAAAAAGGTTCAGTTGCCTTGTCAAAGTATTTTTCACCTCAGCGGCTCGAAAATGGCGGTTTTGTTGCGTGAAATCAGTGAGCAAAATGCAATTTTGGTGCGAGCGTGAAAACGACTAACTTTTTAATTTTTCATATCGTAGGTTACTTTAAGTAACTTCCTTATCTCTATCACTATTCCTTTGCGTTATATGTTCTCGCCGCTGAGGTGAAAAGTTGCATGTATCACACGAGAGCAAAGATATTTGCATCTCGTGTCTTTGAGTCCCTCGCTACGCTCAAGATTCTAATTTGGAATCACTCGCTACGCTCGTGATTCAATTATAGAATCTTTCGCTTGCAATCGAATCGCAATCAACACTCGCAGCAAAAATTCACTTTGCTCTCTTGTTAAACAAATAAGTATTGCTACATGTTTATAATCGATATAAGATTTTGATTTCTCCATCAATACCGGAAATTGAATAGATTTGAAGCTAACTACCAGTTTAGCTATCTTTTTTCTAATAGGAGGGTCGGTTAATAAGTTTTAAGTTCAAATATGAAGTGAAAGAAAAGTTGATATTAAAATATACGTACACACATTGAGAACCTCTCTGACCCTCTTATTCATAAACGTCCATCAAGCCTCTCTTAGTTAACAAGCCGCTAAAGATGGTTTGTCCTTATCTGTCACTTTGACATTTATGTTTGTGAGAAAGGGACAAAACAACTTTTAGTTAACAGAGGTTTGTTAAGTTTTATGAATAAGGGGGTGAGAATTTAATAGTTACCGCCTAATATCAATTATTATAACTGAGCTATATATATAAATACGAGCTCGCCGAAAAAGGGAAGCATGTCTGCCAAATGAGTGATCGACTTCGGGAATTTTCAATGCTGCTCAAACAAGTAGGTAATCGCTTCTTAGAAACTGAATATACCTTGAAGAAAATTTGAGGAGCTGATGAAAGTATTTTGGCTTTTCGTGTATAATTGTAAAAAAAAACCGCTTTTTTTCTATAAAAAGAGGGTAAGCACCATAATGTCAATCCCGCCCAAGGTGGCCCTTGTCGGAGGACTTTAGGAAAAAGAGAAAATAAATAAATATGTAGTAGCGGATAATAAACCATTTTTTAACCGACGTCAAGATTTCAAAGGAGGAGGTTATCAAATCGGTTGTATGTTTTTTTTTTTTTTTATGTTTGTTATTCCATAACTCCGTCTTTTCTTAACCGATTTGGAAAATTAATTTTTTGATTGTAAGTATATATATCCAAATTGGTCCCGTTTTTGTCAAAACGCAGTTTTGATGATGGGATTCATGAGGAATTGAGGGAACTCCTCAAATCTTAAAGGCAAACATATAGTGTTTTTTATGTTTTTATCAACAAGTCGAGCATTTTCATCCAAAAATGTGACATTTGATGAAGTGGAACTGCTGATGATGATCAGAACGGAACTCTTCAACGACGCGTAGTTCATGTTTGGCGATTTGTTCTCTTCGTTTTGTTTGTCAAGCAAGCTAGGTTTTCAGGACACATTTTCGTCAAGCTTGAGTTCTGATGGAAGATTCCATGAGGAATTGAGGGTACTTAGTCTTCTACAATGGTAACAACTTATAGCTATTTAAACATACTTATAGCTATTTTTATTTTATTGTATGGAATCTAAGAGTGCACCATCTAAGTATAATAATCTTTCACCGGCGTCCCCTATTGAAGTCGGTTCTTTTTTCTTAAAAATTATTTAAGAATGGATAAAAGAAACTTTACCTCGACTTGTATAGTGAGTTCTTAATACAGAACAGAGATATGTGTTTTCGAGCTACAATATTAAATATGGGTTTCGTATTAATAAAAAGAATTACGATAAGTATTTGGTTTACACTTTTCTTTCACTTTATATTATTAACATATTAACCGAACTATAAATGATTTTGAAACATGCAATGTATTTAATTTCAGGTCACTTGACGTTTTGGGTGATAATTTAAAGGTGAACATTTAAGTATACGCGATTTACTCCATTATTATTAAAATTTCTTTTGAATTCCTCATTGTCTAACTGATTCATTCCATTTGCCTCCAGAATAATTTCATATTGAATTAATGCATATCCAATTTCACGCTCTTGTTTGTATTGAGGCCCTCCTTTGTTGCAAATGTGTTAAACCCCTAAAAAAGTTCCATCCAGAAAAGCTATTCCGGGGCACAGGTGCGCTACAGTAACTCGATACGCAGGCAATTTGTTTATTGATATACTATGTAGGCTGGATTATGCAGATGACGTATCGCATGCTTTTATATTATGGATGTCCACATAAAATATGTGTTGTTCATACGAACATACCTATGATTTAACTAAGGCGACTTCCTGACTTGGCGGGGTGGGATCGATATGTCATAGGTATTTTGTTGTTTGACGTAAGTTTACTGATGTGAAATTTCCTCACTTGACGAATTACTGTCAGTACGAGTATTACGTTTGCGCAGTACTAATACGATGCACAGAAGTGGGGCAGTACTGCATTGATATCGGTTGACACTGACAGCTGACAGTTTTCTCATATCGTACCGCCTCCGCATCGACAAATGAGGAAAGCGCCTAATGATTGCTTTTAGTTTTTTTATACAACGACGGAATGCAAACGCCAAACAGCTTTACGGTATGCCTCATTGTAAGTAGGGAAATAGACTATGTTCATAGTGAGATGTTTCAGGAAGCATTTGTGTGCAAAATACTTTGTTAATTTGTTTGTATACTCTCCATGTGTGTTCTTGCGTCATCTGGTTTTTTTTTTATGACATAGGTGGCAAACAAGCAGACGAATCGCCTGATGGTAAGCGATTAGCGCCGCCCATGGACACTCGCAACACCAGAGGGGTTGTAAGTGCGTTGCCGGCCTTTAAGATGGGAGTACGCTCTTTTCTTGAAGGTTTGGAGGGTTTATAAATCTATCTATACATATAATAAAGCTGAAGAGGGTCGAACAAGGGTGTACAGACTGTACATGGAAGATATTCGAAAAAAAGTTGGCTGGGGATACTTAGAATTAATAACAGAACACGTTCCAACAGTTTTTAGAATTTTTGTCTGTTTGTCTGTTTATTTGTTTATCTGTTTATCTGTTTGTCTGTTTATATGAACGCGCATCACGTGAAAACGGCTAAACGGATTTTGATGAAAACTTTACTAATCTGTCGAGTAAATACCCGGTCAGGTTTTAGGCTATAACAATTGTGCAAATTTGGGTTTAAAGGGGGTAAAAAGAGGGGTTGAATTTTGTATGGGAACTTCTATAATCCATGAGATACAGGAATGAAAATTGGTAAGCATATACTTGATGACAAAGAAAAAACATACTCATTCAAAATTTGTGAAATCTTAAGATAGAAACTAAAAAAAAAGTAAACGCAAGCGCTGCGCCGCGGCGCTGCCCAGTGTGCGCGCCAGCCACCACGGTCTCTTAAAATTTTGAACACTATAATGATTTATTCCATTAATTAACTGTGACTCTAAACCCCAATTTCAGTACCGTTTTCTAGATTCAAAAACTACATATATAACTTTGTAATCCTACTAATATTATAAATGCGAAAGTTTAGATGTTTGTTACTCAATCACGCAAAAACGGCTCTATTATTGCGGCTCAATTAGGTCTATTATTGCGTGTAAATCAAAATAAATTTGCGATACTTTGGAATTGTTTGTCTTAATATGCTTAAACATAAAAACAGCTGCTTCAATGCAGTCTTTGTATCGTCGGTGTACAATTTAATTTTGTCGTGTATTATTTTTTACGTAATTGGTGACCCTTGAGACTATAATAACAGTTTGATATAAGAGATCACTTGGGCTGGGCAGCCCAATCGTCAACATTGACGGTTGAAGCACCTTAGATCTATGCACAAAGTACAATATATATACTGAGATGGAGATACCAGTGAAATACTCCACATAGTTCGTAGCGCCGTTGTGTATTTAGTAAGAACTAACCGCACGACCGCTGCATCCCTGTCACTTCAATATGCAAGTGCGATAGAGATAGCACCAAGTGACATCTGGTACAAACAAGTTAAACTAAAATTTCCATAGAAAAAATCGTACTTCGAGTTGAAAGGCCCCTGGATTTATACTTATCCGTATACATATAATACAGCTGTAGAGGGTCGAAAATCTGTACATTGAAGATATTGGATAAATCAATGGAGCGATTGGAGGGTCCTTGGCATCGAAACAGAACTTATTTCAACAGTTTTAAGAATTCGTGTCTGTTTGTCTATCGGTTTATATGTCTAGGCAGTGTGACTCTCGGCCTTCAGCCTCACGTGCATTGCCGCTTCGGGCCTTCGGCCGTCAGCCTTATATGAGGGGCCCGCTCTGTTGGCTATCTTACCACTATGTGTGAATGATCGGCATGAGGAGCCACTCTGTTTGAATGATCTGCCTTTAGACTCGCATGCCTTGCCCCTCTGCATCAGGCCTTCGGCCCTACATAAGGAGCCCGCTCTGTTGGGACTCTCGGCCTTCGGCCTCGCTTGCATTGCCACTCTGCTTCAGGCCTTCGGCCCTACATAAGGAGCCCGCTCTGTTGGGACGCTCGGCCTTGGGCCTCGCGTGCGTGTCACACGGCTCCGGGCCTTCAGCCTTATATAAGGATCCCGCTCTATTTGAATGCTCGGCCTTCGGCCTCGCATGCCTTGCCACTCCTTTTCGGCCCGTTAGTCATCAACTTTACATGAAGAATCTACTCTGTTGGGAAGCTCGGCCTTCGGCCTCGCGTGTCTCGCCTCCCTGTTTCAAGTCTTCGGCCCTCATACTTACATAAAGAACCCGCTCTGTTAGGATTTTACGGAAGAACTGCGTAGCAAGACTTTTATCATTGTACATGTAGTATTTTACGGGCTTTATTCGTCTAGAATCGGTACATTTGATATTCTGAAATAAGCTTTATTATTCGTTTTGAAAGCACGAGCACGTAGCACCAACTCCCGTTACAATCGGACACTTTTAATTGAAGTTGTAGATGATTATATATTATACCTAGGACAGACTGTCCAGTTAGGTCGGTCCAACTTCGAGAAAGGGGTTAATCGTCGAATCCAACTCGGCTGGGCTGCGTTCGGGAAGCTACGGCACATCTTTTCGTCCAATATTCCGCGGTGTCTCAAGACGAGGGTCTTTGACCAGTGTGTGTTGCCAGTGATGACATATGGCACTGAAACGTGGTCGCTTACTATGGGCCTCATAAGAAGGCTCAAAGTCACCCAAAGAGCAATGGATGGCTATGCTGGGAGTATCTTTGCGTGATCGTATCAGAAATGAGGCCATCCGCAGTAGAACTAAAGTAACCGACATAGCCCTCCGAACCGCTAAACTTAAGTGGCAGTGGGCGGGGCATATTGCACGTAGAACCGTTGGGGAGGAAAGGTTCTCGAGTGGGATCGGGGATGCAAGTAAGGTCTATGAAACGGGGTGGTTTAATCCTCATACGTCATTCTACGATTTAAGTTTCAGCCAATTGGGAGTATAACAGCATGTCAAGAAATTTAACTTAAAGCATAGCAGAATTGTAAACAAGTTGACGATTCATTATGTCAAAACCGAAGTATCATAATTCCTTCTTATTGTTGACGCTATTTTTGAGCACAACCTTTTCGCAATAAGTTCTACTTTGCGTGTAGGTACATCAAAATGCATTTGCGATACTTTGGCATTGTTTTTACTCATATGCTTAAATACAAAAACAGCTGTTTCAATGCACACTTTGTATCGTCGATGTACCATTTTATTTTGTCGTGCGTTATTTTTTACGTAATTGTTGACCCTTCACACCATAAAAACTGATATAAGAGATCACTTGAGCTGGGCAGCCCAATCGTCAGCATAGACAGTTAGAGCATCTTAGATGTACACATAGAAGAGGGTCGAAAGCCTGTACATGGAAGATATTCGAAAAAAAGTTAGCTGGGGATACTTAGAATCGATAACAGAAATCGTTTCAGCAGTTTAAGAATTTGTGTCTGTTTGTCTGTCTGTTTATATGTCTAGGCATCACGTGAAAACGAACGAATGGAGTATAATTTTTAACCTAATTAAAAGATGATTCACAGTAGACCGTTTCGTGTCCGGGCCCGCCCGTTTTCTATGACAGCAAACGCAACGGCCGGCGTATTTCTCTAGAAGAAAACGGGCCGGCCCGGACACGGAACGGCCTATACTGTGAATCATCCTTAATATGGCAACTTGATCTTCGGCGACGACATAGCTCGGCCTTCGGCATCGCGCATGCCTTGCCACTCTTCTTCGGCTTTTCAGTCATCAACCTTACATGAAGAATCTACTCTGTTGGGAGGCTCGGGCTTCAGTCTCGCGTGTCTCGCGTCTCTGCTTCAGGCCTTCGGGCCTCAGCCTTACATGAGAAGCCCGCTCTGTGTGATTATTCTCGCATGCCTTGCCGCTCTGCTTCCGGCCTTTGGTCATCATACTTACATGAAGAACTCGCTTTGTTGGGATAACGTTTTAAGGCAGAACTGCGTAGCGAGATGGTAAAAACCATTGTACAATGTACATGTATTTTTTTTGACGAGATTCATTCGTCTAGAATCGGTACATTTGATATTCCGAAATAAGTACTTAATCATTCGTTTGGAAAATGGGATTTCTAGGGAATGTCATATTGACTGTAATCATTTCTTAAGGGGGTGTAAAGAAGGGTAAAAGATTGTATCATCATCATCATCTGAGGCGTTATAGCCGCGGGTGGGCCCTAAGCTAGCCTGGTTAAGCAAATATCTCCAGTCCGATCTATTCGTGGCTTTCCTTCTCCAACATGACACCCCTAAGTACTTGGTGTCCACCTGAGCTTGAGAAAGAGCGAGAACGAATTATACGCGGACGAAGTCGCGGGCAAAAGCTAGTAAATAATAAAACTTTATCTACAACGTAGCGCTTTTGCAATATTGTTCCACAGCATTAGCATGATGTTAGTTACGGCATGCTTTGTGCATAATGGGCATATTAAGCTACATAATTCACGGCTGCACTCCCGAAACGCTTATCGATGCTGAGAAATAGCACTGGAAATTATTAATGAAACGTGTACTACACAAAGGAAAATAGAGGCCGCTAAGTATTTTGATCGTTACGTGAAATATTAAACAGTAATATATACTCTTAAATAACGCTAGACAAAACTTAGCACTTAATCAAAAACGTTAAAAATATCCAACAATACCCAACACAATGCGGCTTTACAAATATTAAGTACAGCGTTTTGTCGGCTTGATATGCATCCACCACCATATCAGCCCAAGGACGTCCACTGCTGGACATAGGTCTCCCCCAATTTAATGGGGGTAAATGCCGTAATCGCTACGCTAGGCATGCGGGTTGGCGATTGCAGTATTTCCACCTTACTCCAGGAGTGCTGCTGCCCATCCCACGGTGGTCTTGATCGTAGTTTTAGGACATACCCTGGTCCATCGATTGATATGTATACTTATGCCGAATTACAATTAGCAATTATTATTAGCTTTCTAGTAGTAACTGTTACTTAGATTAGCAGTGGACAGACGGATGTACGGAATCCTAAAATTTTAAACAGAGGTCATCTCGGTGGAGGCCGGCATTCTCCATTTAAGAAATAACTAACTGTAAAATTTTGGCTATCCTATTACTTGATAGTCAAATTTTCTGAAACTGGTTGATGAAATATTTAGTTGGTTACTATTTAAGGCCGAGACACACCAAATGCGTGCACAGCACGTGCACGTGCGCGTTTGCGTGGCGTGCGCGTTGTATCGTATGAAATGTCATAGTAGATGACACACTGCTTGCATGTCACGCGCACGTGCACGCCACGCAACTTGCAAAATTCACATAGAAGGCATTAGTTAATGAAATGAACACTTGTTTTTAAAACAAGGCGCAATGGACGAACTTAGCGCCAATGTCGGCTGTGATCGTCTAATGGAGAGAGGCTTATTTTATCAAAAGAAGCGTTTGTCGGGTAAGGCCGTACATCGCCATCCAGGGGTAGAAAATAGAAAACAAGTCACTTAATATAAAATAATTGTTTTCGTAGTAATTTTTCATTACAAAAAGTATGTCTAGATTTCCTCCGACCTTTTACTGTCATATTTTCAGTGTACTAGTAACTATTACATATATTTTTAGTAGAACAGACTTTACAACAGAAAAATACTTAGATAATATTTAAAAATATAGACGGAAAAGGTTAACAACTTCTGAAAATGGCAAAGATTGACATAGTTATCCTGAAATATTTAGACGGACTTCGCCACTACAATATTTTACACACAAATTTTAATAATCCACGATGAACTTACATTTAGTAAAGTTTTTATTAGAACAATATACATTGCTAACAGACGCAAAATGTCCAAAGTTTGTGGCAAATATCTAATAATGGCGGCTGGAGTTCCGTAGTTTGTTCGACTACGCTTGATCATAATAGGAACGTTGTTTCGCTCGTTTAACACGTCATTTACTGCCCTTGTTTGGTAACTAGCAAAAAGGGATACAAGTTTCGGCGTAATTGTGTTATGACATGACGTCTAAGAATTGTGTTGTAATGTGCTGTTTTGCGGCTGACGCTACAGGAAAATTGATGTAGTGATGAATTAGTGAGATCAGAGAATTACATTATGTAGTTACATACTCGTAGTTGTCTCTTTTGTATCAAACCAGCTTCGAGACATGACGTAGAGGATATCGTGTCGTGTGTTGTAATTAAAGTGTAATTTTTATTATTATTTTTACACTTTGAGACCATGTAAATATAAAAAAAAATAGGAATAATTACTTTTAATCTAATTCAGACACTCAGAGACCATACTAGTGCACATCATATGGCAATGTCTATTAATTATAATTGAAAAATTCGTCCATATTATACAATGCACCATCAATCTAATCTGTGAGAATGCACACACACACAAGCGGGAAAACGAGCGAGGATCCGCTTGCAATGCAGCAAATGGCTAAGGAGACTTGAGCCCAGTAGTAAGACAGGTGCAGGTGATGGTAGTGATCATGATAATCTAAGTATAACGTAAGGTGTTTCTGAAAGTCCTGGGACCAGGGAAAAAACAATGGGAGTTGGAGGATCCCTAATAATGCCGAAATAGAAAAGCTGGTGGCCAAACCAAATTTAATATGTGAAATCAAGGCACATCGTCTTCGCTGGCTTGACCACCACAGGATGGCAGAAGATTGACAGGTCAAGAGAGCGTACTTGAGTCGACCGACCTGCCGGTGGCTTGTGGGTCGTCTCAAGTATCGCTGAAGGATCCTCCGTGAGCTTGGAGCCGGTGCAAGCTGGCAAGAAATTGCGCAGGACCAGGTAAGATGGCTTGCTCCTTTGTGAAGGTCAAGACTCATTTTAGGTCTTCGTGTCAGCCCATTTATTTAGTTAATGTCTGAGAATCGTCACCAAAACTCATTCGCAAGTATAATCATCCATATTCAAGCACTTTCGTTAGGTGCCTCATATCATATGTGAACAAAGTCAATTATTCGCTCCGTTGGCACGTTTCGTATTGAAAAGTACTTCAATAAAAACCACTTAGCATTTCACATTCGAACTGATTAAAAAAAATGTTCTGTACAGATTTGCGTATTCAAATTAGACTTGTTAAGCACTAGAATTAATTTCACACAAAGACAGACTCTTGAATATTTTGCGTAAGGGCGAGGTATGTACACTATACGGAGATAATGAAAGGCTTAAGCCGCTGAAGGTATTAGTTATGTGACTTTCAGACTTCTAAGTTGTAACACACGGTGTCAAATAAACTTATGTGTAATATCATTTGATGTTTCACAGTTATTTTCAGTTAAGGGAAAAATCATGGGGAAACTAGTCTACTCTAACACACAACTGGACAAGAATAAGAGAGCAGGACATAAAGAAGAGGTAGGACACAGCGTAAAGTCATCTCGCTCATATTTGGAGCAGTCTAACTGGGGAAGCAGCAGTAGCTCCATCTTACAGAAAACCGCAGCCATAATAACCAATACTTGCTTCTTACGTAGGTGGTATTGTTTCTGGTGGTGACATGGTGAGTAATGTCACCAGAGCTCCCGTGGGTACGCTGTGTTAAGAATGAAGGACCTGCATATATATCGAGAAAATGTCCCATCGAAGCTTAATATAGAGTTGGCAACAGACTTGTGGTTCTTCCGGAGTCGCAAACGTCCATAGGCGACGGTGTCTGCTTACCATGAGGCACGCCGTAAACTTGTTTACCACCTTCGTTGTGTGGTAAAAATAATAGGCCTAGTTTTCCTTCTGAGTTATAAGGCCCAAAGGTCAAGATAGTCGCTTTTGTAACACTAGTAGCTACGCCAAGGCTTGGGGTACGGACCAAAGTGGACCCCGATTTCCTTTAGATTTTCCCTAGGCCACACACGGGCCATGTATCAAGTACCAGTTGTTCTTTTCCCAGCAGCGCTTGGTGGCTTCTCAAGATATTCCGGTCCAACGTAAAAACCGTGTTGCTGTACGGATGTGAGACGTGGAAGGTTACTAAGGACATCTCGCGCCGGCTTCAAGTCGTCATCAATCGCTGTCTTCTGGCCGAAAAAATCTCCAATATTGAACTAAGGGAACGTTGCGGTAAGACTCCAATCGACCAGCAGATCAAACGCCGCAAGTGGAACTGGATCGACCACACGCTCCGCTCCTGATAAAATACCGAGGCAAGCCCTAGACTGGAATCCCCAAGGAAAGCGTAGGCGTGGCCACCCTAAGCAAAACTGGCGGCGGACGATCATCGAAGAATCGAAGAACATATGGAAGACTTGGAACAAATTGAAACATGAAGCTCAAGACCGAACGGGATCGCGGCGCACTGTGGAAACCCTTAGCCCCATCTAGGGGACACAGGACTACAAGTCAAGCTTGACGGCTTTTCCATCCCAGGTCTACTGCACTTTAGGACAAATTATCGACTGAGGATAAACCGGGAAAACGCCAAGAAGATGATGATAAAGGTTTCGGTACAAACGGATTAGAATCACTGGATTAAACCAGATTTTACCACACTGCACTGGAACCCACGAGTCAGGGTTCGAACCCACGACTTCCAGATCAAAAGCTCATCTACGAGGGTGAATCAGTTCTTGGAATCGGCATGATCACGAGTATTGCTGATAATTTTTGATTGCTAATATTGGTAATGGCGATATTGGTCTCTCGCATACTTAGTGGCCAATGCACCGGATTTTTGATATAGCTGTTGTTGAATCCTACCAAGTAATACTTATTAAATCGAGGTACTAATATCATTCCATAAAAAAATATGTTTATTCTCAGTCCAGTATGGCCGACTAAAGTAGTATAGTTCAGCTGCACATTCACTATATAAAGAATGAAATAGTTCACGCGTAAATTCGGGTTGAAGAGGGCCGTGAATACGTCACTCATTCATATCTTCTTTCATTTAGTCTAACACACATTATACCTAAACATACGCTTTCGTGACGGCTCACAAAAGCTCAGCTCGGAGCTTTGCTGAATTCCGTAACCATGCACGCTGTGTACCTAAATTGTGAACACACGGCACTGTTTTGAGACGCAACCGCGGCGGTGAAAAGAAAAATTAAAAAGTGAAACAATATTTATTCTAGATAAATATACGTTGTATCTTATAATAGGTTGCTACTTCCATTTAAGTATTTACACTCTCGTATCGTGATTTGAATAGGCCCGTCATAACATGAAGTTCTTTTTTGTCTAAGCGAGCCACTAATAAATAAATATTGGGAACAATTTAAATAGTCCAAAATTAAGCAATACTTGTTCTGTAGGTACAAGACGACGACATATATACTAATATAGATAAATAAAAACTTAAATACATAGAAAACATCCAAGACACAGGTAAAAATATTTGTGTTCATCAAACAACTAACTGTCCTGATTGGGATTCAACCCCGGGTCCTCCAGGGTCGTAGGCAGGTTCACTATCAACTAAGCTAAAGTGGTCGTCGTCGTGGTGATACGTAGTCATCTGAATGCGGAGATTTTACTGCTGTTTACGACAACGCTCGGTACGCCGGCGCGCGGGATGCGGGAGCCCTTCCACCACTCACTACTCGTAGCTCAGACGGCGACGCTCGCGTCAATTTTACATTTGTTTACAAATTGTACTCAATAATAATAATAATAATATTCTTTTCCCCTCACTAGCTCGGAAAGCCGTCTTTTAACCTTTGAAACAAGCGGGTAAAATCGCATTTTATCCACAAGTGGGGAAAGTAATTTGACCTTGGAGCGTGTTTGAGTAGCTTTTGACAGATAACAAAACGTAAAACGCTCCTAATAATGGTTCGTTTGATATCAATTATCATTAAATAAATGATTTGAGAATTTAATAAAAAATACCAAATTTAGCTTTATTTAATGATTTAAGTCGTAAACCTTAAAATTCTACAACTAACATTTTTTTAATAATGATATTGAGTATAATTGTAAGCGCACAAGTTGAGTCGATGCAATTTCAAAACGCAGAACGTCAGAAATGTCATCATTGTCAATGTCAACTAAAATATACACAACTTGTCAATTGTCACCGACTCCGACTCACGTAAATATTATACACAACTTCCAGAGTTTTGTGTTATAATATCGTAAAAATATCAGTGATTCCAGTAATGAAAATCATGCCTGTGGAACTGTTTTTTTGCATGTTGCACTTTCCTCGCTATAGTGAGGAGAAAAGTTTTGTGTTACACACGGGTGCAAAGTTGTATTTTACTTCTCGTGTGTTGAAACACTCGCTACGCTCAGGATTCTATTTTAGAACCACTCGCTTCGCTCGTGGTTCAACTATAGAATCCTTTCACTGGCTCGTGTTTCAATTCCACACTCGCGGGTAAAATACAACTTTGCACCCTTGTATAACAAATAACTATTATTGCACCACAAATACACCGAATCCGTCGTATACCTATAATGTACCGTGAGTATAACATTTGCGCAGTTGTTTGCACGGAGTGTTGTTGTGCGCATCGCGCTTTAATCAGGTTATAACAATAATAATAAGAAAGAGACCAAGAAATCATAATATTTCTGATTTGTAAGTTTCATCCATATATATGTATATGTATGTAGTATGTGTATGTGTGTATGTATGTATATTTATTTAGTAGTGGTTGTATATTGTATTATATTATTATTTATTATATAATATCATATCGTATTGTATATATCCTTCCAGTCTTTGTAAGTACCTACTGTTTTTTATTATCTTAGTTGCACCGCCCACAATTTCTGCTTTGCCTTAAGGTTGACTGGTAGAGAATGCCTTATGGCATTAAGTCCGCCTTTTGTACTATAAGTTTTACTTTTGTGCAATAAAGATTAAATAAATAAATAAATAAGCCCTTTCCCTTTATTCAGTACTAAGAAAATTAACATTGAAACCTAAAAAAGAGGTATGTCATGAGTTCTACAGAATGTCTTTTAGTTCAGCGTGCCGATTGGCAAAGGTCTCCTCTAACAATGTCCATCGTTGCCTGTCTTGGGCAACCCTTCTCCAGTTAGGTCCAGCTGTTAATTTAATTTCATCTTCTCATCTGGTGTGCTGTCTTCCTCGTCTTCTTTTGTCATCTCTTGGGTACCATCCCGTAACTCTCTTCATCAGGATATACTGTTATTTAAATATCCAATAATTTTAATATCGACCATTCATCAGTCCAATCTAGGGAATGCAATCCCGCATGAAGAAATTAATCCCGGTATTCAGCGGGATTGAGATTTCTAGTCCCGCTGGATCCCGGTATTGGCGGGATCCCGCAAGTTAGTGAGCTATTTTTCACTACACAGCTCGGAAAGTAGCCACTTTGTCCTTAAATCGCTCGTCACCTCGTTTCCTTGCTTTAGTGTGGTGAAAAATATTATGTTTCACTCTGGAGCAAAGTTTGATTAACTCTCGTGTCTTGAGAGTCTTGTGACCCTCGCAGCTCTCTAGAATCTTCCGCTTGCTCGGGTCTCAATATTGGCAAAATTCGACGCGTTATGACGTAATAACAATTTCAAACTAGCTAAAAAATAGACAAATTCGCACAAAATACTCTTCTACGGCTCCCCCTTCCCCCGCCGTTGCATCTAGGCTCCGCCACGAAGAAATTCCGGTTGTTTCGGCAGTACGCGCGTTCCCGCGCTACGAGTAAACTATGTCGCTCTTCAATCCCGCAAATCCCGCGGGATCCCGCATAATTTACGTGCGGGATTAATACCGCATATAGCATGCGGGATCCCGGTATTTCGGGATCCCGGTATCCCGGTATTGCATTCCCTAGTCCAATCTATACAGGTTTTTTACTGCGCCCCTGTGCAGTAACTAGTAAAACGACTCCCTGTCTTGGCGGGGCAGGATCGATATGTGGTATTTTGTTTTTGACGTGAGCTTACTGATCTGTCACCGGTTGGCATCAAATGTTACTACTCGAAATTTTAATCTGCATTTTAAATTATATAACTGATATTTCTGTATTATATTGTTTTATTTATTCGTTTATTTCAATTACATTTGCAACTTACAGTTGGTACAATAGCATCACAAACTTACTATACTACATTAAATCCTTCTCTATGATTCTCTTACATTCGTCGCTCAATTTTGGCACCCCAGAAGCGAATATAAGTCACAATGTGGAGCTGCGCTAAGCATGGAGTTGAGAATGAAGAGCGCGCGCCGGAGCGGCGAGTTGAGTCTGTATGTAATCTTGTATGATTTTCTTCGTGACGTTTGACTTTGTCAAGCACTCTATGGGTCTAATTGAAAAAAAAAGAACAATAAGATTTTATATTGGCAACTTGCTGAGACGATATTCCGCTGCGACTGTGATAGGTGCAACCCGTGTTGAAACAAAAAGAGTAAATAATACATAAATATAGAGTTATCCGTATTAACAAATCTTGTAAGTAAAAGCGGGTTTGTCTGCAATGCCGATTCGTATATTGTTACGCATGAAACGTATGGCGTGTGACACGCGAACCGAGTGTATTGAAGAGTTGGGACTTCGCTGCTCCCGACAGCTCCCTGTACCTCTTAAGTCCCTAAACGATATAACTGTGTAGGAACTGCGGTAACATAGGATTTTGTGTACTGACGAAATGTTTAATAATACTGGTACAGCGCTTTGTAATCCGTTTCCGTTCTGATATCAATAAGGGACCATTATTTTGATGGAAAAGAATGGACTACAGTGGACTAGGTCGGGTCTTTACTTTTGAATTTCTTTGCAGTATGCAGGTTTCTTCCGTATGATTTATACTTTGATTGAAAAGTGATACAGGTCAAATGGGACAATCTGTATCTAATGTCAAACTGATTGGAACAAACCAGCATTTGAACCCGCTAAAAGAAAGTTTGTGTGTTGGCTTAGTTGGTCGTGACACTGCCTAAGATGCTGGATGTCTTGGTTTCAAATCCCGGTAAGGGCTTTGCTTTATGTGATGAGCAAAATATAAAATATTAAGTCAAACAATATTAAACATTCAGACTGGAATTTATTGAATATTAATATATCTACATAAACGAACCTTCTAGATTCTATTGAAACGTATATAATATTTTTTTTACATCAACCGTAAATCTAGTTTCTCAAGCTAACATAAATACTTTAAATCCTAAAGTAGATTTTCAGATTGAAACATAATCTATAAATTTTTTAATCGAAATTTGTATATAACCAATTTATGTTAACGCTTAAACCAAAGCTTGCCTAGTTATGTGAAATTAGACCCAAATTTACTGTAAAATATACAGGAGACGAGATGGTGCTCCAAGGCAAGAAATTATCACGAATTTGGATCGTCGTATTTACACAATAAGTTACCGTAATAATATAATATTGAATTACTGTTTTAGGTAAAATATGAAAAATCATGCTTGGCAACGTTATTTTTATTTAATCGTATGGCATTTATTTACGAACCGTGAGTTCTTCGAGAAGAAAAGTACGGTTGCCAGTTTTTGTTGCACTTTTAGCACCACCCAGGGGTCACGTGTAGGGTAATGGGGGGTACTCCCTACGGACGTGGTGCAACTTCGACCCCCCATTTGTCAAGTGAGTGGGCAACTTGACTGTTAGAAGTTCTCAAGCCGCCCGAAGGCCTCTAGCTTGGCTTAACGACTGCTATCATAGACAGCAACCGGGATCAATGGCTTAAAGTGCCTTCCAAAGCACGAGAGCGCTCAGTTAGTAACCACTCAAAGCGGTCACCCATCCAAGGACTGACCTCGCCCGACATTTTTATAATGCATACCACGATAATGGCCACTGGCGAACAAATATAAGGTTCGCTTGATGGTACGCAGACACCATAGCCAGCTATGTACGCTTGTGAAATAACTATGACAGCAGCCGGGATCAACGGCTTAACGTGTCTTCCAAAGCACGAGAGCGCTCAGTTAGTAACCACTCAAAGCGGTCACACATTGCTTAACCTCGCATACCGCACGCGGTACGCGGGCGCCGCTGGGCCACGAGCGCTCGTAATACAGTACATTTTGTAAAACCTGGAAAGCATAAGGAGCCGGGTATGTCCTAAAACCACGAAAAAGACCACCGTGGGATGGGCAGCAGCATCCCTGGAGTGTGGTGGAGATACTGAGATTGCCAACCCGCATGCCAAGCGTGGCGATTATGGCATTTACCCCTATTAATAGATACCAATCAATTCAAATTAAAGTGGCTGTATCTATTAATCTGAAAATAGGATAATCACATAGAGTTTCTATGTCATTTGCTTACATTCCAAACTATTTTATAGGTACAATGTTAATTTGAGGCAGTTTGATTTAAAGCCGTTTTTGATTGCGATTAATCATGCTTCTTAGTCATATGGCGTGTTATATATTATATTTTATAGTTATTTTAATTTTTGAGACGTTATGCTACCTAGAAAAGAAACGAATGCAAGCGTTTTGCAAATTTGGCAAACCGCTTTAAATTAAATGAAATCATATTTATTTGCTTTAAGTGTGGTGCGGTTACATAAAGCTCACCTAAGATGTCAAATTGTGATATTGATCTACACACTTAGCTTATCCAAGCATGCATAAATTACAACATTAATAGATTATTTCACCTAAAATATAATTCAATAAATAATCATAACAATATTCAAATTAATTATTTCATTCAATTATATAAATTATAAATAACATTCAAAAAATTCATTTATTGTGTAGAAAAATTTGACAAACAACTATACGAACAATTTTTTTCTTAATTTGATTAATGTTGGCAATGATCTTATTTCTAGTGGGACGTGATTAAATGTCCTTATACACATTGCATGACAATTGTTTCTTTGTAGTGCGCTTTTGCATAGCTGCACTTTTAATTTTGCAGGGTCTCTCGTTTCTTAGTTTTGAATTGGTTTTCAACGTTTCGTAATAATTTGGGTTTGATCGAACAAATATTCCTGTCTCTAATATATATATTCTGGTGAGAGTCAAAAGGTTAAATTTCTTAAAAAGTGGTCTACATGATTCTAGACGTCCTACTCCACTTAAGGCTCTCACACATTTCTTTTGGCACATAAATACATGTTTAACTTCACTTGAATTACCCCAAATAATGAGACCGTATCGTAACAGAGATGCAACGTAGCCGTGATATGCGGTGGAGCTACTTTTTCGCCGGCAACACGTTTCAATCGTCTTAAGGCAAATGTAAAAATTTCTAATTTTGTACAGATATTATCTATATGACATTTCCAATTGCAGTGACGATCTACAAAAATGTCTAAAAATGTTGTTGCATCATCTTCTTCAATAGATTCTCCCTTGCATTTAAGGTTAAGTTTTGGTAAAAGTGTTCTCCTATTACTAAGCAACCTTGTAGCGATTGTTTGTTGACCTAAATAAATAAATAAAAAACCTATTTAATTACCTAACTCTCAGCTCTGTTGGTTTTTCGTTCATTTTGACGCATGGTCCTTTCTTTTGTTGTTTATCAAAACGCCATATCTTTCACGCTACCGTTAGATTAAGTAGTTCTTAGTAGTAAATATAATATATATAAAATGTGTCTCGGAAGAGATCCCTTAAAGGGATAAGTTCGCCTTTGTACAAATGTCTAAAATGAAGATTATAAATTATGTACATGGTCGTCCAATATGCATCGTATAAGTCTGGTACAGCTTAATTAGCGACTAATTAGATTTTCGTAAGGTTATCCTATGATATGTAAAAATAAAATAAAGCTTAAACTCAAATTTAAAAATACGGCGATTTTGCGTACGAAGATGACTTTTTGTTGCATGCAACCATCCACCAAAAAGCGTTGTCGTTGTCGCCGCCATTTTGACACATAAAACGTCAGCGCTAGGACGCCAATCACAGCCAGTCATTTTGAAATTTACCAATCACGTTTATTTGTTTTGGGTAATAGAAAATCGGCTGATATTTTTGCCAATTCTTATTGGTACAACATTGTGAGTGCGTATTTCGAATAAATGCTCTTTTCGTTCACTGTATTTTCTATGAATAAGCAAAATAATTTATCCTTTAGACTTCATGAATCCGCTGGTAAAATCCTTTCGGCTCATCCCAAGCACGCTGTATATTATACGAAATGTTGATCCATGGAATCGTTTCATTAAAATAATTAGGGCGGAAGACCAAGCACTATTACACATGACCGGAAATGACGCAGAATAAAATCCCATCTTTGCAGACCATTATCGCTTTTTTAAATTTATTTATTACAAAAATAAAGATGACAAGCATATTCTCACTTGTCTACCAAACTGCTTGTTGGCAGAAAACATGTATCTACCCTCAATGTATTACGTATTTGAAAAAAATAATATCTATTGTTAAATGCTACCATGGCCACCCATCTCATACAACGTATAATTAATACTTAGTAAAATCTCATAGATGGCGCTACAGGTATCACGTGAAATAATATTGCACGTAATCTTGAGAAAATAATGATTTTTACAGCCCAATAAATTCACATAGCATATTTTAGTCTCAAACATTATTCTACACATAAAATAGATACTAAATTTTGTATTTTACTAAATACAATAAAATTGATACCTTACGTGTGAGCTTCCAAGCTTGCCACGTATTATTGAGTTTTTTCACTAGATGGTGCTATAACAGCGCTATGTATATTTGTCTCTGTCACACGCGCACAGTAATAGTGCCCTCACGCTCGCACAGTAACCGTAATTGCCAGCTGCAGAGATTGTAAACCTTAGGTTCGCAGGTATACGGACGGGATCTTAAGCACGTGTTATTTTGCTTGCAATGTTATTGGTCCCATGATCATAAGCTGTAATATTTTTTAAAGCGGTAACTCTTTACTTGTTAAATCGCTGTTTAAGTTACGTTTGTTGTGTTTGTTATCTTTTTTGTTACTATTCGTTGAGTTTATCTGCGTTGTTAATTTTTTGTTATTAAAAGTTGGTGTTATTAAAGACATGGAACCGACTCCATCTACCCCAAGTGGCCCACGCCCCTTCAAGGTGTTTGTGTCACCACGGAAGAAACGGAAAATGTCTCATTTAAGTGAAAATTTGTATAATCCATATAATAAGTGATAATCCAGTAATCGTAGCGTTTTATTTCTTCCGCTTTATATATTTATTAAAATGTCTAGAAATCTTTAAATTGCTAATTGAAAAATTACCTACCTTTCCAATTTTTTTGACGTAAGTAGTTATTTTATTGTTTGGTTCTTCACCGTATTGGCTATGTGCACGTCTGAAACGTCAAACGTCAGGGGTCCCGAGACAATGTCAAACTCAGAGATGTCAAGTGGTGACACATTCATATTTTATTTATTTTAGTAAACGAGAAAGACCCCTTACTGGAAATTTTACTAAAATAAATAAGAAAATAAATAAATAAATACGAACGAAACGAATCGTAGGAAACCGTTAAGAAACCAATAGAAATCGTGAAAGTAAATTCGACAGATGTCCCAGGAAAGTACACATTTCTGCCATGGTGTGCGCTGCGATCGCCTAGCTTACCCCCACCACCTACTTCGCACAAAACCAATAGGTACCTAAATTAGTTAGAATGGCAATGAGAACAATAAAATTCAACGGAAACAAGTAAAATGCCCTCTATAAATGTAATAGATATTATTTTAAATTAATTACACATCCTTGCCATAATTCATTGAACACAGTATAAAAATGTTGTTGACCACTGCACTGGTTGTAGATGCAACGGTCAAGGTCGGTCAGCGAACTACAGCCCTACGCGCTTCGTTTTTGAATGTTCTTATGTGATGTGTAATATGGTCTCAAAAATATTACTTGTATATTATAAGTATAAAATAGAGTATTAGGTAAACTAATGTGTTGCAAAATATAAACACATAACACCGTTTTGTCTTCGTGTAAGTATTAAAATCTAAGCTCAAATAAGTAACGTAACAAACAACGTATTATCTTTAATAATGCAATGGAAGTAACAAAACTCACAGACGGTTTGTGTACAAACATTGATGCGTAGTTTTTAACCGACTTCAAGATTTCAAAAGAGGAGGTTATCAATTCGGTTGTATGTTTTTTTTTTTTTTTTTTTTAATGTTTGTTACTCCATAACTCCGTCATTTCTTAACCGATTTGAAAAATTCTTTTTTTGATTGTATGTATATATATCCAAGTTGGTCCCGTTTTTGTCAAAAGGCAGTTCTGATGATGGAATCCATGAGGAATTGAAGGAACTCCTCAAATCTTTAAGGCAAACATATAGTGATTTTTGTGTTTTAATCAACAAGTCAAGCATTTGCATCCAAAAATGTGACATTGGATGAAGTGGAACTGCTGATGATGATCAGAACAGAACTCTTCAACGACGAAAAGTTCACGTTTGGCGATTTGTCCTCCTAGCTGTGTTTGTTAAGCAAGTTCTATTTTCACGATTAATTTTTGTCATGCTCGAGTTCTGATGATGGGATCCATGAGGAATTGAGGGAACTCCTCAAATCTTAAAGACAAACATATAGTGATTTTTGTGTTTTTATCAACAAATCGAGCATTATCATACAAAAATGTGACATTTGATGAAGTGGAACTGCTGATGATGATCAGAACAGAACTCTTCAACGACGAAAAGTTCACGTTTGGCGATTTGTCCTTCTAGCTGTGTTTGTTAAGCAAGTTCCATTTTCACGATTGATTTTTGTCATGCTCGAGTTCTGATGATGGGATCCATTAGGAATCGAGGAAACTCCTCAAATGTGAAAGGCACACAAATAGTGATTTTAGTATTTTCATGAACTAATCAAGCATTTTCATTCATAAAAGTGACATTTGATGAAGTGGAACTGCTGATGATGATCAGAACGGAACTCTTCAACGACGCGTAGTTCACGTTTGGCGATTTGTTCTCTTCGTTTTGTTTGTCAAGCAAGCAAGGTTTTTCCATGATTTCATGAGGAATTGAGGGTACTTAGTCTTCTACCATTATAAACATACTTATAGCCATTTTTGTATTTTATTGTATGGAATCTAAGAGTGCACCATCTAAGATTAATAATCTTTCACCGGACTCCCCCATTGAAGTCGGTTTTTTTTTCTTAAAAATTATGCGTGTAGCTTCGTTTCTTTTGATTCCAAATAAGTTATAAGCGCTCTTTTAGTTTTTTACTCGACTGCACCAGAAGGAGGGTTATGTTTTTGGAGAGTATGTATGTATAATTGTTGGCACGCTCTGCAGCCTGAACGGCTTAATGGATTTTAGCTTGAAAGGTGTCGTTAGATTAGTATTTACTGTGAGAGCGACACTAGATATATAAAAAAAAAATGGCGGCTTTTTGGCGCCAAATTCTAAATTACACTGAAACGCAGTCGGGTTTTAGGATTTAAAATGGAATCCTTATAGATTCGTCATGTCTGTCCGTCCGTCCGTCCGTATGTCACAGCTAGGGCTTGAATATCCGGTATTTTTGGAAACCGGTATTGTGACCTTGTAGCAGGAACCGGTATCAGACATGGTACCGGTACTAGCTAAAGTACCAGTATTGCTAAAACCGGTATCCTAAATGATACCGGTACCGTGAGAACCGGTAAATTGATGAAATTTACCGGTTTTTAACAGTCAAAATACCGATACTCGAAAGTGCGAGTGGAGTGAGTGAGAGAGATAGAGCTACTGAGGTCACAAACACTCAGATCGCGAGTAATGTATGGAGAATGTATGCAATTAACATTAGTGTCCGCTGCTCTAACTTTTTAAATTTGCTTACTAAAATCAACTGATAAAGGAAATATTACATAGAGCCAACCGCCACGGTTTTGTATATATATTTTTAATTTGTTATATAAATTGTTTTTTTTTTGTTTTTCCGGGGTTTTTTATTGTACTTGTATGTTTGTAGCATTTTTTGTTTTTTATTGTTTTTTTTCCGAATTTTTCGAGTATTTATGTATTTAGTTCGTGTCTTTTGATGTTTTTGGACTGTTTAAAAGTTTTGTCGTATTTTTTGGCTTTTTCTAAGTTTTTCTTATTTTTTTTTGTACTTTTCGTAAGATTTTTTTGATTTTTTTTTATATATATATTTTTAGGTATTTCTTTTAGTATTTACGTGTTTCTTTTACATTTTTTCAATTCTTTCGTGTTTTTTAAATCGTGCTTGAATTTTGTAGCATTTTTCGTGTTTTTAGTTGTTTTTTTCGATTTTTTGTGATTTTTATTTTTTATTTTTACTTGTTATTTTGTAGCGTTTTTCTGTTTTTGGATGTTTTTGGAATGTTAAAAAGTTTTGTTTGTACTTTTCGTCAGCTCTGTTTTGTGTTTTGGCTTTGTTTTACGTGTTTTTTGTATTTTTTGTTCTTTAATATGTTTTTTTTAAGTCGTGCTTGTATCAGTTTGTGTGTTTTTGTTGTTTCTTTCGAATTTTTCGTGAATATAGGTATTTTTTTTAATTTTTTCGTGTAATTTTGTAGCTTGTTTTTGATGTTTCTGGATTTTTTTATTTTTTTCGTGTTTATGGACTTTATTATTTTTTATATGATTTTTGTTATTTTTTGTAGCATTATTGCTTTTAGTTGTTTTTTTTTTTCGATTTTTTTGTGAACTGTGGTTTTTTTTTAAGTTTTTACTTGTTATTTTATAGCGCTTTTGCTGTTTTTTGATGTTTTTGGAATGTTTAAAAGTTTTTTTTATACTTTTCGTCAGTTTTATTTAGTGTTTTGGCTTTGTTTTAGTTTTACGTGTTTTTTGGTATATATCCTTGATCTTTTCTTTGTTTTTTTTTAAGTCGTGCTTGTATTTTTGTATCATCTTGTGTGTTTTTTGTTGTTTCTTTCAAATTTTTCGTGAATTTTGGTATTTTTTTAGTTTTTTCGTGTTATTTTGTAGCTTTATGTTTGTGTTTTTTGATATATTTTGACTTTTTAAGTTTTAACTTGTTATTTTATAGCGCTTTTGCTGTTTTTTGATGTTTTTGGAATGTTTAAAAGTTTTTTTTATACTTTTCGTCAGTTTTATTTAGTGTTTTGGCTTTGTTTTAGTTTTACGTGTTTTTTGGTATATATCTTTGTTCTTTTCTTTGTTTTTTTTAAGTCTTGCTTGTATTTTTGTATCATATTGTGTGTTTTTTGTTGTTTCTTTCAAATTTTTCGTGAATTTTGGTATTTTTTTAGTTTTTTCGTGTTATTTTGTAGCTTTATGTTTGTTTTTTGATATATTTTGACTTTTTAAAAGTTTTTCGTATATTTTTGTACTTTCGGTCGTTTTTTAAATGATTTTCCATGTTTTTTGGTAATTTTTTAGTTAATACGTGTTTTTGGTATTTTTTTAGTTCTTTCGTGTTTTTTTAAATGGTGCTTGTATTTTGTAGCATTTTTCGTGTTGTTAGTTGTTTATTACGATTTTTTTGTTTTTTTTTTTATTTTTGTTTTTACTTGTTATTTTTTACGGTTTTTCGTGTTTTTTTGATGTTTTTGGACTGTTGAAAAGTTTTTTCGTATATTTTGACTTTTCATAAGTTATTTCCTATCTTTTTTTGTACTTTTCGTCAAGTTTTTTTTATGTTTTTTTTGGTATATCTTAGTTTGTACGTGTTTTTAGGTTTTTTTTTAATTCTTTTGTGTTTTTTTTAAATCGTGCTTGAATTTTGTAGCATTTTTCGTGTTTTTAGTTGTTTTCGTGGATTTTTTTGTGAATATTGGTATTTTTTTTAAGTGTTGTTTTGTAGCGTTTTTTCTGTTTCTTGATGTTATTGTAATGTTTAAAAGTTTTTTTTGTACTTTTCGTCAGTTTTGTTATTTCTTTGTTATTTCTTTCGAATTTTTTTAGTTTTTTCGTGTTATTTTGTAGCGTTTTTTTGGTTTTTGATGTTTCTGGAATTGTTAAAGCATTATTCGTGTTCTTATGCTTTTATGTTTAATTATATTAACATTTTTGGTTATTTTCGTGTTTTTTTGAATTTTTTTGTTGCATTTTTCGTGTTTTTATTTGCTATGCTTTGCTTTTTTTGGACGTCTTGTATTTTTTATTTTTTTTACATTGCAGTTTTTTATTGTTTTTTTTTCTAACATGTTTGAGAAAAGTACTGTACAATCCTCGGCCGGAACAGGGATTGCAGGACTCGTTATATCCGGCCTCGTCTACGACTCGGCAGTTTATCCCAAACTCGTCCAGCAATCCTTACTTCACGGCCTCTGCAGTAATGTACTATTAGGTACCTAAGTTCCGCCACCGCGCCGCGCATACGCACGAAATGGCAACATCGCATACAAGTGTAGGAACCATTATAAAGAACCGGTATTTTTCGGTTCTAATACCGGTATTTTTTCTTAACCGGTTCTCTGGAACCGAAACGAAGAAAACCTATAAATACCGCTTTCGGTACCGGTTTCAAGCCCTGGTCACAGCCGATTTACTCGGAGACTATGACCACTACAATTATGAAATTGTGTGTGTGAAGGTGTATGTTATGAACCGCTATAGAAATATGATGTGAAATTATAAAAAAGAAATATTAAACGAGGGGGGCACGCCATTCATGTAATAGGGGAGTAATTTTTTTTCCAATGCACATAGGCGTGTAGGGTGTCTAGGGATAGGCCTTCAAAAATGACATAGAGGTTTCTAGAAAACTTTTCCATTTAAGTCAACTGTTTGGTGAGATATTAGCTGTCAAAGTCGTAAAAAGTGTCCCCCCCCCTCTAATTTCCAAAAATATGAAGTTTAAAATTCTGAAAAAAATCAAGATGATGTACATTAATAAATCCTTTTAACGGTTTTTAGTTTGAGCAAGATAAGTTTAACGCTTTTTGAGTTATTCAATGAAAAACTGTCTCGCCAAAACAAAAGAGCGTAAGTGCCGTAAGTTTCCTATGAAGATACGACCTTTTTTACCCGACAGCGCCAGAAGGAGGGTTATGTTTTTCGAGAGTATGTTTGTATGCATAATTGTTTGGCACGCTCAGGGGCCTAAACGGCTCGATGGATTTTAGCTTGAGAGGTGACGTTAGATTCGTATTTACTGTGAGAGTGACACTGGGAATATATATCAAAATGAAAATAAAAACAAAACGGCGGATTTTTGGCGCCAAATTACAAAGGAGCGCAGTCAGGTTTTTTAGTTTTTTTAAATAATTAGTATTGTTTATTAAATGTATTGTATAGTGGTTTTAAATGTAGATTATGAGAGGTGTCGGTAAGGAACCCTTCTTTGTGCATGGTCCGACACGCACTTGGTCGGGTTTTTTTGTTTTTTATTTGATTAGTCTTGTTTCTAATAACGACGACCAGACCTTCTAAACGGATATTGTGATTTGTGTTCTTTATCGTTCGCGACTGTTTATGTGTACGGATTCGGACGAATACAGCACTTACGACGACTTGGCACTGACTTTGGACCCTGGCAGATAAATCTACGCATGACGACGTGGCTTTTGAAGATTATAGAGTCACAATAATAATGTCTTGTTCAGTGGAAAAGATTACAAACACATTATTATAAGTAGCCGGAATTAATCGATTGTAATTAAATATATTCACGTTTTTTAAGGTTTACCCGACGTTTCGGATGTATCACAACACAACATTCTTAATCGAGAGCTGACTGGAATGGGCATAAAATAAAACCCGTGCGGCTAGATGTTGATATCCGCTCACGCGAGTCAGGGGGTCTACTACGAAATTCGAAATCCGAACTTCGTATGGTGCCGTCCCTTTCACTCTCCTGTCATACACTATATGAGTGAAAAAGATGGCACCATACGAAGTTCCGATTTCGTATTTCGGAGTAGACGCCCAGTTCGTAACCAAGCTTGAAGTGACACATCCGAAACGCCGGGTGATTCTCAAAAAGGTAATTACATTTTAATGGTCGCGATTAAGTCTCATTTACGTACTAACGTAAAGGAGTGAAATATTGCCAGTTTAGTAGCACCTAGTAGCACTTCAGCGAACGATTTCTACTAAGACAAACGAATAAGTCTACGAAAGAAACTGCATTAACACACTACAAAATACTACTGACATATTGAACGGAGGCACATTCCAATGCCCCAAAATAGGTTTTATTGTAAAGCCAACCGCCTTCCGTAAGTAAAAGTTTAAACACGTAGTACTACGATTAAATATCGAACTGTAAAGCAAACAGTGACTCAGGAGAAGCGAGCGCTCCCGAGCTTACGCATACAAGTATGATCAACCCGGTTTCGTATCTAAAAGTTTCAGAACCTAAAAACACGCTGCTGTCAATATATAATCAACTATCAGGCAACCAGTGACTCAGGAGAGGTGAGCACTCCCGAGCTTACGCATACAAGTATAATCAACCCGGTTTCGTATTTAAAAGTTTCAGAATCTAAAAACACGCTGCCCTCAATATATAACCTACTGTAAGGCAACCAGTGACTCAGGAGAGGCGAGCGCTCCCGAGCTTACGCATACAAGTATGGCGAATCCAGTTTTGTAACCAACAGTTTTAGAACCTAAAAAATACGCCGCCATTGATATATAACGAACTGTAAGGCAACCCGTGACTCAGGAGAGGCAAGCGCTCCCGAGCTTACGCATACAAGTATGGCGAATCCAGTTTTGTAACCAACAGTTTTAGAACCTAAAAAATACGCCGCCATTGATATATAACAATCTATAAGGCAACCAGTGACTCAGGAGAGGCGAGCGCTCCCGAGATTACGCATACAAGTATGGCGAATCCAGTTTTGTAACCAACAGTTTTAGAACCTAAAAAATACGCCGCCATTGATATATAACGAACTGTAATGCAACCCGTGACTCAGGAGAGGCAAGCGCTCCCGAGCTTACGCATACAAGTATGGCGAATCCAGTTTTGTAACCAACAGTTTTAGAACCTAAAAAATACGCCGCCATTGATATATAACAATCTATAAGGGAACCAG
This sequence comes from Notocelia uddmanniana, assembly GCA_905163555.1. Taxonomy (NCBI): domain Eukaryota; kingdom Metazoa; phylum Arthropoda; class Insecta; order Lepidoptera; family Tortricidae; genus Notocelia; species Notocelia uddmanniana. The sequence continues at coordinate 20,965,545 of LR991067.1, forward strand.
TGACTCAGGAGAGGCGAGCGCTCCCGAGATTACGCATACAAGTATAGTGAACCCGGTTTGGTAACCAAAAGTTTTAGAACCTAAAAATACGCCGCCATTAATATATAACGAACTGTAAGGCAACCAGTGACTCAGGAGAGGCGAGCGCTCCCGAGCTTACGCATACAAGTATGGCAAACCCGGTTTCGTAACCAAAAGTTTAAGAACCTAAAAAATACGCCGCCATCAATATACAATGAACTGTAAGGCGACCAGTGACTCAGGAGAGGCGAGCGCTCCCGAGCTTACGCATACAAGTATGGCGAACCCGGTTTCGTATCTAAAAGTTTTAGAACCTAAAAACACGCTGCCGTCAATATATAACCAACTGTAAGGCAACCAGTGATTCAGGAGAGGCGAGCGCTCCCGAGATTACGCATACAAGTATGTAAACCCGGTTTCGTATCTAAAAGTTTCAGAACCTAAAAACACGCTGCCGTCAATATATAACCAACTGTAAGGCAACCAGTGACTCAGGAGAGGCGAGCGCTCCCGAGCTTACGCATACAAGTATGGCGAACCCAGTTTCGTAACCAAAAGTTTTAGAACCTAAAAAATACGCCGTCATCAATATAATAATGAACTGTAAGGCAACCAGTGACTCAGGAGAGGCGAGCGCTCCCGAGCTTACGCATACAAGTATGGCGAACCCGGTTTCGTAACCAAAAGTTTTAGAACCTAAAAATACGCCGCCATTAATATATAACGAACTGTAAGGCAACCAGTGACTCAGGAGAAGCAAGAGCTCCCGAGCTTACGCATACAAGTATACTCAACCCGGTTTCGTATCAAAAAGTCTCAGAAACTAAAAACACGCTAACGTCAACATATAACGAACTGTAAGGCAACCAGTGACTCAGGAGAGGCGAGCGCTCCCGAGCTTACGCATACAAGTATGGCAAACCCGGTTTCGTAACTAAAAGTTTTAAAATATAACTGTAAGGCAACTAGTGACTCAGGAGATGCGACCGCTCCTGAGCTTACACATACAAGTATGGTCAACCCGGTTACGTAACTGAAAACTTACACACGCATAACTATGACATACATAAAAAAATTGAGACGAACTGAGAACCTACTTTCTTCTATTGAAGTCGGTTAAAAAGTTAATATATTTGTACAATTTATAAAACTATTAATAATATATACCCAAAAAAACCTGACTCCAATTTTGTACTTCGCTATGCCCCACACATGACATTTTTGCATATTCTTCCCACTTCACCACCTGTACTGCTTTCCGATAACAAAGGAGGTGGTTACTGTTACTACAGATCCCAACCAAGTCACTTTATATGGGCCGATGATATTTGAGGAGTTCCGTCGATTCCTCAGGGAACCCATGCTGACGTTCAGTTACTCATCATAAGTTCCACTTTAAAATGTGTATTTTGACGAGCATTAGTAGCTACGTCAACGAAATTTTATCGTAATCTGTGAAATGCCTAGATGATTGAGCAGTTCCATAAGTCATCTGTGGTCATCATCACCAGTTCCGCTTCACCAAAGTTGAGGTTTCGGAGAGCCAATGCTTGATTAATGACAGAAAATACCGAAATCGGCATAAGCATATCAAATCAATTCGAGGAGTTCCCTCGATTCCTCCTAGTTCCCACCGACAGACCTTCACCAAATTTATATGGAACCTCGTTGAGGGTACCTACTTTGATACAAAAAAAGAATTATCAAAATCGCCGAATGTGATCAGGGAACATATCAATGTCAATACAAGAAATAAACATGTTATAGTTATAGTCTATAGGTAGGTATTAAACATTTGGAATCGCACAACGATGAAGGAATAAACTGAATGAATGCTTTAGGTATATTATTCATTTTGAATAAACACAACCTTAAAGAACCCCTGGACGTCGCGCGTCTCCACTCGCTGCCAGAGAAGTCACGCCATCTAGTGACATCTTAATACATTACTAAACTACTAGCCACGGCGACAGCGTCACAGTCGTGTTAACCCAGTTACTGCATCTAGTGTTGGAACTATGGAAATAAAAATTGCCTAACGAATAGCCTACCTTAGGAAGGCACACTTTTTCTCTATGGGATTGGGTATCTGTACTAGTATTCTTTGATCTGTGATGCTACTATGCACTTATAGTGGTCGGCGGTTAAGAAGTGAATCCTGACACCTGTCATATCCATACAGTTTATAACCTCAAAGTGACTTTAAGGTTTTAAACTGAATGGAAATGACAGGTGTCAGGATTGACTTCTTAACCGCCGACTACTAGAAAGAATATAGAGGTATTGCTTACGCTTGTGACCTGACCCACACAACCTAAGGGTAGCTAAGGGTAGATAGGTGAGTGAGTATCAAAGCATTGTGTTCAGCCCACTTAGTTGCCATGGCTTCTAGTGAATAGCTCGACGAGTAACCTTAGTAATTGTTAGCCACCCTAGGGTATTATCCCGTATTTGTGAAGTTCTGACGGGTAGTGTAAAGTTTTGGTCTGCTTGTAGTGAGGAAAACTATAAATGATATGTTTGCAAGGGACAGGAACTTAAAGTGACGGATTAAGGATGATAAATTACTTGAGATGCTTCTAATACAAAGGGAATTACGTAGGTTAAATTCTATAAGGTGCATTAGTTACCAGTACTTTTAGTAATGTTTAAGTCAATAAAAAAAATTAAATTTAAATTAAGACAACGTGTTATATTCCATACAAGCAACTATTTTTGAACTATGGGTCCAAAAACTAAGAAAAAAATCATGAAAGTAAACCCCAATAATGACTTTCAACAAAAACTATAGCGAATATGATCAGTTAAGCTGTTTTTGAGTTTTCGTAAAAAGTCTTCCGGTCTTAGTAAAACACGTATGAAACGCTGCGAAGGTTTTGCCTTTTGCTTGTTATTGATGTTTTAATTAAGTTCATTGAGCAACTACGCAACCCTATACTAAGCATGGCCTGACATGCTCTTGGCCGTTTTTCTTCAAAATTTAAATACCACTCAGCAACCAGTGTACTATTTATTTTCTATATTTTGACAAAGTTTGGCCTGTAATGATAGTAGTTTCTAAATGCCAATCACATACATACTTACTGATAGGACTACATCAGTTCGACAGAGGTTTAAGTTTCCTATTTTTACAAAAAAAAATACCCTACAAAAGTAACGTGATACTATCTTCAAAGTTTCAGTATTAAAAGTAGTGTAACACAGAAATATCATTGTTAAGTTACCGTACTAACTCAAACTTTACAGAGGTCTATTCGGCTCAACTTGTCTATGGAATTTATTGCGCGTTCGTTAGTACATTTAGGCTTAGTTCTCGTGATAGAACAAATGTTGTGCCAAATTTAAACTTACAAAAATCTTGATGTTATCAAATTGGTAAATAATGTACGCTATACAATGAAATGGACGTACCATTACTTAGATATTATTGAAACAAAAAGTAGCCGAGTGCGTGTCAAATCACACACAATATGTTGGTAGCTTGCTCAAATATATTATATCATATTTATGTATGTACCTAGTTTAGTATAGTTTTAGTTTTACGCTCGCTGTTACTTTTAATCATGCTGTGTATACATATTTTGGATAGCATTCAAATCAATACCTGCGAACTATGCTATTTTTCTGTCAATGAATGTTGTCTGTTTTGTGTGCCTATTAAATAAATAAATAAATAAATAAATAAATATGGGTTTGGTACCAAACCTACTACTACTACTTCTAACTTAAAACCACTATCCTAAACTGTGAAGTAAAAAAAGTCGTGTCTTCATAGGAAACTCACGGCGCTTGCATGCTTTTGTTTGGACGAACCAGTTTTTCAGCGATAACTTAAAAACTGTTGGAGATAGGTCAAAACATTGCACAACCATAATTTTCTTTATATTTTTATGCTTGGGTTCGAAAGTAAGAGGGAAAGGGGGACACTTTTTCCTACGTTGATTGTCGATAATTGATATGCGCCCAGAAACACAGTACGGATGAAATGCGAATGTCCTACAAGGTAGAGTTCTTTCATGTGTACGACCTTTGTTTAAATCATAATATCATAAATATTAAATCTTTTTAATATCAATATGTAAAGTCAAATAGACCTCCTGGTAAAGTATAATAGTGTAAAGTTGAAACTGCAGTATCAACTTGATCTTCGCCCGTGTCGGGGCGAAATTGCTTTGGTTTATACGGACGACAATTTTTCAATATATTCTCTGACGTTTGGACGAAAAGTTTTCATATCTCCATAGAGAGAATTGTTTTTGTGAACGACTTTTTGTATTTTTAATTTTTAGTTTGTAACATTTCAGAGTTACCTAATGTCCACTTTTAAACTATATCTGTATAGGCTGTGTAGGTATTTACCTAGCTGATAGCAACTATAGACGTAGACAGTTAAGAGCCGGACTAATTTTATTCGTTTTTAGTTTTCCGTACCCAAAGGGTTAAACGGGACCCTATTACTAAGACTCCGCTATCCGCCCATCTGTCTCCAGGCTGTATCTCATGAACCGTGATAGCTAGGCAATTGAAATTTTATTTCTGTTGCTGCTATAACAAAAAAACTAAAAACAAAATAAAATAAATATATAAGGGAGCTTGTAACCGCAATGGTCTTAGGCTGAGTTGCACCAACTTACGATCACAGACCGATCAACGTTAAATATGGCGCCGGCAGCTGTCATCCCATAGAAACATGTCAAACTTTCCATACATTCAGATTTTAACGAACACCGCTTACGATTACAGGCCGTTTGGTGCAACCCGGCCATAGTGTGCGATAGTTATTTTATATAAATAATACCTAGTTGGAAATTTAAACACGAATGCCTAAAAAATGTTCCCACGACAAGTTTTCTTTGAAATCTAACCTATTCAAAATACAGTCATAAATTTCTAAATTTATGGCACTTCTTTACTCTGAAGTGTGTTGACGTCTCGAGTTGCTAGCTAGGCGCAAACTTCAAGTAGATGGCTGTACTTAAAAAAATCCAATGACTTTAAAAACAAAAGAACTTAAATTAACTGTAATAATATAGCACTTGCGTCTATTAGCTATATTATTGATTGCGTGTATAATTTTTGAATTAAAATGACGTAAGTTTATATGCATTATAGACAAATTGCTTCATTTAAGAATGCGTAGGAATTCATGTAGGATATGGTGTTAAAATAGTTCAGGCAGTCGGGGTTCGCGTTCCTTACGAAAAGGTGGATAATTCTAAAGAAATCCCTTTTCAATTAAATAATTTATTGATTAATATTAATATCTAGCGCATACGTTTCGCGGATGTTAGTTTAAAAAAGTGGTTCTGTAATATAATTTAGTGCTATTTATAGATATTTTAGACATTTCTTAGTGCACAGATAAGTGATTTTAATAAGTAGGGAATTTTATAGTGACAACTGATATTGAACTCAGTGTGTAAAGACTTTAAGTGATTTGATTTTATTTGTTAATAATTATAAGTGTGTTATTTTGTATTTTTAATTTAATTAGTGTCAGTGCTAAGGAAGTACAATATGATGTATTTATTTTTTATCCCTTTAGGTATCTCGTCCCGTCAGGTGAACTCGAGTGTTTTGATAGCTAGTATTAGGGTTCAATAGCTATTCAGCTACAAAATTGTTGGTGGTACTTTCTATGTAGTTTTGTTCAAATATACAAGGGTGTGTTAGGTAATTTCTGCATAAACACTGAGGCTGATGAAGTGTTCCAGAGAAGATTTATTAGGGACCACTAGGGTCAAAAATTAACTCTATCTTCATATTATATTTTAGTATGTACTGATACCGATTCCGGATTATGTCTTTCAGAGAAACTCCAAGCATAGCCCTCTCTATAGCGCGCAGAGCTTGGAATTTATGGACGAGGCCTTTTGTAAGTACGCACTGGTCGAAGACTTTTGACTTGAAGGACTGAGGCAGTGGCGATTCAAATATCTGACGAAGCTTGCCAAATGCTGCCCAGCCCAATTGTATTCTTCTGTTATCTTCCTTGTTGAATTTGTTTCTCCCTAGTTGGACTATCCGTCCTAGATACTCCTGAACAACTTCGATGCTTACATTATCGACGGTGATTGGTAGTGACTACGACTTTCGTCTTATCCAAGTTCATTCCCAGACCCACCCGTCGGGAAGAAACACTTAGGCTCCGCAAAATCTCCGTCAAGTCCTTCAGCGATTCAGCCATAATCACTATGTCGTCTGCGCATTCACCGTTTTTATTGATGCCTCGTCTTTTCCAGTCCTGTGTTTTGAAGACGTCCTCCAATGCGTTGGTGAACAGTTTCGGAGAAATGACGTCTTCCTGTCGCAATCCACACTGTAATGGGATTGGTCTTGTCTGGATATCCTGGATTTGGACAGTCATCGTAGTGGCTCTATACAAACACTTCAGCACCTCTATGTATCGTCAATCGACTCGGCATCGCTGAAGGGACTCTAGAATGGCCCAGGTTTCGATGGAGTCGAAGGCTTTTTCGTAATCCACAAACGCAAGACAAAGAGGGCGATTGTGCTCCTCAGTGTTCTGTACAATCTGCCGCAGAGTGTGAATGTGGTCCACAGTACTGTAGCCTTGTCATAACCCAGCCTGTTCCGGAGGTTTGAAGTCGTCAAATCTCCGGGTGAGACGTTTCGAGATAACTCTTGAGAACAGTTTATACACGTGGCTTAAAAGTTATATCGGGCGATAGTTCTTTAGGAGCGTTTTATCACCTTTCTTAAAGAACAGGGCAACCACACTTGTAGACCATGCCGCCGGCGTTGTACCTTTCTAGAGTAGGCTATTAAACAGCTTACAATTTTCCTGCTACACTCTTTAATCGAAAACGTAAACCAGTTTCCGAGATCCCCGAAATAAATGATTAATTATAAAGGAATTACTCGTTTTAAGATACTAGCATCATGGATTGTGTGAGTTGCTTCTAATTAGTTTTCTTCTGCAGAATGATGATGAAAATTATTGAAAATACTTTATTTATTTCGTTGTATTCCAGTTTTAGACTCGTTTAATATCACAGAGCGGAAATAAAAGAGTAAACTATTATCCTTTATTTGAAGCTATCATTAAAGTTTCTATTCTAATCATTCAATTCCCTATAACTGGAGGAAAAATGATTGTGGTTCCACCAACCCAAATTTAAAGCTGATTAATGATTCAATAATGGATTTAGGCTCTGACCAACACTTTCATTATGTGATTCTTTATTTATAATTCACTTAGGGTGTAACCTGGCATATTCAATTAATAGCATCGTGTCGCTATTGTGCCGCATAATGCCGCGTTCACACACAGGTAATCGAAGAAAGGCTCACCATTGTTCGACATTTCGACTGGATACTACCCTCACGTAGTGGTTGGAATGTATTCCGTAGTTAATGTAACTTTATCAGGTTATTTGGGGATACACTAGAAAGACTTTCTTAAGTTTGTGACCTCCAGGATCCTGTGTTAACTTGGGGTAGGGCAGGACGTCTAAAAATTGACTTTTTTATTTCTCTAACTAACGACATTTTATGTACCACATTGCATAACATCAATATGAACGTCTTGAAAAATCTATGACTGTATGTGACCCCTGACCCAGTCATCAAGCAAGGGTCTCTTGAGGTGTTGGTCGAGACTTTTCGCTATTAGATCGTTCGCAAAGATGACTACTGGAACAATGATCGTCGAATCAACATCTCACATATTGGTTAATCGTGTGTTAGGTCTACATAGGCGCTATCTGGCTTTGTCCTTCTCAGCCTTCACGAAGTGTGTTTGTGTTAATGAACTACTTGGCGCTTCGATCGATCTTTCAGATGATATCAGGCTTACTGGCTACAATAGTCTTGCCCGTGATGACTGATCGACCCCAATCAAGCGTGGCACGACCATTTTCGAGAACTGGCCCAGTTGTGTATAGTATGAACTGCGTTTGACAAGCCCACGCAGCATAACATGTTAGAATGAGCATGCGACAAATACCGATTTAATTCAACAGTTTAGTCGAATAGATCCCTCACTGTTCTACAACTGTAATTGCTATTCCTTCGACACAAACGTTATGTTTAGAATGTTAAAAATTCAATTCCAATTTAGTATCCAAACATGGGGATTAGAATTTAATAGTAATTACAAACGTATTCATTAAAAATCGAATACGGAAGTAATTACTACCACTATAAGGCAGAGTAATAAAAGTTTCAATTATACTTTATGAGAAGTACCTATCATCTACGATCGTTGTCACTCATCCGATAGAGGGTAAGTGGGAATGTTGTTCCCATTGAAACACTTCCAGTGATCGGCGAGTGAGGGTTAATGAAAATCATCATTATTATTATCATCATCATCGTGTCCGCCAGGACAGCTAGACATTAGACAATGACTTTCTTCAAAAATATGCTGTTTAAAGTAAGGAACTACGAGTAAAGCTGGGACTCGGGGTATTTTTTGTACACGGTAGAGATGTTGACATAAAGAAATGCATGTTCTCGAAATAATAATAAAATAATAGGTAGTAAATGGAAAAGGAAGTAGCGACTCGGCGAGCCTCGTGGTCTAAACACGGTACTCGACTAAAAAGCATATATAACGATTGCATGAAATACTATTGTACGTTAGAAGATTAAGGCTGGGTTGCACCGACTTACGATCACAGACTGATCAACGTTAAATATGGCGCCGGCAGCTGTCATCCCATAGAAACTTGTCAAATTTTCCATACATTGAAATTTTAACGAACACAGCTTACGATTACAGACGGTTTGGTGCAACCCAGCCTAAGTCGTTAAGTTAAATACGATTTGTACAACATACCAACATAGAGAGTGATGTATTTTCTCCCCTCAAATTAAACACAACGTTCGTGTCACCTGTGATGCTCTGCAGAATACAAATGCGATGTAGCACAATAATTCCCCTCTTCACTTTGATTTCAGGTTCGTGACTTCATCTTAACAGGTTTCGTTGCGCGCCGGCTGGTCTACAAAGCGTTATTATTCTATCGAAGTACAAACCGCAGATTCTCTGAGAAAGCCTGCTTCTCGATTTTTTGGTCGGAATCGGTACGATATCAATAGGCTTAAGAGAAGCACGCATTCGAGTACCCGTTCTTAACTGCGCGCTTACATTTAAATGACGGTTTTCTCACTGGCGTGGGATGCCCGGAATCAGAGCGGTACGCATGCAGTACTGCCCCACTTCCGCCCATGATATTACTACTGCGCAAATGACAGTACACCGAAAAGTGAAGAAAAGCAGTAAGTACCAACCCGTTGTTAAAAACAAATGCGAACGATATGTTAAAAATAAACTTTATTGAGCTAATTTAGAAAATTGTCTTAGATCAATTGAAGAAATACGGACGAGATGGAAAAAATAACGGGAAACCCATAGACAATCTTAATATATAAGTAGTTTTAAACTTAAAAGTGTTACGAGCTATAAAAAATGTATGTTCAAATTTGACCTGAACACACATTTACCTACAAAATATTGCATCTGATCTTGTCGGGCAGGGATCAGATCAGGAAAGTAGCCTTAAAAAAAGTAATGTTGTTCAGGTGTATATACTTTGATATATTTTATTATTTTAAACGTGGTGTATAATGCTCCGTGCACTCGGTTCGTCGGCCAAAATATCATTGGGTGCTTAGTGTATACATATTTTGTGCACACACTGCATCACAAGTTTAATATTATAAACAGATTGATGGAATTCGTCTCCCTCATAGGAATATTTTAGAGCGCAATACTTCAAAAGTGGTTGTAAAATCACATAACATTATGTTGCTCTCAACATAATGTTCCGCAGCTTCGGTTTTATGCCAAGCTGGAAAAGAACACACACAAATTGTTTAATCTGTCTATTAATACCCTAGAGTCCTCACGTCACAGGCCTGACGTAGTGTGAGGACTACTGTCTATTCAAATGAAACTACTGTAATTATTTAACTTTAAAAGCTGTATTATCTCTTGTTGTAGTTCTGTTTAGTAAATAAAGAAATTTGTATTTGTATTTGAAATCATGATACTGAAAAAACGGGTCCTCAATTTGCATGATAACTTCCAATTTATAAGCACCACTTGGGCATTCTAAGATACAATTTCTCTACACCTTTGAGGTAGCATTTGACATTTTACAAGTGTCACAAAATCCTTAGTCGCAAGCATACTAATTAAGTACCGTTTTAATTGTACGCAATTAAGTCCCGTTTACTAAAGTCAGTATGAGAAGCCGTGCAAGTGTTTAACACCATATTCTAAGCTTATTATGTCGTAGACGTTACCATTTTCATCAGCATCATTATCATCGATATCATCATCATTATTAATATACTTCAATTATTTGATATAGAGACTTACCCCTACACCTAGCCGATCACTATGATATCACCGCGAATCCTTAAAAAAATAATTTTATTTATGAAAACGAGTGACCAGTATACTTTACGCCCTACTGCTTGGCTCAAGGCAGGGAGTTGAAGACTAATGGACGATTCACACCGAGTGGCTGGATTCAGCGCGCACCCCACTAGTGTCAAAGGAATTCGAACCCATTCATACAGAAGTTAGATTTCCTATTTGAATGGGTTGCGGGCATCCGGTCGGAGCCGGTGGGCTCTACTGCTGACGTTTGAATACGAAGTCTAGTTTCTGTATGGAGGGTTCGAATTCCTTTGACTCTAGTAGCGTTCGCGCCGACTCCGGCCGTTTGCTGTGAATCATCCATAAGTACTGCATCACAAAATTCATTCATATTATTGCTACGCCACATAAGGGCTGCGGTGACACTGTAGAGCGTCAGGTACGTTTGCGGGGGCACGCAGCGACTGTTTCAGCGCAATCATGCGCACGCGTGTTGCATCCCTGTTCCGGCGTGTGTGCGGCAGCACCAACAGCAGCCCACAGCGGACAGAGTGGATGGGGCCTTCTTGCAAGCCTGAAATGCCTTGCATCTGTCACCTAGGCTAAGTTAAACATACTTACTAACATAGATTTAAGGATCTTTGTTACTAATAAGATATGAATATTTTCAAAATATATTATTATTATTACTCAAATACACCATTATATAAAATTTGTATGTACCAGCGGTTCTCGACTCGTATACCGTACTCCGCTACATTAGTTGCCGCGATTCAGCATTATTAGTCGGAGAACGAACCAAGTTTAAAGTAGTTTTAATAGAGTTGAAGCTACTTCATTCATTATTTAAGACTCGTTTGTACAGTCTAGTGCAAACATATGGGTGGATTGCAAAAAAAAAATTACATAGTTAAGGACTTCATTATGTCTTAATTTTAATATACGGAATCATTTATTTATATACAAAGTACTTAACCAAAATAAAATTAATAAAATAAAACTAACTTAAATCTAAAACAGGTTCTTGAGGCATTGTACCGTGAATGCTGGCAGCATTTCCTCGCTGTATCGCAATGCTCATACGTTGAGCTAGAAAGCCGGCAGCTCTTCGGTCACCACTTGTGCGCGCTGGGACCCCAAAGACCTAGAGTTTCGACGCCAAAAGGTACAAAAAAATGTACTCTTCGTCAAGGCCCTTGTATTTACTACGCTTTAGAATTTCGGCATTATTTTAATTGATTACATTGTGTTTCGAAAATTAGTCATACAAATCATACAATATTATGTGGGTAACTGTCGTAACACAATGGAATTAATTAAAATGTAGAATGATGTTTTGTGTGTGATGTGTGCTTGTATAATGGGTTGTGCTCCGAAGAACTGTTCGACATGATGCCCCCGGCCGCTTTCTTCAGTCGCACCGCTCGCCGTCGGCAGGTCATTCATCCTCTCCTCACACCTTAGAACCTAAATGGTCGCGTACAGTACGGTTTCAGAGAAATTTTACTACCCCGGACGCTCCGGATGTGGAGGATCCGAGGTTGTCCCGAGGGACTACAGTATGGGGTTCTTCAAGCAAGGAGTGTATACATTTTTAAATGGTCAGAAAAGCGCATGTGACATCCCTGGAGTTGCAAGCGTCTATAGGCTGCGGTGACCGCTTACCATCAGGCGGGCCGTACGCTTGTTTGCCACCGACGTGGTATAAAAAAAAAACGTAATAAGCCCTTACGTACATTTTCTTTGCTATTCACTCCAGTACCTATTATTTAAACGTTACGATTAAATAAACTTACTCGTATCCTTTCCACGCGTAAAATAATTTACTTGAAGCAATTATTATGTCTTATTAAGTAAAATACAAAATGCAATACAATAATTATAATACATTCTAAAAATCCCAATTATTGTGGGTGTTTACTGTATTAGTTCTGCTGTACTGTTGTGCCTACCCAGAAACTTGGCCTATCTTTTTGATTATTATTATTATTATTTTGTATATGTAGTACCAGAGTTGTTGTGATTCGTACTTATACTAATTGGAGCCTCGACTGCCAACAAACCGCATTGTGGTTTGGCAGAAGTGTGTAATTGTTCTTTTAAAATTTTTTGGCGTGAATAAAAACTTTATTATTATTATTATAAAATCACTAACAATTTTCCCTCGTTTTATTTAATTAATGATAAATAATGAAACTGATTGTATGAGAAGATGTATGGATGTGATTGAAGCGAAAGAAGTATGTAAGGATCGTGGTATTGGGCGTTCTTTGGTCTCTGCCTACCCCATGGGATAACGGCGTGAGTTTATGTATGTATATGTATGATTACAATGCTAGTAACATTCTGTATCGGCTGTAACTGGCAAATTAACAATACATGGTATTTACATAATTACCGATTTAATTACCGATTCAAAGCATAACTTACATTCCAATTAATAAGCTGCTGAAATCCCTCTATATTTATATAATACACATATAAATTTACATATTTTGTCCTGCATGCCAAGCGTGGCGATTATAGCATTTACCCCCCTCCTCCCCCCCCATGAAATTAGGTGAGGCATATATCCAGGAATTGACGTACTTCGGGTGGTATGGCAATGAGTTGACATGATTGTCTCTGGCTGTCAAAAAGAGGTCGCAGCGCGCTTGCAATTGTTCTCAATTCGCAAGCCTCCATAGGCTACGGTGTCTGCTTACCACTGGGCGGACCGTATGCTTGTTTGCCACTGTTGTTTTTTTTATGATAGACTGACCAGGGAATGGCCTTAGTCTAACCTGATGGAAAACGATAACAAGGGCCAAGATGTTACTCACTGATTCAGTAATATCCTATTCACTCTTGTCTTGAAGGGACCCAGATTGTATTTAAAAGGAAATACAGACGGCGGCAGTAAATTCCAGTCCTTAACTGTTCGCATTAGGAAAGACGAAACAAATCGCTTCGTGCGAATAAATGGTAGGCTGACAACGTAAGGATATAACCGCTCACAATGTCTGGAGGTCCGGTGATGGAATGGGAAAGGCGGAACTAAGTCATGTAATACATAGAAAAATATATTATATGTTCACTATTAGTTTCTAAAAAACTACGGTAATATTTTCACTCTACATTCATGTAAATCGCTTAGAAGTCTGCATGGGAAGTTTACCTCAACATAATATCTGTGCACTATCCAGAGAAACCGCAGTTATACTGAGGCTTATTAAATTTACATTTTGAATTTAATTTGCACGCCCACAGAAGTCAAGCATCCAGCATTGAGCGTAGTGGGTAACTTGAAAAGAGGAGTAAGCGAGGCAATTAGGGAGCTTGTAAAGAAATTAAAAAACGGATTAAGATTTATATGAACTATTTCTTCCAAAAATTTTACTGCTAAAATTCACTCTTCATGTTAATTCAATACGATAATAGGTATTTAATTAAATCAGTGTAATATTCCTTGCACACATTCGTTTCGACCACCTTCCACATATCTACACTCCAAGACTAAAGTCGCATTTACACACCGAATGTAAGTTCTGATTACATTGCGGGATTCGATAGATCAATTAAACTTGTTAAACATCAGTAACACGCAATGTAATGAAACTTGCATGCAATTTTTGCACGTGTGTGTAAATGCATTTTACATGGGGCAAAACCAGCACCCGTGACAAATACCAAGCCAGTTCCAATTCAAAACACGATACGAATAGGCAGCTTGCTTTTTAAATTTCGGAATAGGTTTAGACTTAAATAAAACAACAGATTATATATAATGAAATTTTATTTCCCCGTAACCGTTAAATTTATATTATATTTCTTTAATAATTTCTTAACTTATTTACATAACAACTTTTATCACGAAGGTAGTACTGTCAAATGTTCGTTTATAAGGCCCTTGGCCGCGTACACTAGTGTTGGGAAAAATAACGCGGGTATTAACAACGTTATTTCATAGTTAACGGTTAACGTTATTAACGCCAACGTTATTGTAATCGTGGAGAGTGGGTGAAGGGCTGACCCGGCGTGGAGCTCGGCTAGGCTTTCTTCTGAAACAAATTTAAGTGTGCTAGAAATAGGGAATTATATAAAGGAAATTGTACGTCAAGTGACCGGAAAACTGTGTTTGCCAATTTTATCTGACCGTAATAATAATATTTCAGCTTGTGTTCGCTTTCAGTCATGTTATTTTGGGCATAGGTACATTCATTGGACACCATTTAAATAGGAAGCGGATGAAGCAGCGGGATAAATTAAAGCCGATTTCCATTCCGAAGTTATGTATTTTTGAAATAGATTCTAAGTACATAGTTTCAGAATGTGTACCCTTACTTACAAACTCACAGAGGCTACAAACATCACCTTTTCAAGTAATACAGTTTAATACCAATTCTCGTTTATTTTGTGATTTATAAAGTATCAACAAATACGGAATTAATCCCCTGCGTATTTTCACCCCAGCTTGTTAACAAGCTCATAAACTATGCGTTAATAGATGCAATATGTTAATTTTGACTTCATTTCCACATTTCAGTGGTTAAAATAATTTAGTGTCATGGCAAGTAAATTGAAGTTGCATAAATCTTGAAAATTAACATAAAACAACAATATCTTCAGAAGGAATGCGGGATCTTTTCTGAAAATGTATAAAGTCTGGTAAAGGTTAAATATGGCGGGTAGACGTTTAAAACAACCGGCCCTCTAACTCGTATCTTTTCAGGGGTTTGTGGTTTCATTGCCTCTTTGTTCAATGCGTGAAAAGAAAAAGACATGAAACAGGGGATGTACCGTGGGCAAATTTAAATGAACGGATTTAATTGCATATAATTTTAAATTCCATACATTTTTGCGTTTCATGTCCTTTTTAGAATCCGCGTGAGAAGACTACCCGCTCTCTTTACTAAAAACGCCCCAATCCGCTTAACCACGATTACTGGAAAGGATTTGTAACGTAAGGATTAAATTAAATCTGTAGAATAATAATTAAAAATCGCGAAAACTAAAGACTTTTTATATAAAATATTGTTATTGGATACCAGCCAAGAACTTAGAAATAGTCACGAAATAGTACATTTGAGAAAAGGTAAAATCTGCTTACGACGACAGTGATATTACATCACACTAACAGAATGTCGCACAAAACGGACTGATTTACTTGGAAATAATTTTGTATGAAACCTAAGGTTACTTTGACGTCATTAAAAGCGGTAGAACTGCGTACCATTTAAAACGTGCACGGATACAGTGTGCGCGCGCGCACCGCGCACTGCGCACGTGTAGTTGCCAGCGTCACTGCTGTTCACCCGAGCGAGGCGAAGCAGACTATCTGCACCGCCAGGAACTTGCTCGGTCTTAACGCTGTAAGCAAAATAAATATATTATATATAAAAACTACCATCACAAAAAAACTGTCATCATCAGTCTATATTTGTCCTACTTCTGGGCATAGGTTTTCTCTCATAGACCAGAAGGAATGGGCAATAGTCCCCATTTTAAAAACCTCCTAAATTAGGCAAGTCCTAAATTAAGCAAGTTTGTACTATGGGTACTAAACGACGATATACATAGGTGCGTATATAGATAAACGAATACTTAAATACATAGAGAACATCCAAGACCCAAGAACAAATATCCGTGAAAAATGCACAAATAAATGCCCTGACTGGGATTAGACCCCGGGACATCCGGCTACGAAGGCAGGGGCACTACCAAATAAGCCATAGTGTTCGTCATGTCATAAAACTGAAAATAAGAACTATAACATAATTTGGAATTTATAGTTCAATAATCGCCGAGATCTTGTGACTAGTTAAAATGAGAGTTGAATGGCTTGGAGATGACTATTTTTATATTTTTCACCAAACATAGCTGAAAAACCGCACTTGATTCGGTTCATTAGTTTAAGAGCTGCAATGCCACTGACAAACATACACAGATAACCCTCTTTTGCGTCCAGGGTTAAAAACATCAACTTTAAGATTAGCGTCATACAGTCCATGAACACTTAAAACAATGTAGGTGTCTATATACATTTTCCTTATTTGTTCGTTTTATGCCAAAATCAAAAACAGTTCTCAGGTCTCATGAATTTCATACAGATGAAGTCAAAGGCGATTCCTCATGAGCCACACAAAGTCATACTTACACCTACCAAAGTATATTACCAGACAAAGCCACGAGTGAAACCGCTACCTACAGTGATTTAGATACATTTTCCTTCAGTGGACCTGTCAGTCATGTAAGGAATTAGGGGAAGTGTCAGGTACAAACGTTTACGTCAGTTTTATTTCGGGAAATATTTTCCAGGCCCTCTTCTTATGAGATTTGTTAAGTTGTTCATATTTGTTATACTAGATATCATGATTTTGGAAAACCGTTGATCCATTTTCTTGATTTTAAATTGTTATCAACTGTGTAATTTCAAACAGGGTTAAGATGTATTGAACATGGTAATCCGCAGGGTAATAACGACTTTTTTTAACGTAAGATTTAAATCTGTCATTTATACTATGGAAAATAGTCCTTACACAACAACCTTTGCGCAAGTGTGAATAGGCATCTTGTGGGTGAGCTTGCTTCATCGCCGGTCTCAGCTTTGCCCCGTGGCTAGATGCTGGCCAAGAGCAATACCATTTTTAATAAAAAAATAATAAGTGTATCTTACGCAGTTTACGCACGCTCGAAAACGTTACGGGTAAGTCCCGACGGTTTAACAATTTCGTTTAGTGGTCCGATAACATTATTTACTGACATTTAATCTAAAACCATTCTAACCAAAAAAGCAATTCAAGACACAATATTATCTTACAATTTATTGAAAGTAAATGGTACCACGATATCCACAAGACAGTACGAGTATCAGAAAGGTCGACGACCGAGACGTTTCTAGACATGGGTCTCCTTGGGGGACCACTCGGTATTATTTACTGCTAGAATTCAGTCTGACATGCCGATTGAACAGCTTCAATGCGACTGAACTTTCTCCTTGTAATTTGATAGTGCTAAGTGCAGAAGAATACAATATCTTTTATAAATATCGCCAGAAGCTACAAATTGCAAGCTGAAATTTTTCCTTTTTAATTTTTCAAGAATTGTATCCTAGAAAGTCAACTATTTCTGCCCAGTGAGTCTCTGAGGCTACATTTTCTTAAAATATACTTACATCGTAGCTGTCGTCGACGTCGTTACGTATTCATAGATTTAGAAAGTACAAAGCATATTACATTACATAGATATTTGCTACAGTTAATAGAGTTTGAAAAAAGCACTGGTCGCTCAACACTCACATAATATATTAGAACTCTCTCGATTATATCTGTTAGTTTATAGAACACGCTCTTCCTTTGTCTACTATTTGAATAAACTAAGTTATCACTTCATTGTGTTTCAATGAAAACAAAATGTTCAAATTCAGCAACAATAACTAAGCAAGACGCTTAGTTATTGTTGCTGAATTTGAACACTTTGTTTACTTTTATATGTAGACATAACAATATTCAATGGCTTGGGTAATAGTACATTATTGCAGAGGCCGTGGACTCGTTTTATCCGGCCTCGTCTACGACTCGGCCGTTTATCCCAAACTCGTCCAGCAATCCCTGTTCCGGCCGAGGATTGTATAGTACTTTTCTCAAACATGTTAGAAAAAAAACAATAAAAAAACTACAATGTAAAAAAAACTAAAAAATACAAAACGTTCCTAAATAGCAAAGCATCACGACAAATAACGGAAATTAAATAAAAACACGAAAAATGCTAAAAAATACAAGCACCATTTAAAAAAAACACGAAAGAACTAAAAACTACCAAAAAACACGTAAAAACTAAAAAAATATCAATAAACATGGAAAAACAAAAAAAAAATGTCGAAAAGTACAAAAAAATACGGAAAAACTATTAAAAAGTCCAAAAATATCAAAAAACACAGAAAACGCTACAAATAACACAAAAAAAATACATAAATACTCGAAAAATTCGAAAAAAACAACAAAATACAAAAATTCAAGAATGATAAAAAAAACTGGAAATACCTAAAAGTATATCAATTTCCAAAACAAATTAAAGTATATATACAAAATCGTGGCGGTTGGCTCTTTGTAATATTTCCTTTATCAGTTGATTTTAGTAAGCAAATTTAAAAAGTTAGAGCAGCGGACAATAATGTTAGTTTCATACATTCTCCATACATTACTTCTTGGCCGCCGGCCAAGAAGTAATGTAGGGAGCCATAAACAGGTAACTTCATGTCCTCTTTTCGTGACATTAATGCATACATTTAGGCGCATGTTTGAGAAAAGAAATATTATGTGGCAACTATAAAATCTATACGGTGACAAAGGTGCTTTACAATAAAAAGCAGCCTATCGTAGAATAAAATTAAAGAAATTCACAATTTTACTCGTTAAAAAATTAGGCAGTTGGCATGTTTAATGGTACTAAATATGTTGTGAGGAATATTTTCTGTAAATTGAAGACGAAGGTCAACCGTGTCTTCAATTTACAGAAAATATTTCTATTGTACCAAAAACCTTCCGCCGTGGGTTTTATTCGACAGGAAACTGCGTATGTATATCACAAGCATCTCCATTGCGCTCTATAAACCACAGTTAATGCGACAGCGGAGATAGATTGGCTCGCTGCCAGATATCTTTTGTGTACCAGATTATGACCGATATTTTTCAATATTTGGAACATTAAATGGACCAAGTAATGTTGTGGGCGAATCACGTTGAAACAAGTTGCTGGAGAAAGTGTCGCAGTGCGGTGGCGTTGATCTTCCAGTAATGGATTAGTTTAGGGTAGTTTTAGGAACCTATAAGACGTGAAACTTCAAGGTCATCAAACTATGTATGTAGGTACTTCTGAACATTTTAGTGCCTGGTTCCAGCTTTGATTAATAGAAATTCAAGTTAGTCTGACTTTACTGTGTTATTACGTGATGGATAAATACTATATTAATATTAAATTATAGGTTAAACTTCCAGGTTTTTTGAGAAATAGAAGGTGCCAATTTTTACAGAAGAGTATACATATTTATTAACATTTTTAGCTATGATAAAATAATTCGTATTTTCAACATTAAAGTGCAATTAATGTTAATATTGCATCAGTATTGCAATTCAGCGAGGAAATGCTGCCAGCATCTTCGGAACCATGCCTCGGGGCGACCCCTTATTATAGCTTTAATTTATTTTGATTAGTTTTAGTTCTTGGTTATGTTTTTTGTTTTATCCATATGTAGTTATATAAAGTTTTGTAATCAGATGATGAAATCAAATAAATTTGCAAGAATATATAATCATTAATGTTAATCGATTTTTTTAATGTTTTGGTGTGGTATTTTTAATGGTATTAATCCCGATTGCCTTCCTCAAGAGAAACACAGAATAATCCTTTGTACAACAGAAAGCAAAAACCTTAGATGTATCAGTTCGTTCATAGTACTTTTCTAGCAATGGGTTGCCAGAGTAAAACTGGTGAGTACAACTAAAAAGGTATACAAAACATGTTATACCTGATCCCTCCTCTAGTAGTATCAGCGTTCAGCGCCCTTCCTTCATGAAGCCAGGTCAGCATCGCTGGCGTCTCTACGTGTCGCGCCCTGCAGACTAGCGCAAGAGTCGATTCGGCTTCATAGTACTTCTCTAGTAACGGGTTGCCGGCTTCGTCGACCACCCAAACTTGAGGAGCTGAGCAATGAAATGTTTGTTTAATTTCTAACGTTGGTTAAAAGCGATTCAGAGTTAGATCAATTTATACATCATCATCATCGTCAGTTCACTGAAATCACTGTTGTTTAAAGTAGTGATTGTTTACAAACAAGACTCTCTCTGGGTGGGTATGCATCTCTTTTCTCTCCCTTCTGCATATTGGTATCTCGTTTCAACATCTGCTTTTTTACACGGCTGCCAAAAGAAGGAGTGTAATGTTTTTTTCAGTATGTACATATGTATATTAGAAGTAATATCACGAATTATTGCACAGCAATGGCTGATGATAATGACGATGGAGTGGGTTCCAAAGCAAATAAGGAATCTCCGCTGATATGTCTGTAATCAATAAAATTTGTCGTGATGAGTTTGCTCAGCAGAATTTTAAACCCAACTCAGTACCGTGCCTAAATAGTAATAATAGCAATTAAATAATTAGTAGTTGGAGAAATAGCAATGTGAACTTTCTAAAAACCTAAATCAAGCAATAAAAAAAACCTTCAACCTTTAAAGACTAATTAAGTCTGCTACTGCCCGTTTTCCTTTCCATTAGGCAGAGGCAGGTTTTAGAACTCAACTTCACCGATTTATTCGAATCTTTTTATAGCACCCAACCTTTTCGATTACCAACTAAAAGCTTTTCGGATTTCCTTAAATGATCCCATTTGAAAACAATTAGCTGTAGATTTAGACAGCCATATTGAATAGATATGTTTCTATTCCATCTTTTTAAGCAAGCGAAGTTCTTTAAGTCTACTGGAACGGATCGGCGTTGGTATTATTTATTTATTTATTTACACAGTATTACAGTCATAAATATAACTAATACACTGTGAAACTACATACTTAAACTTAATATTAGCAAGTTAAAACACTAGACTGCCTTTTGTCCATCGCCTCGCAAAATCTCAAGCATTCCTGACACACAGTCGCCCATCGCCACGCTAGTAGGTCACACTCCGGTGCTGATGCCAGGAGCGCATTCAGGAGAGCCAGGGCCCGAAGGATCGGCGAGTTTCTATGTGCCACCGTACGCGCTGTTGGCACTGCTAACAGAGGCCGCAAACGCGGCCTGAGGGTTATTTTTTTTCAGATCGGGCAGATGGTATAATGATTTAATGTTTGTTCTAGGATACCTTACTTTTGATTGATCAGAATGTTTGTGAAATTAGGTAAGCAACTTAATGATACAATAGTAAATTACGATACAAGTGCAGAGAACAGGAAATTCGCAACGAGTGGTGATAAATTGAAACATGACCGAAGGGAGTGTTTTAAATCGACACGAGTTGCGAATTACCTGTTTGCACGTGTATCGTACAACATTTTACAGTACATATGGCTCTTTAAAGTTTCGACATATGCACGTAATCTGCTGATTACCGCACTCGTGCGGTTAAGTAGCACCATATGTACTGTAAAGATTTTTTGAGTTCGCATACGAGCCAAATCCCGGGTTGCCGTGATATATTATGTTGCATTATGTTGAAAACATGGTTTCTCTAAACATCACTATAGGTAGGTATGGTGCTGTACGAGTACAGTCAGCATCAAAAGTAGCTAAGCATTTGAAAAGTTCAAAAGTCCTTATAAAATCATTTATTTATGTACAACGAAAATATTTACAAGAATACTTAACCAAAATAATATAAAGAAAATTAAACTTAAATCTAAAACGGGCCCTTGAGGCATTGTACCGAGGATGCTGGCGGCATTACCTCGCTGTATCGCAATGCTGATACGTTGAGCGAGGAAACCGCCAGCTCCTTTAAGTCCTTATTATAAGTGAATAAAAGCTTTTGATCTCTTCATATGCGTTGCTACTTTTGATGCCGACTGTACATCGCGAGTACGCCACTTGTAAAAGTAATTTTAGATTTGTATGACCACTTTAGCCTAGTTGTTGGTGCCCTGTTTACGAAGCTGATGGTCCCTAGTTTGAATCCCACTCAGGCCATTTAATTGCGTGATGAACACGAATACTATTAGTTCCTGAGTCTTGGATGTTTTATATGTACTTAAGTATTTCTTTATCTATATGTATATGTCATCGTCGCCTAGTACACATGATATAAGCTCTACTTTGTTTGGGTCTAGGTTGATTTGTGTAAGATTTTATTTATAATTGTTTCAGATCGAAGGCCAGGTCCCTTAGTTTCTGTAAGTGATGATAATTAAGACAATCGTTCCTAGAATATCACTTTGCTACTGTATTAACACACAAATAGTATCAGTTCAGTCTATTCTCTTAGGACTTTTTGATATCTAGTAAGGACCAACACCTCTTCAGAGCGTTGAATAGGTTTATCGAGTTACTGAGATTAAATTTTGTACAGTAATTAATTAATTTACCCTAACAAAGTGACAAGTTGGTTTGTTTTATTGTATTCACTGTAATGTTTTATTGAGTTGTTTTGAATTGACTTAGCAAATTGTGCTTCACAAATTAAGTTAATGTTTAAATACAACACAAGCGGGATCTGGTTCGGTCCTTTCTGAAAGGTAAAGCTAAGTATCTTACAAGTAACGTGTTTTTTAGGCCCCAAAATCTAGAGTGAGATGTTTTTTTATTTAACACAATTGTTCAGTCGATGTCAAAGCTATGTTACAAGTATAATGAGTTTAGCTTTTGAAATTTATTGTTATGAAATAAGGCATGAAATATGAGGATTTGTACCCTATTTTTAATTTACTAGAACGTGGGTACAAGAGTAACCACGTTCACGTCGCACGTCGGAGGTTGCAAATATGAATTCCAATACATTATACTCGTAGAACTAAACACGCTATTTCCTAAAATATGCATTAATTTTATTTAAAGAGAAATTGCGACAGTGAAATGTGTCTATCATTTTCCACTGTCAGACTTACCTTTCTTGGCTAACAAATAGCTTCTATAAATATCACGTTTGAACTATTAAAAATCTTTTGACTGTTTGAAATATCAACATTTCGACCTTTCGTTTATTACCATCGTCACAAGATTGAAAACGCGATTCCGCAACAGAGAACTGGCTCAATCCGGTAAAGATCTCATTCGGACATTTAGCAGAAACCGTTTTACGAGCATTTTTGTATTCAGTGAGTTGGCACCGTAAAACTGACCTACAGTGCTGTAAGAGCTTATAACTACGATTGAGCTAGTGAGCGAGAGCCATTTTCTTTCTAAAGTTGCAAACTCAACTTACGCCCGACTGGAATACTTTCACCTTGTTGCGAATATTTGCTTCTTAGGTCTACGTCAATCATTGTTAGAGAAATATTTATTAAATAAAAATGTTAAACGCTTCGCTTTATTGTAGTTGGTGACGAAAATATTTTCGTTGTTGAAATATTCATTATCTGAAAGTTCGGGAATTGTTAACTTTTATTTGCGTCTCGTATTTTGATTAGCAATAAATTATTCTATCGCAATATTGTAGTGAAATACAACCTTGACATAAGGGTTTGTGTAATGTTATCATGTTTATTATATTTGAGTGTAATATTATTATTGAATTATGATTGAATCTATACTAGAATTATTATATCGATATATGATTGCGGTATTATTTACTTTGCTCCACAATTTCCTCCTTCAATATTTTTTTTATCATATTAATAAATATTAATGCTAGTGAACGGTGAATAAATTTCAACGTGTAATAAATAACATTTATTCTATCTGCAAAAGAACATTACTGTATTGATACAATATTACTCATACGAGTAATAGAATATTGTTGACTTGATATTTGCTATCTGTATGATATGAATTGCAAATAAAATAGCTCCTTCCACATTGATTTATCATTATCAACATGATACCCACCAGCGTCTCATATATTTTTGGGGTGCTGACAATAAAGCCTTGATGATATTTAACAGCAATTTTTAAAATTATTTACAGTACATATGGTGCTACATTACCGCACGAGTGCGGTAATCAGCAGATTACGCGCATATGTCGAAACTTTAAAGAGCCATAATGTACTGTAAAACGTTGTACGATACACATGCGAACAGGTAATTCGCAACTCGTGTCGATTTAAAACACTCCCTTCGGTCGTGTTTTAATTTATCATCTCTCGTTGCGAATTTCCTGTTCTCTGCACTTGCATCGTAATGTACTATTGATATTTAATTGTAACTTTTCGGTGAAAGAGAAATTTGCAGAGAACCCTAACCCTAATGAGGTCCAGTTTTACCTATTAGTTGCAAGGTAAGATGTCAATCGCTTTCGTAGTGCCTCGCCAACCCTGGGTGTAAAAGTTAAGGATATAACTGGGAGGGCGAATATTCAGCGATTTACGGCGATTTTTTTCGTCATTGCTATGTCATTAAATACGGATTAGAGCCATTATGACTAGAGATAACTTTCGTGTGTTATAAACGTGAACCAATATGAACGCTGGGTATTATTTTAATATATGTTCTCGCGGTCTGTCTTACCTTTATGGAAATAAAGTGCCGAAAATTACTTATACTTTAATCTAAGCGTTTCAGACGTTTGGAGATCCTCCCGGAAAAACGCTGGAAGGATGATGGTGAAAGTTGTGATACTTCCTATTAACATGCTCGTAAGTGCTCATTGAGCATCACGTCACGTGTTGACTCACTAGTAACCTGCATTCCTCACTGTTCTCACTGTTACACTAGATCCTTACTACTAATATTCTGTTCTGGTGATACTCACTGTTAACATGCAGGTAAGTCCTGCTGACTCTTGGTGGGTGCGTCGATATCTGGCACTCATACACGCCCTCATCAGCAGGCTTGACCTCCCTGATGAGGAGTCTCCAGTTCCCAGGATATCGCTTCGCGACCGACACACGGTCGTCGGCCGCGTACGTGACAGCGCCTACGGTGAGGAGCTCAGGCATCTCGTCTCTTCCTCGACGCCGTACCCAGGATACCTGTTAATGTTTATGATTAATTAACATGTGAAAGAAAATTGACGTTTTCCGGTTTACATATTTATAATGAGGATCATATATTTTAAATTCACAATAAAAATAACTTAATCAACTTTCATTTTTTTAGGGCTTTATTTAACGTGCACATATTAAATACTCGTAAATGTGTAAAAACCTCTTACATTTAAAGCTTTTTACGACCCCCATTAAACAACTCAGGTGTAATATTACATATAAAGAGTGTCTAGAAAGTTCAGTGGACGTCAATTTAACTTATATAATTTATGCCGACGCAAAAGACATTTGGTTTTTACGCATAAAGTCTTAAATGCTCTTTGTAAAACCTATTCCCTCTTGTCTATGAGGGAATAGTCTATGAAAGTCCGTGTCAGCGGGTCACTTTTACACATATATTAACCCTTTCGCCGCCATTTACTTGATATAAAGTCAGACTTGTAAAAGTACCATTGCGGTCTATTTGCAGAATAAAGTTTATTAATTTAATTTTATTTCAGTAAATTTTGTGCCCCACACGCCGTGACTTCATATCAAATCATGTCAAGTGATGTAAACGCAACCAACGTGCTATCAAGTAAGGTTCATTTTCAGTCTTTTGCTACAAAGACTTTGGCGTGTGAGGCACAACTTACGGAATTTACTGTGGCGGTGAAGAGGTTAAGGAGACGAAATAAACTGATATCAAATTGAAATGTGAAATGTAACTTTAAAATTGATCGGCATTAGAAATGAATGTACAGTCAGCTGTAGGGAAACCTGATCCCCTGCATACTTAACTTATATGCACGGGGAACATGTTTCTCTGCAGCTGACTGCACTCGTATAATTCGATTAAAAATAACAGAAAATGTTATGCTGCTAAATTTTTGGTTAGTAATATTGTTATTTCTGTATTATCAAACTAAGTAGGTAGTATTCCTTTAAAGATAAATGGCGAAACAATCAGAATAAATAAGACTATGTTACAGACAATTCAATGATCCATTAAGTAAAACAAAAAAATGTCAAGTAAAGCACTGGAATTAAAAGAAATTAACGAAACAGCCTAACTTCACTGTTAATATTTCTTAAACAATGGGAGTGATTTGCTTAATCGCTATAACAACGGGATGTTGGAAACAAAGAGGCTCCCACCGTCGTTACAGAATTTGCAAACTAGTTTGCTTAATGCATAGGTAATATGTTTGATGAGTAAGATTGTTTTCGGTACAATACTGCCCACTTACACAGACTATATTTTTAAATGTATTATAACTATAATGAACTGTGACGGATGAAAGAAGAGAGCACGCAGCTAATATGGATGTGTGGAATGACGAGGAAAGATTGGACTAGAAATTAGTATATAAGGGGAAGTTTGAATTGTCATAAAGTTGAACACCCAAAATGTTGTTTTTCCCAGAATGTTGAATCTAAAAATTTTGGATTTGTAGGTATGTGATGAATTTTATTGTGGTGTTTTGTGAAGTCCCGTTAGCGTATAGGTGTCCTGTGTTGATAAAAATGTACCTGTATTTATTCTCTTACCATCAAGATAACGAACCTTCAAATTAATAAAGGGTTAACAATCCTTCTACTTTGTAGTCGGAAGCATCCGTAGGTTATGGTGTGTGATTACGACCAGGTTAGCTGGAAATTATACTCTCCCAAACTTTCCATTTTGTCATTTGAGCTTTAACGAATATTTGATCGAAAAGAGCATTGATCTAACAGGATTATTTTCTTT
The DNA here is from genome assembly GCA_905163555.1 of Notocelia uddmanniana. Lineage (NCBI taxonomy): Eukaryota > Metazoa > Arthropoda > Insecta > Lepidoptera > Tortricidae > Notocelia > Notocelia uddmanniana. The sequence goes on from LR991067.1 coordinate 20,992,260, forward strand.
AGGAATAAAAAACTGTTTCATAATGTCGGGTGAAAGAATTTATTATTATCAAAAGAAATATAACATTTCACTTATTGAGAACAGAATATGCTAATTGTTATACATACATTTCGCCCGTGAGCGTGGGTACGTGTAGTTAGAAAGATTCAACAAAGCAAAAGCGGGTATTTTTTTGTAACAATAACAAATAAAAGTACGGTAGGATAATAATCTGTGTACAGGGCCTGCCAGGGTCGGATTCAGGCGACCGAAATATGATCAATTACATAAGGCCTTTAATTTCTATTTGGAAATGTTTATTGAATTTGCTTCTTTAATATTTTTTGGCGAGAGGTTATCTAACCGTGCTCCTTCAAACGTTGCATTTTTGGTTCCGTAATTTTTTGTTCGGGGACAAGGTATGAATTGATTATCTGCACTACGAAGAACCCTCCTTTCATAATGTATTTGGAGTAACAGCTATATCATTACAAGCTTATACTATCATAAATAGGGCAAAACTAATAAAAAAATGATACCATTCTCTTCTCCCTGAAACTGATATTTATAGTCCAGTTACAAAATATAGTTTTTTATTCAATATAAAACTGCAACACCCAATTTCCATTGTAGCAACATCCGTCATAGGAAACTGATCCGTCGTGATTAAAAGATATCCGGACCGTAATCCGATATATCCATGTGTGTGCTATCAATCATGGACGTAGTGATTAATTTCGTCATTAATCAGCTTGAACCGGGACGTTTTATTGAATAAAAATAATTAAATTATGATTTAATAGTTTAAGTAAGCAGCCTTGCTAGTGAAAGCTGAAACTAGTAACAATCAGCAAATTTATCATCTATATTTACAGAAAATGGGATTAAGGTTGCTATAATATAATATCCAGCCTCTGTCCTCGCCATTTACACCTGATGTATATTGAATCCCAGATCCATAATAGTACATTACGATACAAGTGCAGAGAACAGGAAATTCGCAACGAGTGGTGATAAAATTGAAACACTACCGAAGGGAGTGTTTTAAATCGACACGAGTTGCGAATTACCTGTTCGCACGTGTAACGTACAACGTTTTACAGTACATATGGCTCTTTAAAGTTTCGATATATGCTCGTAATCTGCTGATTACCGCACTCGTGCGGTAAAATAGCACCATATGTACTGTAAATTAAATAATTGACTACATTTCGTTTTTAGCGGGTTTTTTTCTATGAAGTCAAATGGAGGATAAACAATGAAATATAACCAAATTTTTAAATTCTCAAAATTATCACAATTTGATATTATATAACCCATTTCAAAGGTTTCTCATTCTAAAAGAGAGTAAGTGACAACTAAGGTATCACAGCGTAAAAAATCATACAAAAGTACTATGAATCAGGTGGATTTACTAAACAAAGCGTACTGCTGTTCTTATTAATGACAAATTCAGCTTTGTGACGTCATATATACGATGGTAGGCTTTCCTCACATTTTTGTGAATATCTAGAAAACTAATAGCTACAAAATTAAAAGTAAATATTTTTTTGGGTTCTTTGTTAACAGATTAACCACCATGGTATTCGAAGGTCAATATGAAACTTAAAACATGTTTGGGTTTCTTCCGCAAAAATGACGGGTGCAATCCGTGCCGAAACGTCGGTAATACAGATCATCATCATCAGCCTATAACCGTCATAGTGAGCACAGGCCTTTTATGTAGTAAAGGTAAATAAGTTTTTGGTCAAAAAAATATTTTTGTACAAGCTTTTATTGCCGACTGTACTTTTTTCCACAATCGTAAACTACTTGTTCAGTCGGTTCGAATGAGCCCAAACACGATGGGTTTATTTTGTGTCGTTTAGAAATTTGTATGACCACCTTCTGTCTCCGTCATCAGATCAGCTCTATGTCATAATAATATTGCACTTTCATCCGATTTATACATGCATGCAAATTTTCTGCTCAATTGAAAATTGATAAGTGGATCAAATTTAAAACTTGCTTGATTACCGACCGACAGACAGACAACAGGACAGGTGAAACTAAATAAAAGCTTGTAAATAGGTAAATAAATAAACATCGCGTTAGACCCGATTCTAAAAATACCTTAAGTAATCATAGGTCAGTTTATAAAACAGCAAATAATGGCGTCCTATATCTTTTTCTGATTTTTTATTTGTAAATATAATGGAAAACATTTAACGCAGCGTCAAATGCATACTCGTACTTTTCCCTCCATCTACATAAACTTTTTGTATTGCATGAGTATTTCCCAATCGTGATTAACTATTCTTTTTGAAAAAACAGCTGGAAAAGCACTCATTGAAAATCTCTTACTTTGATCGTGTTTTACATTAGAATGAATTAACGTTAGGAACTCATTGCATATCGACTAAGAATTTTACAAACTTTCGATTGGTATGGCGATGAGTGCAAATTTTTTTTTGTAATCGTCTGACCAGCGATGGCCTTAGTCTCACCTGATGGAAAGCGATGACAAGGCCAAAGATGTTGGTCACTGGTTCAGTAATATCTTATTCACTCTAGTCTTGAAGAGACCCAGATTGTATGTATCAGGAAATACAAAAAAAAATTGAAAAATTGCGCTTATTATGCCAATGGTTGGCTGGCAGAGATTGCCATCAGACATTAAATCCGCCATTAGGACGTTTCTGTTATGTGTAATTAAGTTTAATTAAATAAATAAAAAAATATATACATAATGTTGAACTTGACTGTACCGTAAATAAGGTTGGTACTTACTGATGATCGCACCTGAATTTGTCTTCTGAAACTAATCAGCGTCTTTTTTTAACACCACGTCGGCGGCAAACAAGCGTACGATCCACTTGATGGTAAGCGGTCACCGGAGCCTATCAACACCTGCAAATCCCGGGGTGTCACATACCCTTTCATAATTTGTAATTTCCTTTCTTGAACAATCCCATATATTGTATTCCCAGGGAAACCTCGGCAGGGAGCTCAGTCCACAACCAGGGCGTCCGGTTGGAGGAAAAAAATGATAAGGAAATTCCTCTGAAACCGTATCGTATGCGATCATATAGAAATAGAATAGAAATAGACAAAATATTTACAACAAAGATACAAGTGTTTGGGTCCGAGCTAGGATTCCCTGTGTTACAGGACCCAGTAGAATAAAAAGCATTAAAATTGAGAAATGCAATCGTACAGAGCTAATAACAATAGACAACTAAGAATATTGTATTTACATTAATTGTTATGTTGTTCTTTTTTGGAATTTAGGTTCTAATATGACGAAGTGAAGCGAGGTGGCGTCTAAAGCGTCTAAAGTGTCTAAACTAGTAGTATAGTTACGGTCACAATATTTAAACGTCTTTGTCAACACTTAGCGCTTAAATCCAAATTTCAGATAAATTATCAACTTTCATAATTTTAAGACGCCAAGTTTTCGCTTAGATTTGGCACAACTTCGCCAGAAAGTTGTTACTGTACCGTAAAGTAACTTCAACTTTGGCTTTTGTACGATGCCTCTAATTTTGCAAGTTGCCAAAACTTGGTGACGTTGGAAGCGCTCAAAATAGATGATTATTCAGTTCATGTTGTCTTTTTAAGATTGTGGAAGCCACTGTAGGCGAAGCGGCCAAAAAGCTGAGCATCCTAAATAAGGTCAAGCAATACTTCACCCCTGGGCAGCTTCTATCTTTATATAAAGCCCAAGTCCGGTCTTGCATGGAGTATTGTAGTCACCTTTGGGATGGCTCGGCTAAGTACCAACTTGCCGCACTCGACTCGGTGGACCGCAGAGCCAGGAGGCTCATTGGCGGCAGTACGGTAGTGGGAAATAAGCTGCAGAGCTTAGCACATCGACGCAAAGTAGCATGTCTGTGCGTCTTCTACAAACTGTACTTCGGTGAGTGTGCTCAGGAGCTCCATGAGCTCATACCGCCTTCCCCCTTCTTCCATCGGACATCCAGACGTACGGCTGGCTACCATCCTTACCTGGTCGAAATTCCTCTAGTTCGAACCAAGCGCTTTGCATCTTCTTTTATAATGCGCACTTCTAAGGTTTGGAATTCTCTGCCGGCGTCTGTATTTCCGAGTTCATATAACCTGGACCTTTTTAAGGCACGAGTGAATAGGCATCTTCTGGGTGAGCTCGCTTCATCGTCGGCCTCATCTTTGCCCCCTGGCTAGATGCTGGCCAAGAGCAATCCCATTTTTAATAAAAAAAAAAAAAAAAAAAAAACGGCAAGGCTCCTAATTTTCAATCTGGAGTGCCTTGGTCCGAGCCATGCGCTCTTACCACTGGGTTAGAAAAAACTTATTATATGCAATATACATATATGCAGTAGCTTTTCACGGAAGGAAACATACAACATAAGCCAGCCTTATCCCAACAAAGTATGGTTTTTCCTTTCGGTTAGAAGGTCAGGCAGTATTTTTCGTAAAATTACTGCCAACAGTGCCTACCGCAAATCTTGTAGTTAGAACGCTGAGAACTCGATAGTGGGTGCCTCTGATCGTAGCTGCTACGGGCTACAAACAAGACATACGTGGCTACGGTCTACGAGCGTAGCGCGTAGCACTAGCCGGCTATGAAAGTGTTTAGGACACATCAGTGAAAACTCTAGAAGGATGATTTTGTCTTCTTCTGATGCGTATAGCATTTCGTCACCATAATATTGCCTGTAGATTAAATAAATACAAAAAAATTGCTCCACTTTTCAAAGGACAACCAGAGAAGACCGAACCTATCGTACAGTTTAAATGGTCTTCTATAAAAGGTTAAACGAATAGGGTAACTATTTAACTCGAACGGTTCTTCTGCTACTGTTTGTTAATAATAATAAGCAGTAGGCCCACAGTAAATACCTTAATTTCCGCCGATTGCTCTGGTAGAGAACATTTGAAACATTCTGTCAATTACCGTCAACAACGTAACCAGTAACAAAAGCGCAAATCTGATTCTGTGTGACATCAGTAACATTACGTCAAAGAAGAATCTATTTTTGTGTATATTGACCCATCTAAAAAAAAATCTAAAACTTTAATAAAAACAAATTGTCCTTCAATAAGTATTGTTATTATCGATACTTTTGTCACTATTTAAGTAATAAATAAATAAATATTGGGGGACACACGTACACAAATCGACCTAGTCCAAAACTAAGCAAAGCTTGTACTATGGGTACTAGACGACGATATACATACTTATATAGATAAATACATAGAAAACATCCAAGACCCAGAAACAAATATCCGTGCTAAATGCAAAAATTATGCCCTGGCCGGGATTCGAACCCGAGACCTCTAGCTTTGAAGGCAGCGTCACTACCAACTAGGTTAAACAGGCCGTCAGTTCAATAAGGTCCCTTTTTATTTATTTTTTATTTGCAAGGTTTCGGTACCTACATATGTGAGATTACTCATTTTTATACATACATATTTTTGTATTAGACCGTACAATATAATGGAAGTTCTAACCAAGCCCACCACGATCAACGTTTGCTTTAACTTCAACCCGATTAGCTCCCAGACAATGGAGCTCTAGTTAGATTAAGTTACGAGGCCTTAAGCCCGGGGCTGTTAGGCGACAGTTCTCGCGATTGCTAGGTTAAATATTAATTCCTTAAGGAGATATGTCAATATTTTCTTGGCACTTACGGAACGATAGGGTGACTATCTTAGCAGACGGATTTTGTTCAAAGCGTATATTTTTTAATAATATTCAAAACGTTAATGTTGCTCGCCGTTTATCTTACAAAACTGGCAAAAGTGATGAACTGGTGAGTGAGTGAATGGCACTTCACCATTTTTTGACGTGATAACGTCTTTAAAATCGTTTTAGTCGGGTGACATGTTCAGAAACTTGTGTCACACCAAAACCTCACGAGCGCGATCGCAGGTATAAGTGAAGTGCAAGTGAAGTAAGACGTTATCACGTAAACATCTCGATCGTAAACCTACTTTACAAACAACCAATTTTTTTTTAGGGTGGAAAAGGATTGGTTCAGCTCAAATTGATGAATGAGCGTTCTTGCACATTCCCTTAGAAAATTATACCAAACATGTCAGAATGGATGTTTGTTCGTTAGATCTAAATCCGCCATAACGTTACAAAGAATCCTATTATACTAGAAAAAAAAATACCTTTAAATGTTATTGTAGAGTTTTTCAAAATTATTTATTTAATAATTTGACTTTACCCTGTTTCGTTATGAAATAATATTATTCATATTTGTAACAATCCGTCGGTTTGTTGGTCTTTTCGGTGCGATATGGATAGTCTTATTTAATATTAAGATATAAGATTTAATATTAAGAGTGCGCAGTACGTTCGGTTCTCCATACAAACATATTTAAGCTCTCATTTTAAAACGCCATGCTAGAATAACTTGAAACTTTGTATACACAATGGGATCCGGCATATCTAGGTCGAAAATTGGTTTTTGTTGCTTGAAATTATAATGGAGAAAAAATACAACGATTATAAAGGTTTTCATACAAGCCGTAAAAAACTCAAAAAACCGCCGTAAATTCTTTTACAACTAGCAACAGAAACTAATTTCCGACCTAGATATGCCGGATCCCATTGTGTATACAAAGTTTCATGTTATTCTAGCATGGCGTTTAAAAATGAGACCATACATAAGTTTGTATGGAGAACCGAGCGTACTGCGTCCTCTTAATATTAAATCTAACCAGCAGTATTTTATAAGTTTCCGAAATACCGGGGCTTTAACTTACTCAATTAAAGCCTTTTTGCTTACAATACCGTTACGAAACTCAAAGACGTCCATTGTATTCACGTGTTTGAGTTTAACTTACTTGACACAGTTACGTGCAAATAATTTGCCTTACGCTGTGTAAATTTAAACACCTGTCTAATCTAAATATGAGTGATTAAATTTACATGTGCTTAAGGACCGGAATTGAAATAGGTTTGGCCTTGTCTCGTTTCCTTTCTCTTTGATTGTTGCTAAAAGGAAAAACAAAATAACGATATTGATGTATACTTCCTGATTTATTTAATTCTAATATTAGGTAAGTTAAGTCGTAGACGTAGTGCGTGTACTGTCAAGTGAAAAAATGGGTGCAAACTTACTCAAAATATGTCCCATGGTTCTTATATTTGTGAATAACACTAACGTCAATAATACATATTTAAAAATTACAGATTTGTAAAGATGTAAGTACCTACATGTGTTCAAAAAGTTAAACAACCAACCGCGGCGATTCACGATAAGGTATAAAAATAATCTCTCACAAAATACCAACTACAAATTAAAACCACATACGACCAGTCCTAACGCAATGTCCATCAAGGTCTATAACAAAATTACACATGCCATCAAAAATTAGGAATATGATAGATAATTTTACTAAACTTTTAAAATGCTTTTTAGTCAACAAAAGTTACACGATGCAAGAATATTTGTACTCTATAGGTAGTGATGATAAAAAAGAACTTAGGTTTGCCTTTATTCAACTAAAATTGCAACGCCCTCCAGGGCCTGTGTGTTACCTTGCGAATTCCCTGTAAATTAGAATTTAAGGTCATTCGAGTAATTTTTTATCACCGATTTCATTAGAAGGAAGGAGGTACTCAGTTCGTCTCCATGTTCGCTTGTTTTTTTTATGTATGTATGTTCCCTGATAAACTCTTGACCACGTTGGCCGATTTTGATAATTATTTTTTTGTTTAGAAGCGGGTACCCCGACATTGGTCCCATGTAAATTTGGTGAAGGCCTGATGGTGGCATCTAGGAGGAATCGAGGGAACTCCTCGAATTTGATAGGCACGCATATGCCGATTTCGGTATTTTCTGTAGGTAACCAAGCATCGGCTCACGGAAACCACAAATTGTGGCTTAGCAAGTACAAAATTAGAGTCGTTTTTTTTTGGTATAAATTATTTACTCTTAATTTACTTTATGAGTCCATACTTATAACTTGTATTCAATATTGACCCATAATTGTATTTTACGATATACTAAGTTGTCATCACCGCCACAAATCATAAACATTTCATAAGACCCGCATCTGTTTGTATGGGCCATATTTTTTCTCTTGGGACCGAAGTCCGATTGGTGTTTGTGAAACTTGTACAACTTCCTAACTAGAAGAAATCCATAAACGCGACTCCCATACGTACGTGAGGTCAAAGTTTGCTTTACCGTTGTTTGTGTCGTATTAACGAGTACTACATCAGTCTTTCATTCACAACAATGACACAAATATTTACTAGTGGCTCTGTGAGCTGTAGACCTGGCAAAACAATTCTTTTTTATTCAAATTACAAAATTTCTAAAAACTGCTTATTAGACAAAAAATTCTATATAATTATCAAACCTGCTCACCACGGGAATCAGTTGAGAAATGCAACCTGTAGAGGAGAACATCCGGACAGACAAACAGACATACGAAATAATTTTGTCGAAAGCTGAAACGGAGACGCTCCGCTCGCACTGATCGCTCGGTCAAAAATAATAGTATGACGACAGCACGAATGTCCTACCTTAAATTGAAATGTAGGTAAAATTAGATACGAATATTAAAATAAGATAAAAGCCTTAAATTTAAGGCAATTTAAATTTAAAAGATACAAAAATTAAACTAAAGGATAAAGAAGTAGTAGTTATTTATACACAGTTATTAAAACAAAATCAAAGTAGCTCAGAATTACAAATGCTATGGGGCTTTTTGAGGCTGAAGGCTTGTCCATGTTTCCATTTCTTATATAAATTCTTCGACCTTGTATATCATGTGTTCAAACTAGCATTTTTTATGTATAATTTGGAATGAAGTTCCCGTGCATCTTTGTTATAAAACCATAGATAGCTATCCACAAACATTTAATTTCATTTTTTTGCCATAAATTGTATGTTTACGTAAAGAGTTGGTACAATTTTTAATTATAACAACTTTTGCCTTGCGCTTTTTTCGTATATTTATATTGTGGATATGTTTCTGGTTCCGACCTGGACCCGGGTATGTCCTAAAACTACGACCAAGACCATCGGGGAATGGGCAGCAGCATTCCTAGAGTGCGGTGGAGATACTGCGATCACCAACCCGCATGCCAAGCGTGGCGATTATGGCATTTACCCCCCATGAAAATGGGGGAGGCCTATGTCTAGCAGTGGACGTCCTAGGGCTGATATGGTGGTGGTGGTGGTTCCTGGTTCCTGAGGGACTTTATTTTTTTGTGTGTAATTTTTATACATAATCAGTATAATCACATTCAATATGCACTGTGAAGCTACTGTAAGGATACTTATGGCCTTAAAACGTTCTCGCAGCGATTCTGGAGATCCTAGGTTATAAATAGATCGCATCGTTCTCTTTCGAAGGAAAAAGATATTTTCTATATCAGCTGTTTTGCCCTAGGTCAAAATGTCATATGACATGATACTGCGCAAATAACTAAAGTAACCTAAGCGAGTAGCTGTCTCCACGTCGGTTAATTGCCTGATTCTTCCTACTGCAAAAGCGGCAGAATTCTGCCTATTTATTTACCCAGGCAGATCAAAAAAGGCAGAATCCAATGTGAACCTCAGGAACGAGTGAGTAGGGCCCTACCCTGCTACACTCTTGCGCCTCGCAGGCGCCGCTTGAGTTAAGTGCTAGGCTTATATAATAATATACCTAGGACAGACTGTCCAGTTAGGTAGGTCCAACTTCGAGAAAGAGGTTAATCGTCGAATCCGACTCGGCTGGGCAGCGTTCGGGAAGCTACGGCACATCTTTTCGTCCAATATTCCGCAGTGTCTCAAGACGAAAGTCTTTGACCAGTGTGTGTTGCCAGTGATGACATATGACACTGAAACGTGGTCGCTTACTATGGGCCTCATAAGAAGGCTCAAAGTCACCCAAAGGGCAATGGAGAGAGCTATGTTGGGAGTTTCTCTGCGTGATCGCATCAGGAATGAGGCCATCCGCAGCATAACCAAAGTGACCGATATAGCCCTCCGAATCGCTAAACTTAAGTGGCAGTGGGCGGGGCACATGAAATTGGGGGAGGCCTATGTCCAGCAGTGGACGTCCTAGGGCTGATATGGTGGGGCGGGGCACATAGCACGTAGAACCGATGGCCGTTGGGGCGGAAAGGTTCTCGAGTGGCGACCACGTACCGGAAGGCGTAGCGTGGGCACTGTGGGCAGGCCCCCCACACGGTGAACTGATGACCTGGTGAAGGTCGCGGGTGTTCGCTGGATGCGGGTGGCGCAGGACCGGTCATTGTGGAAGTCTTTGGGGGAGGCCTATGTCCAGCAGTGGACGTCTTTCGGCTGACATGATATAAACAAAAAGGTTAATAATTTATTAATCTACCAACTCACCGTTTTGTCCTGCAGCAAACTGATCCTGCAGTTCAAATGCGCGTCTTCTCCCAACTGCACGGTAATCTTCGTCAGATTCCCGTCAGGAACATCTTCGAATGTGGGCCCGTATCTTCTATCATGGTCAAAATACGTATTTCTCACTACGGACACCACATGAGGAACCACCACTTTGCCGATAACACCACTGGGGCGGTCTGTGAGCGTCTGTGATGTTGGCCGTGGGGAAGGCTGAGGTACTTTAAAGGATTTGGTGCTGTCGATGGTTGAGTTGCCCAGGCGCAACATTATGGGGGCGGGGGACTGTGCTGAGCTGAGGGGGTAGAATGATGAGACAGTTTGCTCTTCTGTTGTTAGCGTTGATGGATTGTCTGTGAACAAAATGAGAATTTTAGATTAGTTTTTGCCCGCGTCTTTTAGGTAGAACTCGTTATCGTCTTAAATAAATAATTGCGATTGGGTTCTTTTGTCACTGTGAATGATCGTTTTCCCTTACAAACTTCCACTCCCCATTAAACCCCCTTTAGGAATATTTCGGCGACACAACTAGTTTATGTGCTTCCCGACATCTCAAACTAACTCCAAACAAATTTCATCTGAATCCATTTAGTAGTTTATGCATGAAAGGTACCTAACAGACAGCAAGACTGACACAGTTTTTTATTTCGCATTGAACTACATTTATAATAGATAGAATAGGCATCAGACGAATATTAAATGCTGGAAATTAATGGATCACCAACGGATTACTATTTTAATTTGCGTTTCCTGTATATAATTAAAAAAGGAGCTGGGATCCACAAGCATTATAAAATTAAATATTAAGCTTTCGGGTTAGGAGGATATTTTTCTCTGTAATAAGCCAAATACCCTTTCTACGTACTTACATAAGTACTAAATAGCGTTACGCAGTAGCGTTGAAAGTTGATATATTCATATCTACATACCTATGTAATTAGTAATGGCTTATATATCCAAGGACATAGCATAAAAACTTCCTTTTATATAATGTGTATTAACATATATCTAAAATTAATAATAATGTAAGTAACTTAGAATTAAATATAAATAAATAAAATTAAAACTAAACTACACTCAAAAACAGGTCCCCCAAGTCTGTTCCCCGCGGAACTGTGCTCATAAGGCTGGCTGCATTCCCCCGTTGACTGGCGATGCCTATTTTTTGTCCGAGGAATGAGCCAGCCTTAGGGTCATGTGTGGTTTCGATTATGTAATTGAGTAAGTAAATTATATTATTATGGGGACATTACTGGGGACCAAAGAGCTGGTAGCTTTCTCGCCCTGACGCATTGGTTTATTGTTATCCATCCAGCGTGGAAACGCTGCCAACATTTTGGGCACAATGCCGCTCTTCCTAGATTTACCTTAGCTTTATTTATTGATTTAATTTCATTTTTTCTTTTTGATTGTTTGGGTGAATAATAGTATTTAATCCATTTAGCTTTTATTTTACTGTGTACCTATCTAGTTCTTTATTATTCAATAAACATGATTACCATTTGCTTTTGACATTGAGTATGAGATACCTACAAACTCCGCCATACTGGAAAAGAAAAGCTTCCAATGTTTGACACCTCAAGTCCTAATGGTTGACATCTCTTGTTCACCCCTCTTTTTATGAATTAATATTGATAGTGTCAGGGATTGGGCCATTGTGGAGAACTGGAAATGTTTACCTTATACAATTGTTTATTCGTCAGACGACATAAATAGTAGTTTCACCTCTAGACTAATATTTTTACGAATATCTCTTAATTAAAATAACTTCATAAATTATATTTCAGAAGCTATTACCAAATAATTGTAGGTATCCCTTTACGCTTAAGTTATTTGGTAGCATAACATGGCAAATTAACTTTGTTACCTTAGTTTACAAAGAATTAAATTATTCAAAAAATAATTATAATAAGCGTAATACCTTTGATAGGAAATAGAAAGGAATAGTAGACTGGATTTATTTAAGGTCAAAGGTTGTTACAAATGGTTAAACACAGGAACAAATATAATGAGCAATACAGAATACCGTTTTTAACGGTAATCTTGTCAGAATTGACAACGTTTAAAATTGTAATTAGTATGAAATCTTAACTCATTTCGTTTATTTGTTAACATGAAACCTGAAATAGCCATTTACGATACAAGGGTAGTAAAATAAAGAAAGGCCGATATCGCAGATGTTTGAGGCCCGAGCCGCAGGCGAGCAGGGATGTGCAGGCCCCCTGCAGGGATGCGAGAGAGGGCTTTCTATTTTACGACCCGTGTTTTGTACACAATTTTATGTCAACACTTGGCGAAAAAATGGGTCAAGCCTTTTCGCTGTGCGTAAAAGTGCGCTTTTTGGCAAGGTGTGGTGTAAATATTTTTCTAATATTTTTATAGCTATTCGTTTTCTAAATTTGTTCACAGACCAATAAGAGACACTACGTCCTAGATAAGGCCTAGCTTGGATTATCTTTTTCTTTTTTTTAAGCCACAGATAGCATAAAGCTGTGTAAAGCGGTGTTTTCACGACGGCGTTATAAAGTTGCATGGCATACTTTAAGTTTATTTTTATTTCGTTTTTTTTGTCGTGGTTTTGATGTGTTTTATTTGTTTTTCAGTTTTATTTATGTTGATGCGAGTGCGATCATGGCGTCACGGCGCCGGGTCTTCACCAAATGGTCACAACGGAAGATCAGCGCTGGCTCTGCCAGCATCACGCTGAGTTGTGACCATTTATGTGACAAATTAATTATGTATCGTTGTCTGTTTTGTGTTAATTCATTGTTATGTCACGAAGAAACGATTTTTTTCTTTCTTTCTTTCTAAATATTCACGAAAATGTGAAGAAAGCCTACTATCGTCGTAATGACTTCACTACTATGGAACTTTGACAGTTTCAGTGCACAAAAATAACAGCAAGTTCACTTTCTTTAGTAAATCTGTCTTAGTAACAGTGCTTTTGTATGATTTGTGACATACTCTCTTTTAGAATGAGTAACTTTTGATTGAAAGTGATCTATATGAAATTGGGTTATATCGAGGATTTAAAAATGTGCTTTTACTTAATTTTTTATCCTCTATTCGAATGCATCGGAAAAAAGCATGCTTAAAAAATGAAATGTTGTCAATTCAAGTTTTGTGCCGCAATGAAGAATATTGTTATGCCTTTTCCGCTCACGGGACAATGGTGTCCCGGACCTTTGGACAGTGTACGCGAAGCGAAAGTACCGTGGTACCGAAGTACCAACCGAGTACCACATAGCCAACACGTAGAGGCCCTTTTGAAAATTTAATGAAATGCAAGGGGTACACCGAGCGGATGCTGTCCCTGCCCGTGTCATGGGACGCACACAGAGACAGCACCCGCCAGGGTGTACAGGGACTATTGCTGGTTATTGGAATCTAAATGAACCGAACTATTGGGTGAATATGATGGACTAATGACTGCGCTATTGAGTGAGACAACGGACGTTTGCCTAATAAAACTGCCTCTCTGTTTTATTTACTTATTATAATTATAAGCAAAAATGGGTAAATGAGCATCAAATGTAGGAATTGATTATCAAATATAGTAATTGATCACCAAATTTAAGTTTTAATCACTAATGGCATCTTCCCTTAAAGAAATCGTTAGTTAGACCGATTTATAAAAAAGGTTGCAAGGAGAACCTAGAAAATTACAGGCCAATTTCTCTCGTACCTGTAATGTCAAAGATATTTGAAAAAGCATTTTACGTTCGTGTGACTGAATTTCTTGACAAACATAAGGTGCTTAGTAGGAAACAATTTGGGTTCCAAAAGGGGAAATCGACCTCTTCAGCAGCTTTCTCACTGATACATAATATCATTCAATGCACAGATAAGAGCATACCAGTAACGGCTGTCTTTTTCGACATGAGTAAGGCCTTCGATTTTGTATCCGATGAAATACTCTTGGCCAAATGTGAATGCTATGGCTTAAGAGGGCTGGCAAATGAATAGCTTAAAAGTTATTTACAAAACAGAACCCAATTTGTTGAATTAAAAAAGGTGGACAGCGAAAACGTCTTAACTTCATATAGGACTTACACGAAAATCAACAGCGTTGGCGTACCACAGGGTAGCATCCTCGGACCCTTATTGTTCTTATTGTATGTGAATGATCTCCCAAACATAATGGAAGTGAATTGCACTCTTTTTGCGGACGATTTATCAGTCGTAATACCATGACGTAGTATTGGAACATATAATAGAGAAATAAATGAAACCATTTGTAAAGTAATGACCTGGTTACATAATAATAATTTGAAAGTAAATTTAAATGAAACGACATTCATACAATTTATCAACAGAAATGGTAACAAGCCCCCTTTATCCTTGACTTTGAAAGATAACATTATAAAAGAGTGCAGTCAAACAACGTTTCTAGGCATTACTATAGATGACCAATGTTCATGGAAGGAACATATAAACAAAATGTGTAGCAAAATAAATTCCTTTGCATATTATGTTCTCTGGCGACTAAATAAAGTCAGCACTAAAAAGATTGCTATGCAAGCTTACCACGGCTACGTGTGCTCCTTACTAAGGTACAGTATAGATAAATAAATAAATAAATAGGAAAATAAATAAATAAATAAATATAGTCCTGTGGGGAAACTCTACTAATGTACATAGAGCATTAATATCGCAAAAACAGTGCATTCGAGCCATCTGTAATGTGTCCGCTGTAACATCCTGCAGGCCTCTATTCAGAAAACTCAAATTGCTCACAGTACCTTGTATATATATCTACGAAATGTGCCTATTTGTAAAAACACGGCCTGAGATGTTCAAAACCTCTAAAGAGGTATGTCAATTTAATACGCGATTTCCTGATAAAAGACAAAATTGTTTAGTAGTAATACTTATTGCATGGCTATTTTAATTTACAATAGACTGCACCAAGACATAAAGGACTTGCCTTTGAACAAATTTAAATATATACTGAAAAATTGGCTAATACAGCAGTGCTTCTATTCTGTCAACGAATATTTTCATTATTATAAGAGATTGTGACATAGCGTAATATTATGACCTAATCAATTCATTATTATCTTATTGTGTAAATATAATTTATATCAAGTTTATAAGTTAATCTGCTCATTTTCTTATTTATTTTTATTAATTTTGCATGCCAGCTGCTGGCAAAGTGTGTGAATCATTATAACCCTGCAACATCTTCTGTACCACATTTCAGGCAAAATAAATGAAATTGTATTTGTATTTATTTGTAATTATAATTAAATTATTGCGCTTTTAAGTAATAACCGCTAAGGTTGCTATAAAATGTAGTTGTATTAACCAACCGATATAATATTCACATTACTTAAAGTCAAATTAAGTCTTTGTTAAGAAACCCAATTTTGATTGATCAAGAATGAAAATATAAAAAAAAAATACCTAAAATCCGAATCAGGGGTGCTTTTCAATTTCAACAATTTTCTTCCACGAAGTCTTACTTGTCCTGCCACTTGAGTCATTTGAGTGTGTATAAGCCCGCGGAGCCAGAAGCTGAGTTCACCTGTGAGACGAAGGGCTGACGACGTCCATTTCTGGCGGAAGCCCAGCCCGGAGGGCCGCGGATTAGCTTCCAGAAACCAAGGGGTGCAAGGAATGTTAAAAATTTGGATAATTTTAATTTATTGATCACTTACCCTTTTTGGTTGTATAAAATTTTGTTTTACTGTATTTTTTTTTATATTAGACAGACCAGCGACTGGCCTTAGTCTCGCCTGATGGAAAACGATGACAAGGGCTAAGATTTTGCTCACTGATTCAGAAATAGCCTATTCACTCTTGTCTTGAAAAGACCCAGATTGTATGTATCAGGAAATACGGACGAATTTGAGAAGAAATACAGAGTAATTTTCTGTAGGTATTGATCCAAAAAATGAAAAAAAAACCCAATCGGTTATTTAGGAATAATTGTATAAAACTCCACCCCGAAATATTTATTACCTGTAGCGAACTGGCAAACCACTATCTGTGCAAGCAAGAACACGCATGCGCCCCACATGGCGCCCGGGCGACGATGCGTGCGCGTCGCTTCATAATCTGAAACAAAACACGAGCGGTTGTAGTCCCAACGTTAACAGCGAAGTAAAAAAAAACAGTGGGTTGCATCGGGAACACAAACGTAAATTATATGGGTACTTCTTACGCTGCCAGCTATTGATAATTATCGTTACCATCATTTTTATAAAAGCGCCATCTAGAGCTAGTAATGGAACTAAAATTAAAAAAAACGTTCAGTGAGCAGCTAATTTATATGAGCTACCAACAAAAAAATATCTACTTCTAAATCCTAAAGTCGTTTCCCGCTGTCTGTCCCTATTACTGTTTAAATCTTTAAAACTACGCAACAGATTTAGATGCGGTTTTAATATATATTATATAATGATTCAAGAGAAAGATTTATATGTATAATACATGCATAATACTTGAGTATGCCTTTCAGATATGGTCCCCTTACTTTAAAAAGGATATTACATTGTTGGAGAAGGTTCAGCAAAGAGCAACTGAAGTGGTTGCCTCATTGAGAGACAAGCCATATGAAGAACGGCTTCGGGAATTAGGTCTTACAACATAGAAGAAAGCAAGGCGACCTTATAGAGACATATAAAATCTTGTCTGGACACTACAATGTTCCAAACATCAAACAGCTGTACTCATTAAGCCAGAATGTAAGACTGAGAGGACACTCTAAAAAACTTATCAAACCTCCGTGTGCAAGCAATCCTAGGAAACACTTCCTGTCGCATCGTGTGGTGAATGTGTGGAACTCTCTACCAGAGACTGTTGTTTAGTGCACCGTCGGTGAACTCTTTCAAAAATAGACTGGATACATATTTCAAAACTTTATCAAGTGCAAAACAAACACAACTGCAGTGATATACACGCATCAGCTCCAAGAGCTGCTAGTGTATAAACAAATAATAATAATAATATAGTAGAGAAACCCTGATCATTTTAGAGGTTTCTAATGTGATGTTGTAAATAAACACATTTTTTGCGCTTTCATACCAAACACTGGCTGAACCTTACGAGATAGATCAAAATAATGTACTACAGTATTATACACCTTAAAAAGGTCTACAAAAAAATCCGCTATGTATATGTCTATCTTTTAGGGATAACCCATAATAACTATTTTTTGTCCTTTACTTTTTACGAGAAGTAATGGCTTATTTACGAAGCGTTTTTAAGCAATATAGCATTAATTCTTATCCAATTAAGTACCTAAAATAAATTATGCATTTAAAACAGATCAATATGGCCCTGTAGAGCATGTAATTTGAATGAATATTTTCAAAGATATTACAGATTAAAAATGCAGGGACATAGCGGTTGCGGTGGTACCGGTCGGGTTGTACCTATATAAAGAGATATTCTGTAGTATATTTTTATATCAGCATTGCAACCGTGCGAAGCCGGGGCTAGTCGCTAGTAAATCATACAATATATAAAATAAAATAAATAAAAGCAACTAGTAACGTAACTTAATGCCTCGATTACTAAAACAATATATAATGCCTTAAACAAGCGTAAGCTGAGAGGTTGACCTTCTCAATTTCCACCGCAGCATTAATTTACTAAAGCAACAATATCCCTCGATTTATCCCCGGATAAAATCTATCCCGAACAATACACAATGCTTCGGCTAAGTAATTGCGCGAGTAATTTCCCATGGCAACTAGAAATATAACCAACCAGACTAGCTTGAGCCGTGTCAAGACCAATTAAGGACTGGTCGAGGAGAAGAGGAGGTGAAAGGAGAGCTCAAACAGTATTGGTGCTGGTATAATCTCTTAGAACGTATTTGTATACACGAATTATGGCTATATTTTAACGTTGTCGTTAACAATTATCAAGTGTTTTTTTATTCATTAGGTCCTGGTTGTTTGTTTATAGTTGTTTCATTTGCAAAGCCAATTATATTGTTGGAAGAAATAAAAAGGCATAATAGTCGTAAGATGATAATAGCAGATGTTATTACTAGTTTTCGCTGTCCCTCGTAATTTCGTACATGATTGGATAACAAAAGGGCAGTAT
Organism: Notocelia uddmanniana; assembly: GCA_905163555.1. Classification (NCBI taxonomy): domain Eukaryota; kingdom Metazoa; phylum Arthropoda; class Insecta; order Lepidoptera; family Tortricidae; genus Notocelia; species Notocelia uddmanniana. Next base: position 21,010,643 of record LR991067.1, read on the forward strand.
TGGGAAAAATCGTAAGGCTATTTGGTAAAAGACCCTGAGTAAATTGTATGAGTCAGACTTCAAATAATATTTATTTTATACCTATGATCATATTTATATTCATAGGTACATTTTATTGTAATGTATCAATAAGTACTGTTTCCCAAGCTTGTTTAAAAGGGATTTTATTGGTGATTGGATTATATTGCCGGATTGAAATCCATTTCAATATACAAAAACCGAAGACAGTAACCTCTTTATTCATAAACGTCCATCAAGCCTCTATTAGTTAACAAGCCGCTAAAGTTGGTTTGTCCTTATCTGTCACTTTGACTTTTATGTTTGTGAGAAAGGGACAAAACAACTTTTAGTTACCAGAGGTTTGTTAAGTTTTATGAATAAGGGGGTGACAGTTTAGTTGTTCAGCATGGCAATGGTAGATTGTACAACAAGTGCATAAAACAAGCCATTTTATCCGAGACAATTTATTAATTCGAGCCACAGGCGAGGGTAGATATAGAGTATAGAATGGGTTTTATACACGAGTACACTGCTTCACGTACACTTTCACTTCAAGTTAGAGAAAATTAAACGAAAAATGAATGTAATTAAAGTTATGTTATCAAATTTATACTTACATATGTGCTCGTCGTCCGCGGGCGGTGGCGCTCTAGAGCATAAAAAGCGACTTTATGTCGCCTATGCACAGCATAAAGACGATCATTTAGGGCGTATGAAGTGGAAATACTTTTTTACTCTAGAACACAAAGTAAAACGCGAGCTCATCGCGCCGACGCGCGGGCAGGTCCACGTCGGGGCGGCTCGGCGCCGCCTCCCGCTGTCAACGATCACATAAGTATGATAACATAACTTTAATGTGTTATATTCGTTACGTCTTTTACTAGGAAGGGAAGACTTTTAACGATAACTCAAAAACAGCTTAACTGTCCGCTATAGTATTCGTTGAAAGTCTTTATTAAGCTTTACTTTCATGATTTCCTTTTTTTTGACCCGTAGTTCTGGGGGAGGACACATATTTTTTTCTTTTGGAGTGGCTATTTCCGAACATATTTACTTTATCAAAAAATGTTTGATGAATACCTTTATTTATTTTGAAAGACCTATCCAACAACACCCCACACCATAGGGTTGAAGCAAAAAATAATTCATTTTACGTGTTCAGTTTACGTGTAGGGTACCCTTAAAACATTTTTTTTAGATTTTGTTTTACTACTTTGTCAGATTTATTGATTTATATATCCATGCTAAATTGCAGCTTTCTAGCACTAAGAACTGCTGTATAACCGACCTTACCGCCTTACTGTAACGGGGTTTATAAAATGTCATTAGATTCTGTTAGCAACGACCTAACAACAACAATGTCATTACCTTAAATATATTAAATAATTTCCTTTTTACGTGCGTATTAAATACAACATTTTGGCGACGACGGAAGGAGCCAGACTTTGTAACATAAAAACACCCAAAGCGACAATTACCACCCAGCCTGATACAAATCATCACACCGAAGTTGTAAACATCCTGCACGAATTCAAGTCACTCTTTGATGGTAAACTTGGAACAATAAAGGGGCACAGCGCTAAGATTCACATATCTAATGACGTCAGACCAAAAACATTCCGACCTCGCCCCGTACCACTCGCTCTACGAGAACAAGTGAATAGCGAACTACAGCGATTAGTCCAAGAGGGAGTCTTAGAACCGGTTGATACTATGTCGACCCCAATAGAATGGGCGTCTCCGATAGTCATAGCCATCAAAGCGAACGGAAGCATTCGTATCTGCGCAGACTTCAAAGTAACTATCAATCAGCATGTCCAAATCGATGACTATCCACTTCCGAGATTTGAGGAGATTACATCCAAGTTGTCTGGTGGCCAACTCTTCACAAAAATAGATCTGAAAGACGCCTATCTACAACTATTAATACATCCGGAATCGCGAAAATACTTAACAATATCAACACACAAGGGATATTTCCGCTATAAGCGACTACCGTTTGGAATTTACTTTGCACCCGCTGTTTTTCAACGAACTATGCACCAGATCCTCAGCGGCATAGATGGCGTTGTCTGCTATCTCGATGACATTCTAATAACAGCTCCCAGCTTGCAAGAACACTTAGCAAGAGTAAGAACAGTACTGCAGAGGCTACAAGACACCGGAGTGAAGAGCCAAGTAACTAAGTGTGCCTGGCTACAGAATAGTGTCACTTTTCTCGGACATAAAGTAGACTCCAATGGTCTACACCCAACAGAAGAAAGAGTCGACGCAATAAAGAAAATGCCTCTTCCAACTAACACGACCGAACTCCGTGCTTTTCTGGGTTTATTAACATACTACGGCCGCTTTATAGATAGTCTTCACATGAGGTGTGCCCCATTATACAGACATCTGAAAAAGAACCAAAGATGGAACTGGACTCAAGAAGACACAAAGATAATAAACGAACTGAAAGACATCCTAACATCATCCGACACTTTGGTACATTATGACGGGGAAAAACCCATATTTGTAAGCAGTGACGCTTCTGAAAAAGAAGTCGGAGCGGTTTTGTTTCACAAAATCGACGAGGTCATGAGACCAGTAGCGTACGCTTCTAGAACACTCTCCGATATCGAACAGCGATATTCAATAATCGACAGGGAAGCATTAGGAATCGTATATGCAGTAACGAAGTTCCATCAATACCTTTTTGGTAGAAAATTCATTTTATTAACTGACCATAAACCTCTGGAAAGGGTTTTTAGCCAAGACCGAGAAACACCCAAAATAGCAAGCAATCGACTACTCAGATGGGCCATGATTTTGAACAGTTACGAGTACTCAATACATTATCAAGCAGCAAAGGATAACACCCCGGCTGATGCATTATCCAGGCTACCGATAGCATGCAACAACACAACAGTAGAGGAAAGAACCGGGCTACCGCAGTTTGCCCACCTCCTACATTTGAGACTCGAAAATATCCCCGTCACGAAACATGAGCTACGAAATCAGACGCTTAAAGACAAAACGCTGAACGTTGTCAAAAATTACATTACAACACACTGGCCAGATAAAAAAAAACTGCCTAACGAACTTCATACCTTTTACGAAAAAAAAGATCAGATGTCGTATGAGCAGGGAATTTTGCTATGGAATGGAAGATTAGTCATACCCAAAACATTACAACGGCAAATCTTAGAGATTACCGCAATGCAATCTCTAGCACGTCTTCATGTGTATTGGCCAAACATTGATAAAGATATTTTATCGTTCTCAAAACAATGCAACCTATGCCAACAATCAAGGAGCAACACAAATGAAGCACCAGTATACCCCTGGGGAATACCAGTAGAGCCGTGGCACAGATTACATGTCGACTATGCTGGACCATTTTTAAACCACATGTGGTTAATAGTCGTCGACGCCTATTCAAAATGGCTAGAAGTGGTACCGATGAAGATAACAACATCCAGGGCGACAGTACAAAGACTAAACAACATATTCACGACATACGGAATACCCAGATACATCGTTAGTGACAACGGGCCTCAATTTACATCAGAAGAATTTAGTCGTTTTTGTCGAGTTTCAGGCATCACCCATATAATAAAAACAACGCCTTATCACCCAAAAACAAACGGATTAGCTGAGCGCGCAGTGCGCACATTCAAGGAACGTATGTCAGCCTGTGATAGAAACATCGATCTACACGAACGCCTAAACAGTTTCCTTCGGGGATATCGAAACACCCCTCGACGATCAACAGACCGATCCCCATACGAAATGATGTTCAGAAGGCCTATACGAACAACTTTTGACTTGTTGAAGCCTAACGTGAGGGATAATTTAGATAAGACACGTCTACAACAAATATTGAAACCTTCCAACAAAGTGGTCGTGCCTCCAGCTTACAGATCAGGAGATATGGTTTGGGTAAACAAGCCGACAGAAAAAGGGGTGATCCTGGAACAATTATTAAAAACAACGGACCATACTCATATGAAGTAGAGATGGTAAACGGAGTACATAAACGCAAACATGTAGAGCAGCTTCGACCGAGGCACGCACAAATACCGATGGAAACAACTGAAAACAAACATGAAACATTTGAACGTACACGAGGAAGAACACAACAGCCTAAGTCCGGAGAAATTTCCAAAGCAACGTCCAAGATGTAAAGTTTTACTTACTATAGACGATACCCGGACCGTGAACAGAGCGGTGATTACAATGAACAACCGGCACCAGTGCCACCGGTAGCTTCCACTAGCAGGGGTGTCCCAAGTGGCGACGTGGAACTACCGCCACAACCAGCCGCGCCACCAGTCTTCCCCAACGGGCAGCACCTGGGCGGCGCCGTGGCATCATCGCCACAACCAATTGATCCATCGATACCTGTTTCCCCGCCATCGCCGCGACGGTCGGGACGGAAGACGAAGCCTCCAGCAAGATTTGGATTTTTCGGGCTGTAGGTAGGCAAACGAGCTTCTTCGTGGAAGAGGGAGTAATGCTGTATAACCGACCTTACCGCCTTACTGTAACGGGGTTTATAAAATGTCATTAGATTCTGTTAGCAACGACCTAACAACAACAATGTCATTACCTTGAATATATTAAATAATTTCCTTTTTACGTGCGTATTAAATACAACAAGAACCACCTCAGACCAAAGAGCAAAGCTTCGAGCAGACAGACGGACAGACAGACAGACAGACAGACGGACAGACGGACATGGTAAAGCTTTACTATAAGCCTATAAGAATTTCTAGTCGACAGCGGAACCCTAAAAACGAAATTACTATTACCTTTCAATTACAATCAAATAAAGTATTTTATTATTACAATAGGCATTTTCTTTCTATAAGTTAGTGTTTTCTAAAATTCTCGAGACCTTATTTATTTTATTGTCCCTTACAAATAACAGATAAGAGAGTACTTAAATAGATTCGACTATTTCCTAAATCAGACAAATACCTCCAAGAAAATAAAAGTTGAGGATTCTCTCAATAGAATTTGGATGAACACAATTATGCGATAAAATCTCAAATTGAAATTGAAATTGTTGCCCGAATCGTCTGTTAGCGAGACTTTTCTTTCGTACCTTTCTTTTTGTGTTTATACGGTTGACGACGTTTATTTGGAAAAATGTATCGCATTGGTGAAATTACTTCACGATTTTGTAATATGTTTGTTAACACTTTGAAACAGTTTTAAGACGTTTTTTGCAAGATAAACAACATAATAAATATCACTCATTTTCAGCAATCGGAGTGTTGGTGGCAATTTGAACATAGATAGAAGTGGAGCCGCTATCTACATACATAAACATATTTTTATTAAAAGTTATTCATTCAGAATGATAAATTTGGAATTATTTCTTTGTTGGTATTTCTTTCTTTCAACGCACTTATGATTGAGTCCCAGGCGTACATAGGCTGCGGCCACTGTTTACCGTCAGGCAGACCGTAAGCTTGTTTGCCACCATCTTTGTATAAAAAAACCTCATTTTGAGTAGAAAATAACTTCAATACCTTAATAATCATAGTTATCATAGTTGGTGGTGTCATAGTTTGTCGGCCTGTTTAGCCTAGTTGATAGTGCCATTGCCTCCGAAGCTAGAGGTCCCGGGTTCGATTCCCGGTAAGGACATTTGTTTCTGTGGTGAGCAGAGTTATTTGTTCCTGAGACTTGGATGTTTTCTATGTATTTAAGTATATGTGTATTAAATATATCGTCGTCTAGTACCCATAACACAAGCCTTGTTGAGCTTACTGTGGGACAAGTTCGATTTGTGTAAAAATGTCCCCTAATATTTATTTATTTATAAATTATTATTTATTTATAGTTTGTTGCACCAACCGGGCCTTAGACATTTTATACAGGGTGGAAATTATTTCTGGGACCTGGAGGGGAACCTTAAAACGTTGAGATAGCTCAATTTATTTATTATTATTTATTATTATTGGCTAGTTCTGGGCCATTTTATGCCGCTTCGACCAGTAGTTGATCTTTTGTGGCAGCCCTTATAGTTCGTTGCTTATACCCACTGCTTCCAAGAATTTCCAGACTATTTGGGCTGCAATTTGTTGTATCTCCTCTGTTTGCATGATGTGCCTCCCTAAGTAGATACTTCTTTTGCGCATAAGCGGTCCACACGAGCAGAAGATGTGAATGGCTGTCTCCTCTGACTCAAGGCAGAACCTGCATATTGCGCTTTGTTTTATACTAATTTTAGTTAGGTGTTTGTTTAGTTTGCAGTGACCAGTGAGTATTCTTGTCACTGCGCAGGTTTTGTGTATTTTGAGTTGTAGTAGCTCTTTAGACAGCTTTCCATTGTAACCTTCTATTACAGCTTTCGATTGTACCAGTCCTTTTGTGAACTTCAACAAATCGATGGCTTCTGATTTGCTGTTTAGCAGAGAGCTTACCTTCCGTTTGGTTTTTATATTTTAATTGTGAATAAACAATGTTTAGAACGGTTCTGGGTCAATCAGGGGTATGTCTGCACCCTTCCTGGCAAGTTGTCTGTTTCTTCGTTTCCGGGGCCCATAAATGAGCCGAATGTTTTATCTTACAAGTATCATTGTCATAATACCCGCATATTAACACCAGTACTTGTTCTGTGGACATATTCCTGGTGGGAGTAAAGTTGCCAGAACTCTCGAGGATGAGGTGTTAACAGTGTACTTAACCTTATTTTAATCTCCAGCTGTCATCACAACGAATATCCTAAAACATGGAAGGGTCCTCAACGCCCTGGTTCTTTTCTCTGGACTTCTAAGCGTCCTTAAGCTTGGGCGTCTGCTTATCATTCTTCGTCGTCGCAATTAATTAAAACAATATTTCGGTACAAGTTTTTAATTAAACCAAAGTTAATAATGTTGCGCAGTCTTCTCGGTAAGTGTATTTGGTTAATGTTTCATAATCTCGGGAATTGTTGCCAACTTTCTTAATACTAAAATTTTGTTTTACGTGTCTCTTAACTTTTCAGTATTATTGTTATGTTGGCAACAGCCTGTGCCATTAAATTTAAGTATCTGTTACTAATTGTAATCCAACTTTAGGTGTGCAAGGATATTCTTTTTGTATTTCATATATACGACTATTAAAGGATGGAAAAAGAAAATAGGTAATATTATTTATCAGAAAACAATAGTGATGTTTTTAAATAGCAAAACATTATATGAAATGTTAAAAATATATATCAAACTTTACAAACATATTTACTTAACCTTGTTTGTTTTGTGTAGTGTTGTGTGTGTGTAAAACTTGTGTAGTATGTAGTACAGATGTGTATAGTGTTGTGTTATGGAGTTGTGTGTGTTGTTGTGGAGATAGATCGTGTATTATAGCTATGCATTTCAGACAATTTAGGAAGACTATCGGCTTGTCTGTGTATTTCCAGAAGGGAGTTGTACATAAAAAAAGAAATCACCGCCATTATGCGCCTCTCAAAGTGTGGTTTGGCTGAATCGCGAGGGTTGACCCCACACATGACAATATAAATTAGGATCTAGCTGGAAGTGCGTAAGACTTTTTTTGGTGGTCAAGACATGATTTTTCTTCACGAAATAACATAGTAAATTATAAAAGTTTACTTCAACACTTGTGTATTTATTTCATTACATAAATTAAATCTGAACATTCGAACTTTCCGCATTTTCTTTAATAAAACGTTGCTCTTAAATCACTGCTTTCTACTCTTAAATCTTAACTCGAATTTAAACTGCAGAACCATAACTTTAGCAGTCTCTAACCATATATTTCTCGTTAGCTCGGTTTTAAACTTTGCGCTATTTGAATTAAGATCATTTTCTCTTGCATAATACGAAGGCTCATGATATTTTGGAGATTTCGAAATACTTGGTTTATGTTACAAAATTGTACAACGGCCAATTATGTAAGAGTAATTCCCTTAATAAATGAAATACTGGACGCCAAAGCATTGTTTTAACAGGAAAGTTACTTTAAAATGTATGGACTGACAGGGTTACTTTGTGAAAATAACGTTAACTCAGCAGCATTTGCACTTCTAGCGTACTCTACCGTTTTCATAATTTATTTCATACTAGCTTTTGTCCGTGGCTCCCGGCCGTGGAATTTCGTTAAATCCCTAGGGAATATTGCAAGCAGGGTGAAAAGTACTAGTCCTTTTTGCGTTAACTATCTCTTTGTGGAATCGGTGAAGGGATGTGACGTTTGTGAAAAACGGGACAATATTTCGAGAATTTTTCTATTGCGTAAGATTGGGGAAAAAAATATTGCGGCCGACAAAGTGGGTATGGAAATTGTCTACAAACATAAACGTGTGAGAGGCGTATTTTTTCGCCGGCGTTTGAATATGGACACCATTTTGACGAGGGCTGTTGCAGCATGAACTGTAAACATTTGACAGTTTGTAGACTTGATTTGTACTGTATTAAAATAAATAATAAATAAATAAATAAATATTAGGGGACATTTTTTACACAAATCGAACTAGTCCCACAGTAAGCTCAATTAGGCTTGTGTTATGGGTACTAGACGACGATATATTTAATAGATAATATACTTAAATACATAGAAAACATCCAAGTCTCAGGAACAAATGCCTCTGCTCACCACAGAAACAAATGCCCTTACCGGGAATCGAATCCGGGCACTCTAGCTTCGGACGCAATGACACTACCAACTAGGCTAAACAGGCTGACAAAGATACATAAAATTTCAAATAGCTTCAAATAATCAAAATTCATCTTTCCTTGTATCATAGAGATGTGCCGTTTCGGAAATATTTTGAAAATATTCCAGGTTGTATGGGGAATATTCGCAAGCTGGAATTTTTTGGTCTAATTATGCAGAACTGAACGCTGACTGCGTATGATTTGAGTTTGTTCATGATTCAAAGTGTTCGTTGACTGACTCAACAAATTTTAAAACCATTTATACTTGTAAGTCTTGGAGCATAGCAAAAAATTGGGAGGTAACGTAAATATGTTTTTCCGTCATGGGAATTTGAAATACTTTTTGTGTATTAATATTTTCCATATATTACACTACCGTGCAAGATTTGGACAGTAAAAAAAAACTAATTCGTAGAATTTTCTTTTTTTGGTTAAAGTTTAGTTATTTTAACTTGTCAAAATTAAAATATGATCTTCACTCAAAACAATGGAGATTAATATTTTTTTTGTTGGTGTTTAAGTAACAACAAAATCATTTTTAAAAATATCAAAGATTTCTGGAAGAGATCGGTTTTTAGCGATATAACCGCCTATTAGGTGTATAAGATCATATTTTTAAGTATTAATTTCAGTATAGAAGAGTCAAAAACAAATCGAGAAACGTATTATGTAACTGAAAAAGGCTAATTTTATCTCTCCTCTAAGATGGTTAATATATATTCAAGTAACCAAAACTTGTATTGATGCAAATGGCTTCAGAAACTTTGGAAACTGATCTAGCTCATATCAGAATTAATTTTGAGAATAGATCTAGCCTGCCTGGGGGCTTTTAGTTGATAGTAACTTTTATTAAAGCGCAATGAATATTTAATTCGCCTAGGTTTCATTATGGCTTAATTTTGTACGTCAAATAACTCAATCTCACAAAACTGTAATAAAAAAAAAGTATAAAACGTGTGTGATTCTTGAACTGCTTATAGACATGGCTCAGAAGTGAGATGGGTCTGTAGATATTCAGTAAGGTGTTGTCACCCTTTTTTAAAAACAGCACAACCTCACCTCTGTTCCATGCCTTTGGAGTTTTCCCATTCAGTAAGACGGAGTCGAACAACTTCCGAAGGGCCGTAAGAAACGGTTTTCCTCCCGCCTTCAGGAGTTCAGCTGTGATTCCATCCTCACTAGGTGCCTTGTGGTTCTTACGCTATGTAAGAGCCATTCTAATCTCGTACAGAGTAGTGTCCGGGATATCTGCGGTATAGTGCCGGGTTAATCTAGCTCTAAGGTCATCCGCCAGACCAACTTCGAGTCTGCTAGTTGACTTGTATAGCTGTCCACAAAAGCACTCTATCTCACTCTCGAAAAAACTGTACAGCCTTTATTCTGCTCGATGGCCATTTCAATACGATTTCTATTGAATTGGCGCAGATCGCGGGTAATAAGCTGCCTGTATTATCTTGCATCAACTAAACACTGTAGAATCGTTTTACTCCGTTGCTCGATGAGCCTTTGAGAGGAGATGGAGAGTATTTTGACTCTGTGTGTTTATTGGGCCTTAAAGAACTTAGGCCCAATGCTATGGACAGCTTCTACAAACCAGTCATTGAATTCATTAACATCTCCGCTTAGACGATTGAAATGGTTTTGGAGTTCCAGCTGAAAACTCTGGGGGTTTTTGGATTTGGACTGCTGCTGGACGGAGCGTAGAATTCATCAGTCGAGAGCGCTTTGGCTTGAAACTTATATTTAATAAGCCTCGTACCATACGGTGATCACTTCCCAATTTAACCGAATTGATCACAGATACATAATTATATGCCTCCTCGTCAACATGATTAAGTAAATCTCGTTTCTTGTTGCATCGTCGGAACCCATCCAGCTCCACTTCCTGTGCTCGCGTTTCTTGAAGAAGTTTATCATATAGAGTACCTCCTTCTTCAAGAAACCAGCCAGTAGTTGGCCTCGGTGATTCCGACTTCCAAATTGCCCCACTTTAACGGATCTTTGCCGGATAAATGAAATACCCTTAATAAATGAAATACTGGACGCCAAAGCATTGTTTTAACAGGAAAGTTACTTTAAAATGTATGGACTGACAGGGTTACTTTGTGAAAATAACGTTAACTCAGCAGCATTTGCACTTCTAGCGTACTCTACCGTTTTCATAATTTATTTCATACTAGCTTTTGTCCGTGGCTCCCGGCCGTGGAATTTCGTTAAATCCCTAGGGAATATTGCAAGCAGGGTGAAAAGTACTAGTCCTTTTTGCGTTAACTATCTCTGTGTGGAATCGGTGAAGGGATGTGACGTTTGTGAAAAACGGGACATTATTTCGAGAATTTTTCAATTGCGTAAGATTGAGGAAAAAAATATTGCGGCCGACAAAGTGGGTATGGAAATTGTCTACAAACATAAACGTGTGAGAGGCGTATTTTTTCGCCGGCGTTTGAATATGGACACCATTTTGACGAGGGCTGTTGCAGCATGAACTGTAAACATTTGACAGTTTGTAGACTTGATTTGTACTGTATTAAAATAATAAATAAATAAATAAATAAATATTAGGGGACATTTTTTACACAAATCGAACTAGTCCCACAGTAAGCTCAATTAGGCTTGTGTTATGGGTACTAGACGACGATTTATTTAAAAGATAATATACTTAAATACATAGAAAACATCCAAGTCTCAGGAACAAATGCCTCTGCTCACCACAAAAACAAATGCCCTTACCGGGAATCGAATCCGGGCACTCTAGCTTCGGACGCAATGACACTACCAACTAGGCTAAACAGGCTGACAAAGATACATAAAATTTCAAATAGCTTCAAATAATCAAAATTCATCTTTCCTTGTATCATAGAGATGTGCCGTTTCGGAAATATTTTGAAAATATTCCAGGTTGTATGGGGAATATTCGCAAGCTGGAATTTTTTGGTCTAATTATGCAGAACTGAACGCTGACTGCGTATGATTTGAGCTTGTTCATGATTCAAAGTGTTCGTTGACTGACTCAACAAATTTTAAAACCATTTATAAGTCTTAGAGCATAGCAAAAAATTGGGAGGTAACGTAAATCTGTTTTTCCGTCATGGGAATTTGAAATACTTTTTGTGTATTAATATTTTCCATATATTACACTACCGTGCAAGATTTGGACAGTAAAAAAAAACTAATTCGTAGAATTTTCTTTTTTTTGGTTAAAGTTTAGTTATTTTAACTTGTCAAAATTAAAATATGATCTTCACTCAAAACAATGGAGATTAATAATTTTTTTGTTGGTGTTTAAGTAACAACAAAATCATTTTAAAAAATATCAAAGATTTCTGGAAGAGATCGGTTTTTAGCGATATAACCGCCTATTAGGTGTATAAGATCATATTTTTAAGTATTAATTTCAGTATAGAAGAGTCAAAAACAAATCGAGAAACGTATTATGTAACTGAAAAAGGCTAATTTTATCTCTCCTCTAAGATGGTTAATATATATATATTCAAGTAACCAAAACTTGTATTGATGCAAATGGCTTCAGAAACTTTGGAAACTGATCTAGCTCATATCAGAATTAATTTTGAGAATAGATCTAGCCTGCCTGGGGGCTTTTAGTTGATAGTAACTTTTATTAAAGCGCAATGAATATTTAATTCGCCTAGGTTTCATTATGGCTTAATTTTGTACGTCAAATAACTCAATCTCACAAAACTGTAATAAAAAAAAAGTATAAAACGTGTGTGATTCTTGAACTGCTTATAGACATGGCTCAGAAGTGAGATGGGTCTGTAGATATTCAGTAAGGTGTTGTCACCCTTTTTTAAAAACAGCACAACCTCACCTCTGTTCCATGCCTTTGGAGTTTTCCCATTCAGTAAGACGGAGTCGAACAACTTCCGAAGGGCCGTAAGAAACGGTTTTCCTCCCGCCTTCAGGAGTTCAGCTGTGATTCCATCCTCACTAGGTGCCTTGTGGTTCTTACGCTATGTAAGAGCCATTCTAATCTCGTACAGAGTAGTGTCCGGGATATCTGCGGTATAGTGCCGGGTTAATCTAGCTCTAAGGTCATCCGCCAGACCAACTTCGAGTCTGCTAGTTGACTTGTATAGCTGTCCACAAAAGCACTCTATCTCACTCTCGAAAAAACTGTACAGCCTTTATTCTGCTCGATGGCCATTTCAATACGATTTCTATTGAATTGGCGCAGATCGCGGGTAATAAGCTGCCTGTATTATCTTGCATCAACTAAACACTGTAGAATCGTTTTACTCCGTTGCTCGATGAGCCTTTGAGAGGAGATGGAGAGTATTTTGACTCTGTGTGTTTATTGGGCCTTAAAGAACTTAGGCCCAATGCTATGGACAGCTTCTACAAACCAGTCATTGAATTCATTAACATCTCCGCTTAGACGATTGAAATGGTTTTGGAGTTCCAGCTGAAAACTCTGGGGGTTTTTGGATTTGGACTGCTGCTGGACGGAGCGTAGAATTCATCAGTCGAGAGCGCTTTGGCTTGAAACTTATATTTAATAAGCCTCGTACCATACGGTGATCACTTCCCAATTTAACCGAATTGATCACAGATACATAATTATATGCCTCCTCGTCAACATGATTAAGTAAATCTCGTTTCTTGTTGCATCGTCGGAACCCATCCAGCTCCACTTCCTGTGCTCGCGTTTCTTGAAGAAGAAGTTTATCATATAGAGTACCTCCTTCTTCAAGAAACCAGCCAGTAGTTGGCCTCGGTGATTCCGACTTCCAAATTGCCCCACTTTAACGGATCTTTGCCGGAGATTCTTCGCTACCCTGGGCATGTTGTGTTAGGTACTGGGGTCACTGGAACCTCGGAGCCATGGCCCCTTTGTGTTTGTCATGGGGGATAATTGCCTTAGTCGTCGCGCTTGGCATGCGAGTTAGCAATCACAATAGCTCCACCGTACTCCAGGTATGCCCCCCGGTGCTCTTGATCGTAGTTTTAGGACGTACCAAATTTCAACTCAATTGCTCCAGTGGTTTTGAAACAAATTGGCTGTGACAGACGGACGGACTGACAGACAGATGCACGAGTGATCATTATAAGGGTTTTGTTTTTTTTTGAGGTACGTAATCCTATAAAACGCTTTGGTACCACCTTTACTCTGTTTAGTAACAGAGGCACGATAAGGATGAAAATTGATATCTCACTTACACTTAAGGATGATGATATGTAACACTTCCGGGGTAAACACAAACAACTGTATTACCTTTCCGCACTTTCACTGAGAGTAGGTTTACAAATAGTAGTTTACGTTGGATTCAATTTAAAGTACTGCTGTTTTTAGACGGAACTGGCGTAACGTTCACAGAGTTTTTATCAGGATAAGCAAATATTATCGAGAAATTTAACGTTTCCGTACGATTTTTAAAGATTTTGGAAATTGCTGTGAACATAATGTAAATATAATATAAAGAGTGTACAAGCTTACAACACAACAAACAACAAACAATTGCAGTATACAAGCTTTGCTTAGTTTGGGACTAGGTCGATTTATGTATGATTTTCTTCCAATATTATTATTATTATAAGTAAAGAGACAATTTTGAGATAAAAAGATTTTCCATTTTAAACGAAACATCTCTGTAATTGTGTCTAAGTACTACGAGTACCAACATATTTTTTTTTTCAGTTTAGCCGGTAATAATATAAACCTATTTTAAAAAATTTCGTAGTGAAATGAGATCTAGTTTGCCTGTTTAGCCTAGTTGATAGTGTCACTGCCTCCGAAGCTAGAGGTCCCGGGTTCGAATCTCTGCTAATATAAGCTGTTGTGAGCAGAGACAATTGTTCCTGATATTTGGATGTTTTCTATGTAATTAAGTATATATTTATTAAATTTATCGTCGTCTAGTACAGAACACAAGCCTTATTTGAGCTTACTATGAGACTAGTTCGGTGCGTGTAAAACGTTGTCCCGTAATATGTATTTATTATTTAATAGCGAAAAATAATTGTTCAAGGCTGTAAGTGCCTCTCGTCAAAAGAGCCCTCGTGTAGTAATACTCATACTTTGCTCATTGGGGCACATAGTAATAAGTTTAAATCGAATAGTACAATGAATGCCCTCTAGTGAGTTTTTTTTATGATTGACTGACCTGCGATCGGCCTATGTCTTGCCTGATGGAAAGCCTAAGATGTTGCTCATGCAACTGGTTCAGTAATAGTTTAGTCACTCTTGTCTTGAAGAAACCCGGTTTCCAGTTAAACCCTGCGAAAACATATGTGATGAATAGAATTTAGCAGGGAAAATAAAGTTCTCCCGAGGGTCTACAGTATGGAATTCTTCAAAAAAGGAGGGTATACTCTTTTAAGGCTTGCACTGAAAGTGGCGGGAATCGAATACTTATTAATTTATTTTTAACATGTATTATACCTTTTTATAATCTCTGAAGTTTCCTTATCTCAACACACTGGCCACTTAGAAAAAAAAAGTATGGTTCGGTTTCAATTGTTTATTGAAGTCGTCGAGTCACTGCTTAAAATGGAATTGTGCCGTGAAAATTTCAGAGCTATGATTTATTATGACTTTAAAAGTGGACTAACACAAAAACAATGTGAAGAGCGGATGGTTGCTGCTTTTAATATTGAAGCTCCTTCAAAGACTACAATATACAGGTGGTATTCAGAATTTCAACGTGGCCGTGTATCCCTCACCGACGAAGTGCGTGAAGGTCGACCAAAATCGGCAGTCACGCAAGAAAACGTCGATGTTGTGCGTCGTCTGATAAATGAAGACCGACATGTGACATATCGGGAAATTCAAGAGCACCTGGGTATTGGAATGAGTCAAATACAAATTATTTTAAAAGAAGAATTAGGCGTGAAAAAGTTATTTTCCCGTTGGATACCTCACCTATTGTCTGACGAGCAGAAAATAGTCCGTGTCAATTGGTGCCGCAAAACTTTGAGATGAAAGATTTAACAAGGGACGCTCAAATGCTGTTTTTAGCATAGTATCAGGTGACGAGTCGTGGATATACGCTTATGAGCCTGAAACTAAAAACCAATCCCGAGTATGGGTCTTCGAAGACGAGCTCAAACCCACAAAAGTTGTTCGTTCTCGCAGTACGGCTAAGAAGATGGTGGCTACGTTTATCTCTAAATCTGGTCACGTAGCTACTGTGGCTCTTGAGGATCGTAGAACAGTCAATGCTGATTGGTACACCACTATTTGTTTGCCGAACGTCTTTGCTGAACTCCGAAAAACAAACCCTAGTCGTCGCATCATCCTTCACCACGACAACGCCAGCCCACACACCGCTCGGACAACAACTGAGTACCTGGACGGTGAAAAAGTCGAAATATTGGACCACCCTCCATATAGCCCTGACTTAAGTCCCAACGACTTTTTTACATTCCCCAGAATCAAGGACAAACTGCGTGGTCAGCGGTTTCAGACGCCAGAAGAAGCAGTGGAGGCCTATAAAATAGCCATTTTGTCGACCCCTACTTCAGAGTTCAAAAAGTGCTTTATGGACTGGTTTGAACGCATGCATAAGTGCATGAAATACAAAGGAGAATATTTTGAAAAACAATAAATATAAATAAACTCACTTATACTGCATATTTTCTTCTATTCCCGAAACTTTCAGTTTTACCCTTAAGGGTCGATAACGCTCATGTGGCACCCCTGCAGTTGCAGGCGTCCATAGGCTGCCATGACCGCTTACCATCTGGCGGGCCGTACGCTTGTTGTTGTTGGTCACCGTGGTATAAAAAAAATATGTAAAAATATAGGTCGCAGTATATCCAAATCAAATATTGAAGCATTGAAATATGTCAAGTCTATAAAGTCTTAAGCAACAATAGGTACACATTATGAAGTTCTGAAACTTCTGGAGATCCAGTCTTCTCAAAATAAAATGTCGTAAGTGACTGAAAATTAGTACTGAATTGTTACCTTCTGTATTATTTCCCTTGCGTTAGGCAATATTCTGAGTCGTCGCATCGCAATAAATACTAAGTTAAATGTTTCCACAGTTTCAAGAGACGCTTAAAATTGTTAGGAATTGTAAATTGAATTGCCCTTTTGTGGTTCCGTTGTCGAGTGTCGAGTGGGCTTTGATGAGGCTTAAGCCGGACTTGTTCTGTGATGGAATTTACTTTGCGCTAATAATAAGATATCAATTTCAGAGAATAAGGTACTTAGTAATCTCAATAATATAAAGAAGTTAATTATATATCGAAAAAAAAACAGGTATTCCCGAATTCAGGTATTCACTTTGACGACCCTGACTTAATAAACAGACATTTTTTGAATATACCAGGCAAACAGGACGTAATAATATCAGACATGACCTTTTATGAGTTTGGCAGGCACTGTAATAATACCTTCACTCTTTCACCTACAACTGTTACAGCTGTCACAAAAATCTTGACATCAATTAAGACAACTACAAAGGGACTCGACATGATTGCTATTGACATGCTACTTATGACGCTACCGAGGACTGCTGACATTCTGACTCACATAATTAACAAGAGTATACAGACTATGACGTTCCCTACCGACTGGAAAATTGCTCAAGTGACACCTTTGCCAAAAAAGCCAAATCCAGCTAACATCTCCGAACTCCGTCCAATAAGTATCCTTCCCTGTGCATCGAAGGTAATAGAGAGGGTGATCTGCGACCAGCTTTCGAAATATCTGGAGGAAAACAGCATCCTGCCTGAACTGCAGTCGGGTTTTCGCAAGGGTCGATCGACAGTTACTGCGTTACTTGATGTAGTCGACAATATCTTACAGGCTAGGGATGTAGGGGAGAGTACTATACTCGTTCTTTTAGATTTCTCCAGGGCTTTCGACTGCATTAGCGTGCCTTTACTATTATCGAAGATGTCGTATTACGGGTTTGATGTTTCTGCCGTGAATTGGTTTAATAGTTATCTCTCCTGCCGCGCGCAGACGGTGGCGTTGCGTGGGATGGATGGCGTCATTATGCGGTCCGCTCTTTGTCCTGTGTTGAGAGGAGTGCCACAGGGTTCAATACTGGGCCCCCTGCTTTTCATATTATATAGTGCTGACATCATTCATAATATGAAGGGCAGCAAGTACCATATTTACGCTGACGACCTCCAGCTTTACCTTTCTAGCGCACCCACGGACATATCTGCTGCTGTTAATACTATCAACGCGGACCTTGATCGTATTTCTGCTTGGTCGGAAAAGAACTGCCTTGTCCTTAATCCGAACAAATCGAAATATGTTGTCTTTGGGTCGGAACATCAAATCCGTAGTACCGTCAATAACCTCGAGGCTTTGACCACCAGGAATGTTGCCATCATGGGCGAACCAATAGAGAGGGCGGTAGAAGCAAATAACCTTGGCCTCCTCATGGATGGCAAGTTGCGCTTCGAGAACCACATAATTAAAGTTGTGAGTAACTGCTTCTACCGCCTTAAAGTTCTTTACAATATTCGAGATTTCCTAAATGTTGATTTGCGTGTCAACATTTGTGAATCGCTGATATTGTCAAGACTAAACTATTGTGATATTGTCTATGCTGGCTGCATTACTGGTCGTACAAAAAAGCTCATACAACGAGTGCAAAACGCATGCATTCGTTTCTGCTTCCGAGTCCCTCCCCGCTCCCATATCACTCCCTACTTGAACGCCGCAGGTCTGCTGAACATGCCTGCACGCAGACGCCTGCATCTCGCCACTCTTCTTTTTGGCATAGTGCGGTCTGGGGTCCCAGCATATTTGTTGAGTAAACTAGTATGGCCCAAAAGTGCGCGCCGGTGTAAGGCAATGGTTCTGATGGCCAAGCATCGAACCGCGGCGTTTCGAGGAAGTTTCAGATTTGCGGCGTCCAAGTGTTGGAATGATCTCCCTCCACCCATCCAAGGGGCGTCTAGCAAGTATACCTTTAAGCGTAAGCTTAAGGGCTATTTGTTGACGCTCCAAAGATCCCATTCCTAACATATCCAGCACTTAAAGTATCCCAACCTTCTTTTCTTGTATTGTAGCTTCCTATTTTTTATTGTATTTGCTCGGAAGCTGTTATTTGTTTTGAAAAGGTATTAGATTTTGATTTTGATTTGCCCGGTCAGTAAAGCTCTTTTATAACTAGTTAATTTAATACAACTTGGCCAATTTAAACGATTTTCACTATACTATAATTTTAAGTATTTTTTATAAACATATATATTATGACATTATTTATCATGTGTATACATACCTTAAAATTGTAGGTTGTGTTGCGTTCCGTGGGTCACGTACGGTGCTGTCTGAAAACCAGCGCTGCAGGTGTCTGACACCTCGGCATAATGCTGAGACAGCAACCGATTCACTGCCGCGAAGACACACGTTGTGTTCTATTTTATGTGAGTTGTATTCCTTTTATCTGTGTTGTATCTGTGTGTCTTTTGTGTTAGTGAATAAATGTCTTTCTTCTTCTTCTTCTTCTTCAATTTGAGACCATATTTTGAATGATTGTGATTCTTACGCTTTTGAGGTTGATTCAAAAAATTTGGGAGACTAAAAATGACCAAAAACGCTACAAGAGCACACACATGACATATAAAATTTAAGATTAATTTAATTAGTTAAATTTTGTTATTTAACATTATAAGATAAATTTCATTAGTTACATGTTGTTAGTTAACATTTTAAGAATAATTTCATTAGATAAATGTTATTAGTTAATGCAGACTATTATGGATTTTTGAATTGCCTTACACGTGTCATTTCTCCTTATATTATAAAGGCATACATTACATACTTTTTATTATTTGTTAATATTTCACTATTATACCTTGATAAACGAAGAAACGCACTTGACCTGACTTGACCGTTTAAATTCTAATCCGAAAATAAAGTAGGTATAACATAGTTTTGTATGTAACAGCGCTATCTCTGAAAGAATCTTAACAATAGCTCAACACCCTCCGTCCTAATCTAGTACGATGAGACTTTGGGTTTTATTACATCTTTTTACTACCCTGGCGATTTTGATGAGATTTCAAGGTCAAGTACGAATATAATTAAAGGAATAAGTTGTGCAGTTAAAAATAATTACGTTGGGAATAATTAGTATTTGTTGGAAATTAGTAGAAATGCGTCTTTTGGGGGTAATTTATTTGTGCGTAATTTAATGGTTCATTAGCAGTGCAAATAAAAAAGTATAAAAACAAAAATTAAACGCCTCTACGGAGACTCGCGTAAAGCTTTATGGTTGGGATATTATGATTAAATAGGATTCGAACGTTTGGTGCCGTTTACGAAATCTGAGCCAGACTGCATGTTACAATAATTCATATCAGTTTTATAAATGAATGGAACGAATCATCAAGTCTATAAAGGGTTGGCAACGCACTTGTGATACTTCTGGAGTCGCAAGTGTCCATGCTTACCATGAGGTCTACTTTTACCAGTTTATGTTGTATAAATAAAACTTTAATCCTTTTTCTATGTTAGTATTGACTGTAGTAAAATGGCGAGGCTTATCGGCGATTCTAGTGGTGACATCTGAGTGTATAGACGGGGAGCCTGTTGCGACCATCGGTGCGAAGTGACATTAGCGGTTTTTTTTTTGATTGCCTATCAATTTGAGGGTTATGTTTCGCATTCCAAGTTCATATTTTATTTCATGCGAACTTTTACACTCGAGCTGACATCGTGAGTGACATTTTAGAAATAATGCAAATTATTTCATAAATCAATTTGTATAAAACAATGTATATGTGTGATTATTTTTATAGTAAAAAGTAAAGTGTTTATTTTTTGTTTACTGTGTGACTTGTGGCAATCAAATAAATTTTTTATCTATCTATCTATCTAAAGGCTACATCCTCACTAATATCTGTCTGTCCGTTTTATCGTCACGCTTTACCCGCCCAACGGTTTAAAATATAGTACGGGGAAATAGGGAAAAAGGGAAATTGAGACCCTGGGAAGCACATGGATAAAATAGGCATAGGATAGTTGCATCTCGGAAATAATTCCTTAAGGGGGTTTAAAGGGGGTTGGAAGTTTGAATGTGAGAGATTTAATATCAATTATTTCCCCACGGTGAGCCCATAAAATATTATAAAACATTGAAAGATATAACATACCAGTATTGCTTCATAGATCGAGTGAAAAAAACCGGCCAATTGCGTGTCGGAACACGCACAAAGAAGGGTTCCGTACCGACACCAATAACCAAAAGTTTTAGCAATAACTCAAAAACCGTTAATCTAATCTTCTTCAAACCTAAAATTGTTGTAAGAATTTATTAATATACATCATCTTGATTTTTTTCAGAATTTTCAACTTCTAAGTTTGGAAATTAGAGGGGGGGACACACTTTTTACGACTTTGACAGCTAATATCTCACCAACGCGCAACGGTTGACTTAAACGGAAAAGTTATATAGAAACCTCTATGTATTGAAAAACTTCTTTCGAGTCAGTTTATGAAAATTTTGAAAATTGAAACACAGACATACTTACAGAGCCACTAGAATATTTATTTATTGACGCTAGTCTGTTTGAAATAAAAGCTACGTCCTCAACAATTTGTATGGAGTTCTAAATCCGATGCATTTGTTTGTTGTACAATCGATCTTTGTTGTACAAATCCAAACCAAAAGCATCGTTGCGGAGGTAAAATTGCAATTAAGATTAATTAATAATTAATTACTGTATATTTTCATCTACAGTCTAGAGCAAATAAAATGGGTACACTGTATCAAGTCTCCTTACAAACTGACCTGTTTAAATTGCTCCCAAGTGTATACAGGTCCTTCGGCTAATTGCAGCCTTCAAAGCAGGTTCTTCGCTTGAAACGAAGCATAATTGTGCTAAAACAGTCGTATTCAAAGAGATTATTAGCCTTATTACAGCACAAAAGTGTAAACTTTGACGTCGACTGTAAGGTAATTAAGAAAAGTACAATAAATTTAATTTGCTACTTTAGCTATATTTTATTCATCGCCTACGATCCTCGTCTGTTTTAAGGTGTTCCGCGTGTTACCCTCCATATGCGCCAAACCAATGTATAAGGAGCTTCCAAATTAAATGCCAATACTTTTAGAGCTGATAGTTAGTGCTCGTCTCGTGTGGAATAAATATCTAAATACGTAAACGCTTTAAAATGACAGTTTATCTAACGTTTGAAGAGCCCCTTACGCGTTCGCTTATTTTTTATTGTTATCAACAACAACCGTATTGAGATGTGAAAGAGCTGAAGCAATAGTGGCGCTGTTAGTTGAACTTCGACGTGAAATGAATACCTATTGAAAGTTTCGACATGAGCTCGGCGTTGAAAACTCGATCGCGATGGAATTTGAGGCAAAGGATATATTATACTCAAATACTCAAAATTAAATGGAGAGTTTGATTTTGTTAGATAAATATGAAACTATTACCTTGTAAATGTAATGCCTACATCATAGTCCGTAGTATAATATGAAACATAGGTAAGTAACATAAATAACCTATACGTGTCATACGTTTATTTCTTGCAGTATAAAATTCAAAACATAATTATTAATATAAACTGAAGCTAAAATGGAGGCGATTTACGATGCAACAGTTATATTAGATACTACATTTTACACATATAACCACTATAACGAAGAGAAAAGTTCTGCCCGATAATTTCAACCAAGGCCCCCATTAGGCGACTTCCTGATTTCCCGATAAGGACACGGCATAACGTCAGAAAGCTGTCAAATGTCAATATAAATTTAAATCATTGCTACCTGACTGCCGCGGTGACGGGTGGAGTTCCTTAATAGGATTTGTTTATAGGATGTCCATATTCTTAATTTGTAATTCTGATGATAGACCTAACTTACTCATGAGGTCGCAGGTAAGATTATTCGTTCTGCAGTGTGACTAAGAACAATCTCTCTTTGCATGGTACTTCAAAATGCCCCCCGTCTCATAAGTCCGACTTATTAATCTTAATTATGAACGTCCATCAGCCGAAATATGCACGTAAACATCGGGAACAACATTCAAACGTTGGCTAAGAAATTTTCTATTGCAAAGTCGTTTGTATTTTACAGTAGTGAATTACATAAATGGCCGGCTAACAACTAAAAGTCACGATAAAATCTGTCATTATTCTTAGATACCTCGTTTTTAAGCACTAAAACAATGCTGAGATACGAGTTTTACTTGAAGTAGGTATTTGTTACTTATTGAGTGTATACTCGTACTCGTATAACCCCATAATTTTCAATTCTGACTTCTTGTTTTGGTATTATTATTAAATTGTTGTATATCGATTTTTTAAATCTTTTTTTAATATATTAGTAACGATCCTTAAAAGTAAATTTCGACATACGCGGTTATTATTTGTCCACGTTTTAGTTTAAAGATTAAGCGTAACGGACATCGTTGGAGGTATATTATGGAAATTGTTATATTATTCATTGAATTAAATTGACTCAGTTATTTATTCTAATGTAAATTACCATCACGATCGCACATAATAATTTATCATAAATATTCATTATTGCACCACACATAAAAAAAGAGATAAATTTTACAGGAATTTGACACAATTGTAAAATGACCGAGTTTCTTACGCCGGTTCTTCTCGTGGCAGAGGTATATTTTTCCGAACCGGTGGTAGTTTATTGACGTTCATAGGTGCATGTAATATGCCTAATTTGAAGAATAAACTACTTTTACTTTTACTTTTACTTTACAATCTACAATGGTAACAACAAGCGGTCTTATTGCTGTTAATCTTTATAATTTATAATTCAATCTGAGATTGAAAATAAATTAACCTGAATCTTATTCGCGCAAGCGGGGCGATACGAACGCAGTACTGTCCCGCTTCCTCAAATAAAATTACACTGGAGCAAATGTAAAGCTCGAAACGCAAAGAGCGGTCGCGGTTCGGTGCGGGGTGGAGGCGTATTTGCATTTTTGATCATTCCGAAACTTTACTGCCCTCTGTTGATTACTGCTTCATATTCATATGTCACACACCGCCGCCTCTGCTCTACCGCTCTAGCGAATACTGTGCGGTTCCTTGGTGAGCCGTGCCCCGGACCGCGTTCGCTTTACCGCAAAAACGCTTCCGCCCCGCAACGACGCTGCGCCGCGCTCTGTGCGTTTGAAGTTTAATTCTGGCAGTATCCTGACAAGTAAGGAAATCTGTGCGACATCATTAAGCCAACCCGCCAAGTCAGGAAGTCTCTTTAGATTAACTAAGTAGCTCACACGTTGACACCCAGAAACAGCTATTGTGTAGCCTATGTAGTACATTACTAGTAAACCCGCCGTGCCCTATTTAGCCGCAGGCACGTGAGCGGAATGCCTGCCTCATTCCGCGATCGTTTCACTGAGATTGATACGGAAAATTGCTTAGGAGTGCTTTTGCTCATCGCTATGATTCCATCACCACATACCAGTGTCACATACAGTGGTGTTATTATTACTGTGGTCTTCTGAATGGTTGAGGTACTCCATCAGTCCAGCTGATCCAAATATGAGCATCATGTCAGTCCGCTGTACCTTACCTAAACACTTTCATTATCAACGATTTCGTAACGCTACGCTGGTAGTCGATAGCATGTGAAAAACCGTATGTAGCGGAAAGCGTATACGAGACAAACGCCCACCTAGCTAGTTCCTGCACACTGAAAGTGTAAAAATACATCATCCTCAGGCAAAAATACCATTTTCATCACTCTAACTCGTAAAGGTTTTCATTGTATGCAGGCGTATAGAGCCTTTACCAGGCGCGGGATTTATGGATTTTTATAACTCCCTAGTCTATCAACCTAGCTGTAATAATCTAGTTGGCCGCGCTCCACAAAAATACTGCTCTGTGACTGGTTAAAATATTGAAGCTGCGCGCTCCTCTCGCAAGGACGCCCCAGCGATCATGCACTGATACTGGAGTAGTATTAGTCAATTTCGTCAATTTGGATTGGTACTGGAGTTGTTTATATCCTCGCAGATGTAATGAAAAACATTGTGATTAACTCGGGCGTAAGAATATTGCGAACTCGAGTCATTAAAACTTCTGATAGACTCTCGTACGCAATTACCTGCTAACCCCCCTCGTTAAACAAAAAATTACTTATAGACACTATAATGATCACACTCTCTCTACTCTACGCTGCCTACTTTGTGCCGCGGCAGCCTAGTGAATCAAGCACGCGGTTCTCAAGCGCTGGTCGTGAAATCGAATCACGGCTCGTACTAATTAGTTTTTCGGAATTTATGTACTTACAGAGTATTATATGATATTTAGTTTTAGCTTTAAGGTAAAAGAAAACATCGTGAATAAAAACAAGCATATAAGTACATTTGCGAAGAAATTCAAAGAAGTACGTGAAGTATAAACTAGCACTCGGCCCGTGTGGGGACTAACTACTGTTTGTTCCCTCTTATTTATGAATGAGGAGGCTTGTGCCCAGCAGTGGGACGATATACTATAGGCTGATGATGATGAATGCTCATCATGTCATGATCTGTCATTAAAATGTGAACACGTAACGCAAGCCGCGGCCATCAAAACCGTGTTTTACGTAATAGTTCGTCGCGCCATCATTATTCCAGGCGTAAAGGAAATTTATCACCCGCGCGAACCGAGCGTGGCTTGTTCACAGTAGAATACGGTAGCAGTAAGGGAATACAGTAAAAAGAAAAAGAAGAAAACGCGTCGTGAATAATTGCCTGATGAAACTTGCAGACGTCCTTTCGGATAGCCGAAAACCGAGCGGCATGCAAATCGTAAGCAAAGAGACGCCACCGTTTATCACAAATTCACAACCAATCATGAGAATCGGACGGTTCGGCTAAGTATCAGTTAGCGGCATTGGATTCGATAGAGCGCCGTGTTCGTTGGCTTTTCGAGGATGATCCAGCGGTTGAATCTAAGTTACAGAGCTTGGAACACCGTCGTTGAGTCGCTTGTTTCTCTGTGTTCTATCGGATACCTTTTGGAGAGTGTGCACAGGAATGACATGACTTAGTTCCGCCCTCCCCATTCCATCACCGGACGTCCAGACGCGGTTGCATCCTTACGTTGTCAGCCTACCATTTATTCGTACGAAGCGATTTGCTTCTTCTTTCTTAATGCGAACAGCTAAGGACTGGAATTTACTGCCGCCGTCTGTATTTCCTGATACATACAATCTGGGTCTTTTCAAGACAAGAGTGAATAGGCTATTACTGAATCAGTGAGCAACATCTTAGGCCTTGTCATCGCTTTCCATCAGGTGAGACTAAGGCCAATCGCTGGTCAGTCTATCTTAAAAAAAAATGAGACGAAAAAGAATTGAAATATAGACTGATATAAATGTTCTTACTGTCACCTCTGTCTGTCTGCTAGTACGGCAATATAAAGGCAGGAGATCATGCAGTTGGTCCCAGGCTAGATACACAGACCTCATCGAATCCTCGACGAAGTGTTCTATTTCACTGAGAGAGAACTTTTGCTGGAGACCCAACTATGAATGACCCATACCCACAAATCTGGACCAGACTAAGTAAGAAGAAAGTACTGTCAACTCACCAGATACGCTCCAGTAAAAACTGATCTCCAAAAACGCGTAAATGTAATCGCGGGATTAGGTAGAAAGTGATGAATTGTGAGGCGAGTTGGGACATTTACAAAATAAATGACAATATTTTTAAACATCAACTTTATAATGATCTTTGTTTAGTTTCCCCAGTCTGGTGTCTGTTTGTAATCAAAAAACTGCCTATTACAGAAGAACCAACAACCATGATAAGTGTGTTTACTATTTGTATATACATACTAGTGAAATACAAGAATTGGCGTAAGTCACTTTATTCCGCGAAAACGATTGCCTCCCGTCTCAAGAGACACAAACCTTATTGGGATCAGGCTCTATCAAGTAAGTTACCAGTCATACCTGCCAACAAACATAAACATGTATTAATGTCGGTTTATCAGTTATATTTTTGTAAGTTATAATATTAGTCTTATACAGGATAATTAAGGAGACGCGAGCAAAATCAATCTTACGGATTCAGTAGATCTTAGTAGGAGCGTTCGTGGCCCAGCGGCGCCCGCGTACGGCATGCGGTATGAGAGGTTAAGCAATGTGGGGGCAGGTCAGTTCTCGGATGGGTGTTGAGTGGTTACTAACTAAGCGCCCCCGTGGTTTGGAAGGCATGTTAAGCTATTGATCCCGGCTGCTACCTACGACAGCAGTCGTTAAGCCAAGTTAGAGGCCTTCGGGCGGCTTGAAAACTTCTAACAGTCAAGTTGGCCACTCACTTGACAAAGGGGGGTCGAAGTTGCACCACGTCCGTAGGGAGTACCCACCGTGTTACCCTACACGTGACCCCTGGGTGGTGCTAAAAATACAACAAAAACTGGCAACCGTACTTGTCTTCTCGAAGATCTCACGGTTCATAAATACATGCCATACGATTAAAAAAAAAGGTAGATCGTAAGTAATCTACTATTTCGTTACACAGTCAGTGAGATTAACGTTCATTTTTTTGTGTTGTATGTGTAGGGTAACCATGATTGTAGAAAATTAAACTTTGAAATACGATGGTGAACGATCCATAAACATATAATTTGTATGGAGGGATGGTCTTGCTCACGCTTGCCAAACCAACCTGTATTATGCGATTCAAATAACATTAGTACTGTGTAAACGCCATACTCTCTTGCAATGCTCGTCAATTATAATTGTCTTCGGCTATGATACTCATATAATTGGAATGAAACATCACTAGGTAAGTTCGTTTGATTCTTAAATATGGTAAGGTTTCTAATAATTCACTGCAATATCTTTTATTACTTATTGAAATTATTATTTATTAAAATCAAATAAACACAAAAAATATATATCGCTGTTTTATTTAGCACTATAAATGCGTAAAATAATACATTTACTGAGTAACAAAAAAATATTAGGATAAACTAAATATAATTCGTAAAAATTGAAACACAATATCAGAACTGTGAAGTAGTCTGCAATTTCATTCCTAACGCTATTTTGAATTACATTGTCATCTTGAAATATACAAACCCCTTTACGTAAGTCGTACGTATAAGTCGAGTTAACACAATGAATGTAAGCAATGAACTCTCAAAGCCATGTTTTGCATAATAGTTCGACATTCCGCTGTCATTATTTGGAGCATAAAGGAGTTTATTACCCATGGAAATGCGTACGTCGACTAGAACTAATCGTGGTAGTAGTAAATAAAGATAGAGTATACTGGGTGATTTTGGGGCGTGATCCGGAATTGTACATGATCGAAAATTCAAAGTAGACAACGTTACAGTTGGTATAAAGATTTCATAACCCAAAAAAATCTCTTTTTTTTCAAATTGTAATGGAAAATAAATATTTTTTCATACAACTTGGTCACCCTACTTCACTGTCAACTCTCCATATAAATAATAAATAATAATAAAATAAAAAGCCCATTTATTCCATAACCAAAGTGAAAAAAAAACATAACTTAAAATCTAATTACAAAATTATTTGATAGTATTTTTATTATTTACTTTTCTAAATGTATAAAATGTAATATATAATCAATAAGAATTTGGTTAGGACCCCTTACGGGTAAAGGCCTCCTCCAGCTCATGCCATTTTGTTCGATTTTGTGCAGTGTTGGGCCAATCCGTTTCAATTTTTTGAAGGTCATCAGACCATCTGGCGTTGGGCTTACCTTGTCTGCGCTTGCCGTCTGGTCCTTTCCACATTGTGGCTACCTTTGTCCATCTCTCGGCGTGCATTCTGGCCACATGGCCTGCCCATTTCCATTTAGACTTTAAGCTATATTCTATTGCGTCTATTATTTTAGTCTTTGCTCTAATGTCTCTATGTCTAATCTTATCCTTAAGTTTTATTTTCATAATGTTACGTTCCACGGCTCTTTGGCATTTTTGAATTTTGTTTTTTGCGTCTTCAGTATATTTCCAAGTCTGGCTGCCGTAAGTCATAGTAGGGAGTAGGCAAGAGTCTATCACTTTCTTTTTCAATTTTAGTGGGAGGTGACTTTTTAGAACCTCTTTCATACTCCAGAACGTATTCCAGGTTTTCTTAATTCTTCGGTCAATTTCTTCTAGGTTGTTTGTTGGATTAAATGAAAGTTGTTTACCCAAATATACGAAGTTTTTTACATATTCAATTTCAGTGTTTTCTATGACAATCGGTATTTCGTTGAAGTTCGTCATCAACTTAGTTTTTTGTAGGTTAAGTTCTAGACCTATTTCCTTGCTAGCTGTACTCAGCGATAACATCATATATTGTAGGTTTCTTACTGTTTCTGCGACAATCACGATGTCATCAGCGAAGCAGAGGTGTGTTAGCTCTTTCAGTGACATTGTGATGCCTCTACTTTTCCAATTAAGGCTGTTAGTAGTATGCTGTAAAACGGTTACAAATAAGGTCGGAGATAACGGGTCGCCTTGTCGTACTCCTCGCTCTATTTTTATTTCTGGCCCGGTCGTTTCCAGTTTAACTCTACTTTTGCAATTTTTGTAAATGTTTTTAATTATGATTATGTATGTAGAGTGAACTTTCGCTGCAGTCAGAGCTTTCCATATTGATTCATGTTCGATAGAGTCAAAAGCTTTCAGATAGTCGATGAAACAAAGATAGAGTGGTCTCCTAAATTCTGAATATTTTTCTATTAACTGCTCCACTACTTGCAAGTGGTCAATAGTACTGAAGCCTTTTCTAAACCCTGCTTGTTCCACACCCAGAAAGGCCTCTACTTGGGGTGTGATCCTCGACTGAAGACCTGCCGAAAAAACTTTGTATAGACTGGACATTAAACTTATTGGACGATAGTTTGAAATATCAGCAGGGTCTCCTTTTTTGTAGATCAAAGTTATGTTCGATTCAGTCCATTCCTGTGGTACTATTTTTGTGTGCAGTATTTTGTTAAAAAGTGTGGCCAAGAGTGTAAGTATAAATGGACAACTAGCTTTTAATAAGTCATTTGTTATGCTATCTGGTCCAGGGCTTTTTCTAGGTTTCAGTTTATTTATAAGTTGAAGTATTTCTAATTCATCAAAGTTTTTGATTGCACTATTTTGTTCTTATTCATTGTTTTCAGAACTTTCCGGGTAATTTTCAGTATAAATTTGTCGTCTTTTTTTATATAGATTTTCATAGAACAATGTTGCAATTTGCTGTATGTCTTGTCTATTTTCTGTAATGGTAGAGCCTGATTTTAGATTTGATATCCATTTTTTACCTTTATTAAGCTCTTTATATGCACTTCTTAGGCTTCCAGACATTGATAGATGTTTTTCTAGTGTTAAAATTCTATGTTGGCTATATTCCTGTTTGATTTTTTTGTTGACTTTTTTATACAGTATTTTTAGTGTTGTTTTCTCTTCTTTAGTTAACGGATGTTTATTCTGTAAATCATGTCGGAGTTTTATTAAATTTTTAGTTTCGTTCGATATTATAGATGATTTTTCCTTGCTATTATTCACAAGTGTAGAGCTTGTCACACTATCTCGTATGACTTTTATTATTTTTGCATAGTATTGTTGAGTCGTTTCTTCCAATGGACTGTATATTATTTCTTTAGTATTTTCTTGTAGTTTCTTTTTATATGTGTCGCTTTCTTCTTCGTTTTTAAAAATTTGAGGTAGGGGTTTTTGGAAGTTACTTCTTATTTTCTTTTGCTTACACAGAGATACTGTTGTCCGTAGAAGGCGGTGGTCTGAAGGGAATTTTGGTGTTAGGACTTCATATTTTTTGTGTTGACTTCAACTCTCCATACTATATCTCAAATATGGTAATCATATTTCTTGGAGATTTTGTATTTTTTCATCAAAATTAATTAAAAATGAAATGCGTTTGTTTCGTGTCACTACAATTTTTTTGAAATGGCTAACATATACGAAGTCGAAAAAATTTATACATGATCACACTCACAAAATCACCCTGTATAGATATAGTACATCCAGTAGTCTAAGAGTGAATAGCCTTAGATAATCTAATTAGTTAATCCAACGCAATAGTTAGCTTTTTCAATATGTATACGCACTAAAGTTCAATGTCAAATGCCGCCAATAATAACAGTAAATGCAGCAAAGAATAGACGGTAGTTGTTGAAATATATTTATTTGAGGTATTTATGTCTATAAGCATATATATGTCTATAAGCTGTTTTCAAGAGTCATTACGAACCGTCTCGCACGCAGGCTAGATGACTTCCAGCTTCCCGAACAAGCCGGTTTCCGAAGAGGCTTTAGCACCGTAGACCACATCCATACGCTCCGTCAGGTTATACAGAAGACTGAGGAGTATAACCTGCCCCTCTGTTTAGCGTTCGTGGACTACGAGAAAGCCTTCGATTCGATCGAAACCTGGGCTGTACTACAATCTCTCCAGCGGTGCCAAGTGGACTACCGGTATATCGAAGTGCTGAAAAGTTTGTACAAGAACGCCACTATGTCAGTCCGACTCCAGGACCAGAACTCAAAGCCTATTCCGTTGCAGCGGGGAGTCAGGCAAGGAGATGTTATTTCTCCTAAACTGTTCTCCGCTGCACTGGAGGATGTTTTCAAGACTCTGGACTGGAGAAGGCTAGGCATCAACATAAACGGCGACTACCTCACTCACCTTCGGTTTGCTGACGATATAGTAGTCTTGGCTGAGACCATGGAGGATTTAAGTACAATGCTCAATGACCTCAGTAAAGCCTCCGAGCGAGTTGGTCTAAGGATGAACATGGACAAGACGAAGATCATGTCAAATGTCCATGTCGCACCAACTCCCTTAACAATCGGACACTTTACGCTCGAAGTTGTAGACGATTACGTATATCTAGGACAGACTGTCCAGTTAGGTAGGTCCAACTTCGAGAAAGAGGTTAATCGTCGAATCCGACTCGGCTGGGCAGCGTTCGGGAAGCTACGGCACATCTTTTCGTCCAATATTCCGCAGTGTCTCAAGACAAAAGTCTTTGACCAGTGTGTGTTGCCAGTGATGACATATGGCACTGAAACGTGGTCGCTTACTATGGGCCTCATAAGAAGGCTCAAAGTCACCCAAAGGGCAATAGAGAGAGCTATGTTGGGAGTTTCTCTGCGGGATCGCATCAGGAATGAGGCCATCCGCAGCAGAACCAAAGTGACCGATATAGCCCTCCGAATCGCTAAACTTAAGTGGCAGTGGGCGGGGCACATAGCACGTAGAACCGATGGCCGTTGGGGCGGAAAGGTTCTCGAGTGGCGACCACGTACCGGAAGGCGTAGCGTGGGCAGGCCCCCCACACGGTGGACTGATGACCTGGTGAAGGTCGCGGGTGTCCGCTGGATGCGGGTGGCGCAGGACCGGTCATTGTGGAAGTCTTTGGGGGAGGCCTATGTCCAGCAGTGGACGTCTTTCGGCTGACATGATGATGATGATGATGATGATGATGATGAGGTATTTAAAGGTATTTTAAGCTTTGACGAAACTACGCTTAGGTAGCAATTCACTCGTTTGTCTTATGAATTGTAACAAATAGGTAGTGCAATTGTATCACTTTTCATTTTACTGCTCAAGTTTTAAGGGTGTTCACTCTTACAGAAGCGGATGGACTATACATGTTTTACTAACTTGTGCTTGCAACTTCATATGCATGAGATTCATATATGGCTTTCTATTCATAATAATCCTTCCTCAATTAGCAAAAGAATCCAATATTAAATTTAGCGATCGTTTTCATAATTAGTCCGGAACAAGATTTGAAATACAACCAACCGAAGTATACAAGCAAAACCATTTTTCGTTAATTAGCCTTGATTTATGGCTCTGAAACACGATCAAATAATTAAATTTAATACGTACAAAAGACCCTATTATTTGAGATATAAAAAACAAAAAGGTTGTAACAAAAACCCAATTCTAAGAATAAAATTGATACGCGTAATAAATTCAGATACCGAGTGAGTGTAAATAATAAAACATTTTTTTGTTATTTTATGTTTTTGTTAATTTTGGTTATTTAATGACTCACTGGTGACTTAGTTTAGCTTGTATGGATGGTGTGCGTACTGTGCGTATTCTTTTCAACTATGCTTAAAAATGCTATCAGTTACGTATTTACTTGTAAGTAAAAACATCGGATATCGGTACTGCGAGCAATGTGCCTCGTCTACAGCAACTTGAGTCTTGCAACTCTCTGAGCTATTTCGACGATCCTGGTTCTCTTACGGATCCCCTCATGTTCGATTCGATCTCGTAAGGAACATTCTAACCTAGCTCACTCCATAGCTCTCTGAGTTCTTATTAGGCCAATTTTGAGTGACCGTACCGTATGTCATCACTGGCAACATACACTCAATTTCGTTGAACCTAAATTTGAAATTGCAATGTGGAGTTATGGGGAGCAACGTGTTTATATGAAATTATATTGTGAAATCATAGAACTACTATTGGCCAGTAGTCGCGATATGTGTTCAGGTCGTCCCATCATCTCCGACGGGGGCACGTAAACTTTAATTTAATATCTCTCCATTCGCATCTTCCTATTTTTATTCTTGAGTTGAGGAAAGTCTTGAGAAAAAAAGATAAATTGAATTACATTACGAAATAAAAGCCTACGAATACATTAACTATATTTTTAAGAAGTTAACTTACTGTTCCCGCGCGTATTGTGGCAAGTGTGATACTTTGCTTCAAACGATCACATGAATAATGTGGCGTCGCCTGATACACCTCACAGAATTTCCGTGACTGACAGTGAACGTTTCATAACGCTCATTCGAAGACGTGTTAGGACTAATATATCAGTGGAAACGAGTACCGCCAAACGGGGCAACGATTCCGCATTTTCTAACTTAATTATCAATAGGGCAGACCAGAGAATGCCATTAATCGTCTATAAATGATTATGTATCCACGAGCAGGCGTGCAAAAATCGAAGTTGACCTCGATCCAATAAAATGATTTACAAGAATAACGCATCTAATATGTGCGCAGTTGTTTATGACCGACTTTCTGTAAACTTGAAAGTGCTTGAGGGTAACGCTTTCAAGCGTAGCCTCACAAAATTCAATAATTGCTGTTTTCTTGTATATTGTCTCTTAATTATTGTAATTAAATATGTTTGAATTATTGGATTATTATTGACATAATTGTATTAGCCCAATTTATAATTATTTTTTGATATTCGAATGTTGAAGTGTATTATTGTAACATCAAATATTTCAAAAACCTGCACGCCTGCTCGTAATTTGGATACATAACATAGTACGTACCGTTTAACGTTAAGAACTTTGTAACTTTATCTAAGCAAATAAAAATTCTAATTTCTGATTTCTTAAGTTTTTACGGCATAGTAACACTTTTTGGTCGTTGCTGGTTGTTAGCTCAGACCAAGAAAAAAGATTAACGCAGTATTTCACACTTTCCAGCTCGTTTCGTCTCGCAATGTATGTGTGATCACAAGTACGGTGCGTTTTGTTTTGCATATGTGTGCGTGAGCGTATGCTCATACATCGTTAAAAGCCAGCTTCACTACGTTGTTCTTAATGCTCGGTCTGTCTTTTATCCTTGGTCTGATATTTTCAAAGCAAGTTGAGCCTTACCAGAGGACATGGATGTTTTTTCAGTGCAATAAAAAGACGACTATTCAATTTCATTCCCTCTCTGCGCCGCTATAATAGTTCGTTTCTGACACAAAACTAACAATTTTAAATATCGTCGTCATTTTGTTAATCTCAGGATACTTTTGCATTTTTCGGCGCGATATCAGTATGCTGTTCAACTTTCAGTTGAGTCAGTACACATTCTTTACTGTGTCCTAACAACATATCAAATTTTTTAACTCTTAAAAGTTGAATAATGTATTTACAGTCGTCAACATATGTGCCTAAGTCAGGAATTGATTAAAAATCAAGAAATAAAAAATATATTAAACGACGACAAAATGGCGACGAGGAATATAAATGAAAATCCGTGCGAGCGGTGAAGTGGCGTCGATGTTGTTTCGCGATTAGGCGATTATTAAGGTTTTCATACAAGACTTAAAAAAACTCGCTGTATTTTTTTCGGTTTTCTCTTGTTTCGCAGACAAAATTTTCATAAATATATTGATTTGCAGAATTATTCATTTCATAGAAAGCTTTTTTTTCCGAAACCGCACACTTTCTAGGTAAGTTTTTTAGGTCATTGTGTAGAACTCATTTAGGTCCACTAGAAAAGTAAGTTAGGTTCGAACCGCGACCCTTTGTGAAAAAAAGCTTTCTATGAAATGAAAATTATGGGAAACATACATTCTATGAAACTTCTGTCTCCGAAACAAGGTACAACCCTTTTTTTTAGTGTCTCATCGACTTGTACATGTATACAATTACCAGCAACAGAAATCAATTTCCGGCCTTTTTTCCGTGGTACCTGGTACCTGGATCGCAGGTTTTCTACCTGCGATCCAGGTACCCAGTCATCGGGGAATGACTGAGCTATGTGATGTGTGTATTTCTATCCACTAAAAACTCCACGGTGACCGCCATCTGCGCTCGAATGAGGAGGACTCCAGGATCTCAGTACTGAATGCACTGGAGCCCCCCCCCCCTCTCTTGCACTGTACTCCTTTTGGCTCGTCGTCACTTTCCCTGGGGTTGATAGTCGGGTACTGTGGTCCCCGCCACGTGGTGTGCTCGCAACCCGGTGACCCCCTTTAGTCGCCTTTTATGACAGGCGGGGGAGACCGTAGACCTATTCTTGCCCGAGTCTACACGGTCCGGCCTATTTACATTATGGCGCATCCCCTTGTGGATACAAAGTTTCATGTTAATATAGCACGGCGTTTTAAAATGAAAACGAAACTACTTTTGTATGGAGAATCGAGTTAAATCGAGCGTGCGGGGGACTCCCAACCTACCCAAACTTATCTTAGTTATTCCTTGTCAAAAGCAGCTCGGGACAGAATGCTTAAACATTCTCTAGAGTCCCAAAGCCGGTGTTCTGAATGGGAAGGTTATTTAAAATTCCAATCGGATGAAGTCGGTTTAATTTTGTTATTCAAGGGGAATGTCGGTGACGAATCGGCTAGGCGTGAATTCATCAGAATATGGTCTTGACGTGTTATTGTAGAAGATCATGTGTTTGTCAAAAATCCCTTTTTAAAATACTAGCGTTTGCCAGAGACTTCGTCGCGTAAAACATATATAATGAACCAAATTCCACTATTATTCGGCCTCTAAGAAGAACTTTTGAAATACCCATATTTGTTATACTACGACGGTGGAAAATAGGCATACAGCTCGCCTGACGATAAGCAAACACCGTAGCCAATGGACTTTTGTGACTCCAAAATATACCCCATTATATATTTTGGATTTGTTGCATTCACAGCTAGAGACAAATGCAGTTCCCACACTATCAGCACAGCGCATCCTCGGGAGCTTTGGTGATCTTAACCAAGAACACAACACCATATCCCACTACTTGAGTAGTACTGTACTGTCTGTGATGTATGAATAAAGTACTTTCGCAGTTGGGCTGCTTTAAATATGAGCAAAAAAAGATTCCGCTGAGCCCTACCACTGAAAATGGGACAACAGGACCAATGTATTTCAATAAAAAACATGAGACTTGACGTGAGACAGACTAACAGATGTACACAAGTACCAAGGGGCTTGCAATGGACGGAGCGCGTCGCGTTTTATACCCACCGCTTGCAAACCCCGGGGTGATCAGTTAGGCGAGGGCCGTCGCCGCGTGAGCACGTGTGTCGTGTCGCGATCCACCTCCGCCGCCGACTTGAATTACGACGAACCGTGCGTAAATAACTCCTATTCATAATGTGGATGTCTTTACAGAGAATCAAATATAAACAAGTCACTAATTGTAAAAAACTTTGTTATTGTAAAAGGCAATCATAATAATTTCCAATTAAAGTCTTTTTTTTCTTTTTTTTATATTATTTTTTTACTCCTATTTATTCTGTGGTTTATAAACCCACGAGTAAATTGTTGATGAATTATTTGTAGCCTCTTTTGTACCTTCTTATGTAAATAAATGCAGGACATTACCAAATAATTTGTACCTTTCTAATATAAAAGAACGTATCCTCATAAGAAAACTACGGCACTTACGTCGTTTTGTGTACGGAGGAGTCTTCCGGTGATAACGTAACCTTTTTTGGCTATACTGTTCAAAATAATCTTCTATACAAGGGGGTACGAAACCTTAAAAAGAATATCTTAATAGAACCGTAGGTATACATTATTAACTTACTTTTTGTGTTACTCACTTATAAATTAAAGTTACAAGAGTTAAATGGAATTTCCGTTCACGAGATCAGTTTTATTATTGGTGTTATTCATAATGACACTGACATACCTACATGTGAAGTAATATGTACTTATTAATGTATTCATGGAGTGACAACCCCAACGCTACACGTGCCGCGCGTGAATGAATACAAGTGATGCGATAGACAGAGTTGCAGAGAGTAGGTACGTTTCTTATGCCTAAACGCCGTTTTTGTTAGGAAGTGAAATTTCTGTATGTACTATTACTTATTCCGTGCAAGTACTAGGGATTAACAACAGTCAATAGAACATTATTCTACTCTTACTGAGCAACTTAGAGAACTCTTAAGATTAAACCTCCCAAGTTGTAACTAATTTCAGTTGTAAAGATGTACGTGAGCTGAGAATATTATTGTGATCATAGTAAAAAGGGTACAAGTGCGGTACACTCGTATAGGACTTGTACTCCTTTTCACAAGTGTCACAAGTTTTTACATTATTATTCAGAATGCGAAGGCAATGAAATACCTTAAACTATTAACATAACATTTCAGAAATACTTACAACAACAAAGGAACAACAATTCAAACATAAAAACACCGAAATCCAAAGACATTAACTCACAATAAACCTGAGCGTAACGTCAAAATAATACGGGAAAAGTGTTATTTCTTTAAAACCGTTTGGAAACGTTGGCATGCCCAAAACTGTCGTTATCTATAAAAATATGGCGGGCTCGTGCAAGGGGCGTTTTTCAACAAAGAAAACTCGACGATAAGAAGGTTTTGAAAACATCTCAAACGCGGAGATTAAGCTGTGAAAAACGCCTTATGCAGGTGCCTCCATTCTTTGTGGGTTTTACGAATGTGAATAGAATTTTAAATGTTTTGAGATAACGGAAGCATTGTGTGTATGCATTACGCAAGCGGTGACGTACACTTTAGGTTTCATGTTTGTGAGTTTTTGTTAATAAAATACAACTAAAAGTTAAGGCTTATTATAAGGGACTTTTTTAGTGAAATAGCACGCGTTTAGTACAGAGGAATCATTTCCTGGGAGGAAACCCTTTCAAGTTATAATGTGTTTTTAATATCTTGCAGCTTAAATAAGAATGACGTGAATATACCAGGTATAGTTGAATTATCGAGAACATGGAATTGCATTTGTAGTGGTTGTACCGTTTTGCAACAAAAGGAGAATAATTTTCTCTTAATTTAATAAAATTACATACCCTTGGGGTGGTGGTAGTGGTCTGTTTTTTGCTTTTAGTCGCTACCATGTTCTTCATATGAGCTGTCACAAGTATTGATAATAAGATTGTTTGAAATTCGACCCATTTCCTCTTCCTGACATTGATATTTATTTTCTTCACTTTCGACATGGCGACCAATATTTTGCCAGTCCTCAGCAGTAATAGTATTCATTCGTTCAGTTTCTAAACATTATGAGTTTACCCTGGCATGTTTAATGAAACGTTTCTTTTCGCTACATTTCCTTTTACCATGGACCAAAAATAATTTCGATCGGATTGAATGTCGGGTGATATAGTGGAGTGGCCATGTTCTTTTACAATTGCATCTATGTGGTACTCACGAAACCGCTCTTTATTTTGTTTAAATAAATCATACAAACCAGTTTTGTACATCAACGGGCTATACGAAATGTTGTGTTCTGTCAACCAATCCATCATTTCTTGTTTATGAGAATTTGACGTTGGAGCACGATTCAAAAGTTTGTTGTGTTAGGACGCATTATCTACGATAAGTACGCTATTCGGTTTAAAGTTCGGTATTAATTTTTCTTTTAACCATTTTTCGTAGTTGACAAAGTTCATCTGGTCATGGTAATCTCCGGTTTTTTGGTTTGCTTTTAACATTAACAAAGCGTTGGGAATAAAACCATCTTTTTCTCCTTTGTGCACTATTATTAACCGCTGGCCTGTACTGATTTGTTTTTTTACACCAAATTCTGTTCCATCGGTCCAAGCCTCTCCGGACACATGTAAAGTGTGGATGTAGTTTTCATCAGTATAAACAGTGGTCTATCTGTAGACCGATATTCCGCAATTTTGGTAAGGTAATTTATTCTTAGCAGTCGTATGTTGTGTCTTTCCATTAATATTTTTCGGTTGTCCTCGGTCTTTTTCCATTTCAATACTAATTTTTGTATTTGTTTTCGTAAAGTGGAAATGCCTAATTTGTAATCTATATCGGATTTTAACACAGAGTGGAGTGCCTTTAAGGTGGTAAATTGCTTATGGGACAGATGAAAATTGTATATAGTTCTCCGGATGACTTCCTGATCAAAATCGTCTACTGCTGATGACGGACAAGTACGTAACTTTTTATTTCTCGGGGAGGTGAATTTCTTTGTTGTTGCGAATTTCTCACTATTGCTCTCAGACACAATATTATAAACAGTAGAGAGACAAACACCTGTAGCTTTTTCAACTAACTGAGCAGCGGTGTAAGGGGAATTTAATTTTTTCTTCAGTTCAAGTTCAAAATATTTATAACAGTTAAAAACAATTTGCTTACTTTGACTCTCAATCGGACCAAAATTACACACTGCCATATTTTTTGAAAATTATGTAACTTACACTTAGTCGTACGGGCTGACACAAAATTATTCTGATAATTGTGAGAATACAATAAAATCAGACGTAAAAATATATGCACAACGTAAATAATATTCACAATTTGACACTGACATTCTTTTGGTATTTATTTATTCAATATATAACAAACCTCTTTTTATGCTGATAGTACGAGAAAATAGAAAATTCAAATATCGAATGCCTGTAAACATACAATACTACTACAAATGCAATTCCATGCTCTCGTTAATTTATCTATAAGTACATTGAAATTGTGCTTTTTGAAGTGGTAATTTTTAGGAATATGAATATTTTAGTCACCAGTTATACTTTTCTATTGTATTGTAGTGTACACATATACTGCTAAGCGCAGCGAGAACCAGTCTTACCCTTGCCGCGATACCGATTGTACGTGCGTTTATTAATAAACTAGATGAAAGCCCGGCTTCGCTCGGGTGAAATAAATAAGAAAGAAATAAAGTAAACATTTATTCGTGACAGTTATGCAAACGACGAAAGAAATAGTGCACAAAAATGTATAAAATAAAAACATTACAACAACGAATTATGATGAAACTTCGTATAGAAATATAGTCTGTAGTCTGAATTAATATATGGAATAGGGAGTAAAAGATTACGCTGACGACTTCACAGGCAAAGGCTAGTGTCTTTGCAAGTTAATCCTAAGCATTTTTATAAGGGTAGTATTTAAAGGCACAAAAAAATTGACACCGTAATCAGTACTGATTTGTATAGCTAAAATACTAATCGTTCATTAAAATTCAGTTCAGATGTGCAATTGTTAAATATTGATGTACCAGTCAGTATTTTTGGTGCGAAGTCAGAGCTGCTAACGCGAACGAAAACAAATGAAGTTCGTGTATCTCCCTCTGTCGCACTTGCAAATTCGAGCGACACAGATCACGATGTTCGTTCGTTTTCGTTTCGCGGTAGCAGCTCTCTATTCTCTGCCAAATTCTATTCAGTGGGGCCCTTTACACTCAATATTATCGCGATTTTCAAAATTGTATGGGGTCTGTTACATGCTTAATATTATCGTGGTTTTCAAAATCGTATGGATTTTTCTTCAATATTCGTTGCACGTGATACGGATCGTGATATGAGTATATCGCCTGATAATAATAACCATGTAACAGGCCCCTATGGATGTTGCTTCAATATTCAGTGTTTCGCGTGATAATAATAACAGTTGGTAATATTTTCTCCAATTAATGGAAGCTATTTAACAACTTGTTCCGTTTTGCCAAAGGTATTTCACATTTTAATACGCGCACCATCCAGGAATAGGAGCCGTCAGACCAGTGGGCTTACCGCGATCTGAAAACGAAGTATTTCCCTCTCCGCGCTCGAATATGCAAGTGCGACAGAGAGGCATATATATTTAGTTTTCGGTTGGTAGCACTTTAGTCCGAGCGCGGCGGACGGTCGAAGAAAGTAAAAGAATATTCCGTGTGTTGTCTGTCACACATATAATTTTTTAACTTCCCATCGACCTATGAACTTGAAATTAGG
This sequence comes from Notocelia uddmanniana, assembly GCA_905163555.1. Lineage (NCBI taxonomy): Eukaryota > Metazoa > Arthropoda > Insecta > Lepidoptera > Tortricidae > Notocelia > Notocelia uddmanniana. Next base: position 21,051,615 of record LR991067.1, read on the forward strand.
TGATAATGTTTATTATGAAGTATATTTCACCAAAAATATAAATATATTGATAAATCACATTTGTTTTTTAGTTGTACGGAACCCTCAGTGCGCGAGTCCGACGCACTTGGCCGGTTTTTCTTACATTTTGATTTTTTTTTATCATATAGTAAAATACCCTATTCGTTTTGAAGTTGACGCCTGACGACTGACGGTAGGCCCACCGCGAACCAATAACGAACTATCTTCCTCTCTGTCGTTCGAATATACATGTGCGAGAGAGAGGCAGATACTTCGTTTTCGGTTCGCGGTAGCGCCTCTTACGTCCGAGCGCGGCGAACGGCATGAGCTGGAGGTCTACTCCGAAATTCAAAATCCTAACTTCATATGGTGCCGTACCTTTCACTCTCCTGTCATAGACTATATGAGTGAAAGGGATGGCACCATACGAAGTTCGGATTTCGAATTTCAGAGTAGACCCAGGAGGTAGGATTTCAGGGTAAGTTATAAGATAGAGCGAGATAGGGAAAGAATTTTGCTAGACGTTTAAAAGCCACCTAGTAGTTTGTCACAACAAAATAGAGAAGCAGCTTTAAGATGGCGGACAGACTCAGCAAACATTCAAGTGGTGTCCTTTACACGATTAATATTATCACAATACTGGGGTGTCAATATTATCGCAGTTTTCAAATTTGTATGGATTCTGCTTTAATATTCACGTGATACTTGTCGTGATATGAATGTATCACGTGATAATAATAACCATGTAACAGGCCCCATACATTCGCTTTGAAGGCAGTTGTTGTGACAATCAGTCTAGCTAGCACGATAGATTATACCGTTACGTTTTATGTGACGTTTTAATACATTTCGCCCATATAACGTGACGGTATAAGTTATCGTGCTAGCTAGGCTGATAGGTGTATAGAACGCTTGAAAACTACAAAAACAAAACGCTGCAGACGCGGCTAGCCGAATCCACACAATGGGCGATGATGGCCCCTCACCCAGAACGCAGCCCAGCAACCTGGCCAACAGACCGGACGCAAACATAGTTTACAATTTCCGAACGTACCCAACCCGACGCTGTCAACCAACGAATTTAATATGGCCGACCTTTCGTCATAAAATTAACACTTTTTAATGCAAAATACGCGACAATCCGAATTTTGCGGATACATATGTTCAACTCGAAATCGTTATTTTTATACGTTCTTCAATTTGAGACAGGTCTCGTTCGGGTCTACCGTACCCCTGCACGAAATTATTAATATAGATAATCTTTATACGTACAAGGCATTTAATTTCGCGTCCTTAAACTAGGACCACAACACTGGTGACCCCGTGGTCGGACTCTAATCCGGAGTGACAGTTTCTTGTGCGGTGAACTTTAGTACAGTGAAATTGATTGATTGACTGATTGAGTGATTTTTGTTTTGGCAAGGGGGGCTCGCATTCCATAGCTGGCGTACCAAATTTAATATATATTTTTTTGGGACTTTCGAAATATTTCGCGATATTTTGTGCGGAGAAAATGAATGGGGGTGCGCTACCCAATCCCCAGCAGCAGCAACTACCAGGGAAACCCGCGGCCATAGCGGGGCCTTCTAGGCTGGAACCCCCCGGCGCACAGCAGGCGCCACCACCAGCAAGCGAGTTGGCGTCAGTGTCGCTAACGTCTAGGATCCCGGAGTTCTGGACTGATCAGCCCAGGCTGTGGTACGTGCAGTTGGACGCTATCCTCGAGCCGCAGAGGTTGGGAGACACGCAGAAATACAACCTCGTGGTTACAAAGCTCGGAAAAACTACGATTCAGGCCGCCAAAGATATCCTGCTTTCGCCACCTGAAACGGGAAAATATGAAGCGCTGCGGGACCGTCTGCTTTCAGTTTATGAGGAGAGTGAGGAAGTTCGGCAGAGAAGATTGCTCCAAGAGTTAGAGCTAGGTGACCAAAAACCCTCGCAGCTTATGAGGCAGATGCTGGATTTAGCGGGAAGCACTTTCCCAGAGTCATCCTTAAAGATCTTGTGGGTCGGACTATTGCCCCCAGCGGTTAAGGCGGTCCTGGCGGGCAGTAAAATATCGGACCTGAAAAAGCTGGCCGGCCTTGCAGACAAAGTATTTGAAGTCACGAGAGCCGGAGCGTTGGCGGAGGTGTCGTCGACGACGGCGGCCGCGGAAGACAGGATCTTGGGAGAAATTGCCAAAATCGGCAACAGACTGACCCACTTGGAAAGGGGAACAGCGGCCAGCAGACAGGGTAATCAAGCTCCGACAAGGGCTAACTTCAGAGCGCGCGGACAGGGACGCCAGCCAAGAGGTCGTCAAAGCCCAGACTGGCTATGCTTTTATCACTACAAATATGGTGATCAGGCTAGCAAGTGCGTCAAGCCCTGCGGTTGGAAGGCGGGAAACTGAATGCGGTACAGTCTAGGGTGGAACGCTGTGCCGATTTTACTAACCACCGCCTGTGTGTGACCGATGCTGATTCAGGGTTGAGATTTTTGGTAGATACGGGGGCAAATGTCTCCGTGATCCCAAGGCCTAACAAAGCTGTAAGTACTAGCAGTAACATAGAGCTAGGGTATAGTTTGTTCGCGGCGAATGGTACGCCTATTAAAACGTTTGGAGTTAAGACTCTATTGTTAAATTTCAAATTAAAGCGTACCTATCGATGGACATTTGTGATTGCGGACGTCAGTCAACCAATTTTAGGGGCAGACTTCCTAAGTTTTTATGGGTTATGTGTAGATCTGAGTGCGAGGAAACTTATCGACTCAGTTACCAACAATAATGTTATCGCGGCAGTGGTTAGCTGTAACTTAGGTTCAGTAAATTCACTAACCGAAAATCAGCCGTTCTTTGATATATTACAACGTTATCCAGATATAACCCGGCCAGCGAGTTTTAAGGATACCCCTAAGCATCCCATTGTGCATCACATAGAAACTATGGGTCCCCCCGTGTATGCTCGGGCGAGACCTTTACCCCCGGACAGGTATAAAAAAGTAAAGGCAGAATTTGACCTTATGTTGAAACTAGGGATTTGCAGGCCTTCGAAAAGCGCTTGGGCTAGCCCGCTGCATGTAGTACCGAAAAAGGATGGCAGCCTGCGTCCTTGTGGGGATTACAGGCAATTAAATGCGCGCACTAAACCAGATCGGTACCCAATTCCACGGCTACAGGACTTTACGTTTATACTGGCGGGTAAGAAAATATTTAGTAGAATAGACATCAACAGGGCCTACCACTTCATACCAGTGGTGGAAGAAGACCTTGAAAAAACGGCAATTATAACGCCATTCGGACTTTTCGAATTTCCCCGAATGACTTTTGGTTTGCGTAATGCGGCTCAAAGTTATCAGCGGTTTATGAACCACACCGTGTTGAAGGACTTAGATTTTGTATTCGGTTACCTAGATGACGTTATAATAGCCAGTGATAACCCAGTCCAACATCGAGAGCACCTCGATAGGTTGTTTTCCAGGTTGAATGAGTACGGGTTGACTATAAATATCGCTAAATGTTGCTTCGGGCAACCCAAGGTCGATTTCTTGGGCTATCAAGTCACTACAGAGGGCATCAAACCCACAACCGAGAAGGTTAAAGCCATTCTAGAATTCCCAAAACCTCAGACCATAGAGCAATTAAGACGATTTTTAGGCATGGTAAATTTTTACCGGTCACATTTAGCGGGGGCTCTCAAATACCAAGCCGTGTTAAATAAATATTTAGTAAAGTCAACTAAGAAAGATAAAACTGTTATTCAATGGTCGCAAGAAGCTGATCAAGCATTCACAGAATGCAAAATGAAACTAAGCAACGCGACATTATTGTCATATCCAATTCAAGGCGCGAAAATGGCCCTTATGGTCGACGCATCAGATTCGTTCGCGGGCGGCGTATTGCCACAGCGGGTTAAAGGAAATTGGAAGCCGCTAGGTTATTTTTCAAAACGCTTTACCGAAACGCAATGCAAATATAGTACTTATGACCGTGAATTATTAGCAGTTTTCCTAGCGGTAATTCACTTCCGCAACATGTTTGAGGGACAAGAATTAACAATTTATACCGATCACAAGCCGCTAACTTATGCCTTTAGCAAATTAAGTAGCGATAAGGAAACGCCAAGGCGTACACGCCAGTTACTATTTATAAGCGAATTCACCACTGATATTCAGCATATATCAGGTAGCGAAAACACAGTGGCAGACGCGCTATCTCGCATAGAAACCATATCTGGGGCCACCTGCATAGATTACGCCGAAGTCGCCCGGGAGCAAAGCATAGACAGCGACTTAGCCCACGCATTGCGGGACCCGGTGGTCGCGGCCCGCCTTAAGCGTGTTAGATTACCAGATTCTAACTTCGAACTTTATTGCGACGTGTCTACGGGCAGAACGAGACCTTATTTACCATTGTGTTTCCGGAAACGGGCCTATGACGCAATGCATGGTTTAAGCCACCCAGGTATACGGGCCTCTCGATTAATGGTAAAAAGGAGCTTTTACTGGCCTAGCATGAATCGCGATGTGGGTAACTGGGCAAAGTCTTGCATTCAGTGTCAGCGTGCTAAGACACACAAACACACGCACTCAGAGTTGGGGCGTTTCCCTGACATAGGTAGGTTTAAACACTTACATATTGATATTGTAGGAGCATTGCCGACGTCACCGGAGGGCTATAAATATTTAGTAACCATGATAGATAGAGTTACGGGTTGGCCAGAGGCATTTCCAGTGTGTGACATTGCTGCAGATACGGTGGCTAGGGTAGTTTACGAGGGTTGGGTAGCTCGATTTGGATGTCCTTCGAAAATTACCAGTGATCAAGGTAGGCAATTTGAGAGCGCGGTTTTCGCGGGTTTAATGAAATATCTGGGCGTGACCAAAATAAGAACTACCCCCTACCACCCCCAGAGCAACGGAAAATTGGAAATTTGGCATCGTGCTTTGAAGGCCGCACTCAAGGCCAAGCTCGAAACATCATCTTGGGTAAAAATCCTCCCATCGGTCATGCTGGGCTTGCGGGCGGTACCGCGATGCGAAACCGGCGTAAGCGCCGCTGAGATAACGCTGGGGCACGTTTTGCGGCTGCCAGGTGAATTCTTCGACACTACTTCTCACCAAAGTTACGATCCAATAGAATACGTAAAGGAGTTAAGGGATGTCATTAACGATTTAAAGCCGTCGCCTGCGGAACACCGCGACTCACACAAAATATTTGTGCATCCTGATCTTAGAACTTGCGAAATGGTTTTCGTTAGAGTAGACGCAGTAAGAAAACCATTACAGCCCCCTTACGTAGGGCCATATAGGGTAATTAAAAGGGGCAGCAAAGTTTTTACAGTCCAATTACCTGGCAGGCAGTCACAAATATCAATCGATAGGCTCAAACCTGCGTATATTTTAAGTAATGACAATAGTTGTGGTGATATGTCTGTGAATATTATTCCACAGCGGAATAGAGCTAGCTTGGATACCGAGCGGAATGTGCTGACTCCGGACAACGTGAGCCCGGCGCCCGTCACGCGGACAACGCGAAGCGGTCGAGTAATAAAACGTCCGGCTCGGTATTGAAGCTCACTAGCAAAACGGCATATGTATTAGGAAAATCCTAAAGCCCTTATGACCTGTCAAAATTGTATTAACAAAATATAGTACCGTTTAAGTAATTAAGTAATTATTGTCTGCGAAACTATTTCGTAACTTGTTTTTTTTTGTATAAATTATATATTTATAGCGCTAGTTGTTTTAGCAGCATTAGCATTGGGCTACGCTTTATCGCGGGCCTGTAACAAAAAGGTCAAAAATTTCAAAAAGGCCAGGTTGCTCAGGCACCTCCCACTCAGCAGGGTCACACACAGGCAGCAGCAGGTTACGCGTAAAAAAGTGCAGTGTAGTGATAAGATAAGAGTGATGCCCTCGTTACAGGGTAGTGAGTGTGGTAGGGCGCGTGCTGACAGGCGTCAGTGAATTCTTTCCGGCGTTACGACTTCTTTTGTTTTGAATATATATTTTTTGTTTTTTGTGAGGGGGGGGAATACTGTAGTGTACACATATACTGCTAAGCGCAGCGAGAACCAGTCTTCCCCTTGCCGCGATACCGATTGTACGTGCGTTTATTAATAAATAATCTTTATACGTACAAGGCATTTAATTTCGCGTCCTTAAACTAGGACCACAACAGTATCTTCTAGCCTTTCGTTATTTACGTTTTACTGTTCTATTGTTTCTATTATACTGTAAAATATGTTTCTTTTTGTATTTTTGTATTAATGTAAAGTATAAATATCAACTATCTGGTAGTTTGTTGACGTTTATAGGTGCATGTAATTATTTGAAGAATAAATTACTTTTACTTTACTTTTTATACTTTTTTTTACATCTATACTCATCATCATTTCAGCCGAATAACGTCCACTGCTGGACATAGGCATCCCCCAAAGACTTCCACAATGACCGGTCCTGCGCCACCCGCATCCAGCGGACACCTGCGACCCTTACCAGGTCATCAGTCCACCGTGTGGGAGGCCTGCCCACGCTACGCCTTCCGGTACGTGGTCGCCACTCGAGAATCTTTCCGCCCCAACGCCCATCAGTCCTGCGTGCTATGTGCCCCGCCTACTGCCACTAAGTTTAGCGATTCGATGGGCTATATCGGTCACTTTGGTTCTGCTGCGTATGTCCTCATTTTTGATGCGATCACGTAGAGAAACTCCCAGCATAGCCCTCATTGCTCTTTGGGTGACTTTGACCCTTCTTATGAGGCCCATAGTAAGAGACCACGTTTCAGTACCATATGTCATCACTGGCAACACACACTGGTCAGACTTTCGTCTTAAGACACTGCGGAATATTGGACGAAAAGATGTACCGTAGCTTCCCGAACGCTGCCCGGCCGAGTCGGATTCGAGGATCCTCTTTCTCGAAATTGGACTTACCTACCTGGACAGTCTGTCCTCCTAGGTATATGTAATCGTCTACAACTTCGAGAGTAAAGTGTCCGATTGTTACGGGTTGGTGCTACATGGGCATTTGATTTACAACTATAATAAAATTTGAAAACTCAAGAGTTCAAAGAGTGCTGGGTAAATCAATGACGGGCCTGTGCCCAGCAACGGGATGTATAGGAAAATGATGATGATGTGTGACAGCAGATAAGTAACATGCATTTTTTTTCTTTACCATCAAACTTATTAAAAAAATGATAGGTGGGCAATATAGCGGCGCGTAGTAATTTTATGCCTGTTTGTGATGCGGGCATAGTTTTAGTTACATACTTAAATAAACAACATTGAATAGAATCATTATTATCATCAACAACAGCGAAGCTTGTTCATTGCATCCATGGTGAGACTATTATGTAAGACCTTGTAATAGCATGGTCTATAACTATTGAAATTATAGAACTTGAAATGGGAAATTATAATACTAAACAAAACATAACAACTTAAAAATACTACCTATTTTGCCATTATAAAAAGCTCTTGCAGGACAGACTGCGGCATGGACCCCATTGCGTTGGCGGCATTAAGTCTCTGAATCGCTATAGAAACGTTGCGAGAGGTAAGGTCGGCAGTTGTTTTGGGCCAGACCCGAAGAGATTTTCATAGCTGCTGACCAGGAAAAAGTGTCGAAAATCATAATCCTTTAATAAGAAACCGAGATACAAAAAAAAGAATATTGAATATTGATTGAATAGAATCAGTTACATAAAATAAATAAGCAACTGAACGGTACTAAAAAACGAGTAAAATGAAGCTACTTAAACGAGGCTTTGAGAAACATTCGTGGATAAAACACTGTATTGTGAGAGAGGAAATTAAAACTTTTTTTTCTCGGTCCAACAAAAGGTTTGCACTTAGTGCTTTTGCGCGAGAACCCGTTTATTGTATTTCTGTTTGTTAGAACTTTTTATTGGAATGCTATTCTGTAATTACTGATTTTACAAATAAACCTCAAGTGAAATAAGGTTGGGCTCGCTAGCAGATTGATTTTATACTATCAACAGACTACATAGGGAAGTGCATAGTCATCTCGCTCATCAGCCACTGGAAATTACCTTCGCCTTACACTTTATTTGTCGCATAACAATAATTTCGAACCGTGAGATCTTCGAGAAGACAGTACGGTTGCCAGTTTGTTGCACTATTATCACCACCCAGGGGTCAGGTCTAGGGTAACGGTGGGTATTCCCTACGGACGTGGTGTAACTTCGACCCCCCTTTGTTAAGTGAGTGGGCAACTTGACTATTAGAAGTTTTCAAGCCGCCCGAAGGCCTCTAACTTGCCTTCACTATTGTTTTACGTTGCTGGATTCATCGATCTATGCGTCCAAAGTAAAAACGGCCGTTTTATTTTGAACTCATAGATTGACGAATCCAGCAACGTAAATACTAGTTTGATGTATTTAAAAGGTACTTAAATACAAAATACTTTACAAAGTGGCCTCCTTTTTCAATATGTATCGTTAAATTTAAATAATCACAATTATTTACGAGTGGCGCTGGTGACGTTAGAGTACCCTTGAAATTCAGGTGCAAGATTTAACCCGAGTATTCATTATGTACAAACAGTGCACGTTCAATAAATGCAAAAATGTAACATCAACATTGCACATTTCAACAAACATTGCACATTTTCCTTTATCTACCCTATCGGAAGAAATACAACAGTCCATATTTTACTTCTAAAAAAAAACTAACAACACTCCCAATATGTCTCACGTACCACTAATCAACGCACGGCACACGTACCGAAATAGATTTGCTACATTGAAATAGGTATTTCACGGTTAGATCGGGCAACCCCGAGGGTAAAGTACACGATTCCGGGGAATTTATGTCTGATTTAGAGGGTAATCTCGGTTCTACGCACCGCAACTGTCATCTTGGGAAATGTCGAGGTGGAGCGTGTCTTTTACTCGATGGTAGGTAGCTATAGGACTTAATGCTAGATGGTTTCTGTAACTCTTTTATATTATGAACGCCTGGTACATTGACGCTTTATATATATACCATTTCTTCCTTATTTAGATAAAAAAAAAACAACTTTAATATGAATGCCTTTCCTAGCCGATATTTATTTCAATTTGTGAGCTAACCCATATCTATATGCCATACGCCCATAGAGTGTTTTCGACGACGTAAGCACTCACTCAATAATTGATTTCACTGAATCTACCCGAGATTTATTCATTAATTGATTGATTCCCAAAATTAATCACAAATTAGCTGTCCACGATAGTTTTATTTATTTGCGCAAAAAATACGATAACATTTTAAAAAATATTTTCATTAAATGTCTAAGACTAGCAAGAAGAATGCAATGAAGATATAATTATTTTGTTTGTATCTTCAGTTTCAATCAAAATGGCTTCTGTGCAATACATGCATAGAGTATTTTCTTCTAGTAAATCTAAATCCATCAATTTAGTATTATGGCTTTCTGTTCCAAAAAGCAATGAACAGTTTGATAGATTATTTAGTTAGAATCTCAATATCAGCTCTAAAAGCTGTCTGCTGTCCTAATTCCATGCCTTTAGCTCTAAAAGCTTTCAAACTAGATCCTGTGCCGATGCAAGAATCAATGAAGCTTTAAGCACAGTTTTCCTAATACTAAGCTCTGAAGTCAAAAGTTTGTTTCGTCAGCTCACACATCTCATAAATAATTTCCCAGTTCTGTATCACTTTTTGATCGATTTGTAGAGTATCTTGCCTTATGTGTGTATCCATTGATTTTGCTTTTATTGTCTACTTGTACATGGTAATCATGTTTACGACTAAACTTTAATTATGACTTCGACAAATGCGCTTATTTAAGAATAGAGACTAAGGATAAACACGAGTAATCCATACCACCACCACCATGTCAGCCTAAGAACGTCCGCTGTTAGACATAGGCGTCCCCCAACCTTATGGTACTTCATGCCATGACCGCCACGCTTGGCATGTGGGTAGACAATCTCAGTATCTCCACGGCACTCTAAGGAGGCTCATCCCATGGTGGTCTTGGTCGTAGTTTTAGGACATACCCGGGTCCAAGGATAAATAATGATAGGCAGTTATTCATTGTTTTAATTGTAACGATACTATGAAAGCGTATATCGCAAGGAGCCATACTTGGCATCAATTATCTATTGAGTACTTCCACAATGATATAAGTTTAGGCAGATAGAACTAAGCAAAATATCATCTCGACCATATTTGAAGGAGCCCAACTGGGGCAGTACTTCCACCTTCTAGAACACTGCAGCTATAATAACTCTATACTTCCTCTGTAGTTTGTGTTGTTGGTGGTGAGTAAGGTCGCCAGAGCTCCCGAGGATGCACTTCAGTGGGAGTGGGGGTCCAGCATTTGTCTCTGTTCTTGCTGTCAGTATAACGAATCCTCAGATCAAAAAAGTGTGCGCAACATCCTTATGATTGGCTTGGTATCGCAAGCGTCCATCTACTGCAGTTTCAGCATAACATCAAGTAGACCGAATGTTTTTTAGTATAAATAAATGCGGTATATTTACAAAAATCTACAGAATAAAAGTATCGAGAGATAAAAATTAGAATTAAGATCAGGCCGCCTAATCCGGACCAGATAAAAGCAGTAAATAACTAACACAAATTGTACATTTTCAATGATACAAAACTTTCCTTATCAGCTCGAGCTTCCAACGCTCCGTTTCCTGTAGCGAAATTATTTATAGCCCTAGAACCGAAACATCGTAACCGACAATCATTTCCTATTCATATACGCCCTTTGTGAATAAGAGGTTGTATTTAGAGAGCTGTGAAAATCGATCAGGGCCAATGTCCGTGTAAATTTAATTATTTACTCTTAAAAGTTTATGAAGCGACCGTGTGTTTCTAATTGGATTCATGAAAACTTTGTATAAATGACTTGGGCGTGACGAACTTGTTAATCCAATTGTGAAATAATGAATATTGATCATGACAATTTATGATTTGCAAATGAAAATAGATATTTTCCTAGAGTTTTACAAGTTTTTTTATACTACTACGGTGGCAAACAAGCTTACGGCCTGCCTGATCGTAAGCAGACACCGTAGCCTATGGACACTTGCGACTCCAAAGGAATCACAAGTGCGTTGCCGACCCTTTATTGATTTGGGGATGCGCTGTGTTGAGAGTGAGGGACCCGCAGATGTCTCCAGTTGTCAAGCTAGAGACATATGCAGGCACCCCACACCAGGAACACAACTTCGCATACCTACCTAATGGGCATGTAGTGATGCTATTATGGCTGCGGTCTTCTGTAAGGCGGAGGTACTTCCCCAGTTGGGCTGCTCCAAATTTGAGCGACATGACGTTTCGCTGTGCCCTACCTGTTCTAAAGTTGTACCAAAAACTTGAAACGTACAGAGCGCGGCGCAGCGTCATTGGGCGAAGGCGGTTTTGAGGTAAAGTAGGTAAAGAGGTGAGCCTGGGGCACGTTGCATCAAAAAACTGCGAGGTGTTCGGTAGCTAGCATGAGCAGCAGCATCCCTGGAGTGCGGTAGAGATACTGCGATCGCCAACCCACATGCCCAGCGTGGCGATTATGGCATATACCCCCCGTGAATTTGGGGGAAGCCTATGTCTAGCAGTGGACATCCTTTCGCTGATATGGTGGTGGTGGTGGTTCGGTAGCGCGCTAGAGCAGAGGCGGCGTGGTGTGATGAGCAGTAATCGACAGTCGACAGTTTCGGAAACATCAAAAATGCTATACTGTCTCCGCCCCGCACAGTGCTGCGCCATCTCTCGGCGTTTTGAGCTTTATGGCTTTACTAGACCTTGTTGGGATTAGTTTTAGTAGTAGTAAAATACTTCATTGTACACAATAACACAAACAAAGTAAACAAAAATATAACGGACAGAGCAAGCACAAAGGCAAACATATCTTCTTAGATCGGTTTTCTCTGTATGTTTTTCTTCACCAACATCGTTATCATCCTACGAGTAGCATTATTCCCAGTACAGTTGCATCCTGAAGGATGCCTGGGGTCCGCTTCCTAATTACAAGAATTGGCGTAGGCACTAGTTTTTTTACGGAAGCGACTGCCATCTAACCTTCCAACTCAAGGGGGAAACTAGAACTTATTGGGATTGTCAAGTGAGTGGGCAACTTGACTGTTAGAATTTCTGAAGCCACCCGAAGGCTTCATCCTGGGCCTATTTTTCTTCTCCAAAAGCTCCTGCTTAATATCAAGTGATATTTTGTACGAGGTTTTGTTTTTAAACTCAGAAGTACCAGCCAGAGCCTCTAGAGTGAAAGTCCTGCGGGTTAACTCTAGACTACAGAGATATTTCTGAAATAAATATGACATCAATTCTGGAGAACCTAAAGGAAATTCTAGTCGCTCAAATATTTTATTAAGTAGTTTAAGTAAACATTGCTCTCCAAATTTATTCTCAAAACAAGAACCAACTAACAATCCCTCAATAAAGTCAAAATTCGTCTAAAACCCTCATCATTTTAATCAAACCCTGACCTATTTCATCAAATTCTCAATGGAGCATTCAATTAAGCCGAGATACACAGTTGGCTCCTCAAGGAGCCATGTTACCTTTTCAACATGGTCTTAAGGCATTGATCGAGCTGACACAAATCCGCAACGAGTTGGGGGATTCGTTTATCTCAACCGATGTCGTTTTAGACCATTACAAACCCGTACTACGGTGCTAAATTATTTAAGTTTACAGTGCTGTTAAGATAGTAGGGAGGCTATAGATATAGGGATTAGATATAGGTATGTATTGTCAAGCATCAGCTACAGTTTTGTGTATCTTAGGCATTTATGTTCGGAAACAATTTTACAAACTCAGAGTACCCCAGAGAAGACTTCAAATAATAATAGCGTTACCGAGCGAGATGGTCATATACTAAATTGAATAAGAGCGTCAAATACGGATATGTTATTTGTTGTACTTGTGATAGCTCCGCTTTTCTTTATTTTCCCAATGTCATGTCCGCGTCATGTCAAATAGTTTGAGGCAAATAAACGATTACCCGTCTAAATTAAAGAGGTTGTTTATGGCAAGCCGCCAGACGTTTAAAACCAGTTCTCAATTTAGCTGCTGTGTACTGCTGTGGTTGTGTTATGGGCTTTTCTGTCCCATTTGATGAAACTCGTATAGGATCTGTATAGAAATCTTTACTCTGCGCTTACGAAAAATATTTTATCTTTATATCGTAGTCCCATCCCGGTTGCATCCTGAAGGAGATTGGAGACCGCCTAACCTCGTAATCCCAAGATTTGCGACGACGAAAATGACTCCCGTCTGACCTTTCAGACCAAAAAGAAAACTAGGCCTTGCTGGCTATGTAAACAGCGCAGTAGGTAAATAACGTTAAACACTTGCAAATGACAGAACTATATTTAACAATAAAGTACATTTTACTTCTTTAGTTAATAAAACATAAAAATATAAATAATAACAGACAGGGAATCCCTATTTCACAATATCTTTTATAGCAATGTAAAAATTCGTCTTTTGATTTTTATTCTATTTTTCCAGCTAGCGGCCGCATGCGGCCAGTACCAAAAAGGTTATATGTTTCTTATCAAGGCTGCACTTAAGTATATGGAGGCGTCTCTTACAGGCTACCTACTTACAGAAATGTGTATCGCTGTTAAAGTTTTTATGGAGTTGATATAAGATTAAATTCACCTGGCTATCGGAAAAAGTTTTTTCTTTATTCTTAAACATGAATCGAATCAATCAATGAATCAATGGCCTTTGAGTCTATTACAGACTATATAAGCAGTGTCAAGTAGGCAGACAACGTAAAACATGAATCGAATAAAGCATGGTCAATCACTTCTGCAATCAGTTAACCATTAGATACGACAACACGATCAAATCATCATGAGATATTATAATATGATGACTGTTACTTCGTGTTGTAGTATTTCAGTGTTAAGACTACTAATACATTGTCTTTACCTAAGTGCTTCATTACTTATTCACTAGAGGGCGCTACGGACGGTTAAAATCCGTTTAAGTTGAATACGAAGATCGATGAACAAACCGATGACAAAATTCGTTGGCTACGTAACTAAATTTGGATAGATTATGTAATTAGTAAAGCTCTAGTAATAGAATAAATGAATATGTGGGTTCAAGTCTCGATGGGTCGCAAAATATTTCATGTGTCGATCTTTCGTTCAATAATAAGAATGTATTGAAGTATTCCACCTAACACAATATAAGAAATTCATTATGATAGAACATCAAAGACTTAATGTCATGAGGCATTCTGGTAGACAATATCTCATGGCATTACGTCCGCCCTTTGTATGTATATTGATTTTTCACGAAGTTTTAGTAATTAAATAAACAATTTTTTCTTTAAATTAAAATTATATCTATGAAGTGTTTGATATTCATTAATCGTATGGCAATTATTTCGAAGCGTGAGAAATTCAAAAAGACAGTGCGGTTGCCAATTTGTTGCACTTTTAGAACCACCCAGGGGTCACGTGTGGGGAAATGGTGGGTGGGCGTCCCTACGGACGTGGTGCAACTTCGACCCCCCTTGTCAAGTGAGTGGGCAACTTGACTGTTAGAAGTTCTCAAGCCGCCCGAAGGCCTCTACCTTGGCTTAACGACTGCTGTCGTAGAGAACAGCCGGGAGTGCATGATCAAAGACAAATTATTAGTAATAATTAATGAATATTTTGATTGAATATTGAATTGATATCATATTCAAAACTTTCGTATTCAGGGAATAAGTTGGAAACTTTCAAAGTTTGAACACGACTGCATGGTTTTAATTAATGGAAAATTAACAGTGGTTCGGTTCATTAAAAGTTTATCTTGCGCGGATGTCGAAGGTTGTTTTCGAAATGTATCAACGATCGGGCTTGGGTCTTTGTTGGGAAGGATTGGAGTCTCGATTTTTCTTTTCAACATTCTGAAGAGAGCTGCTACGAGTAATACCTTTTACACTGAGAAGATTAAGTGACTGAGGGTGCTGTGTCGGTTTTTTAGCGTGTGATAATGTGACTGAAATAAACTTAATGAAGGTTCCCCTTTCCATGAAATAGATGTCATAAAAACTTTTCTTGAAACTGTCACACACTTGAAATGTCACCAATTTGTTTTTTGTTTTTATTATTTATTTATTGCATTACCATGGTTTACAAGGTGTTATAATAACATATTAGATTGAAGTACAATACATGGTTACCTCGTCAGGGTGTTGCAATTTTTCAGGGCGTTTCAATTTAGTTTTTTTTTAAAGAGTTGGAATTTTCATTTCATTAGTTATTAGATAATGTCTGTTAATATATCTTAAGAATCTGACAATTAGACTGAATATGTTGTATTCTGTTCTTTGACGGGAGCGTACTGATATCGCAGAGATTTCCGTGCTTGACGAGATACTGTCAGTTGACGATTGCCCAGTGGTAATATAATATATAGGGTGTGGCCTGTAATATGAGGAATAAATTTAAAAGACGCTTCCTTAGATAGAGTATCTGCAGTAACCTCTTGTGTCCAAAAAAAATATTTTTTTAATTGGGAGATATTTTGGTCTAAAGTTATGACCTCCAAGTAATGGATCTTGGCACCCAGAGATTATAGTGCGGCAGTCAATGCTGATTTTGAGGTTGCTTCTAGTTACGACTCATAATCGTTGTCGCATTTTTGGTTTAAAAGAATATTTTTGGCATTTAAAAAAAAGTGTTATTTGATTAAATTGTTACTAATATCACTCCAGTCTACTGGAGTAGTTTTTAACTCTAGTAAAAAACTTTTCTTTTTCAATTAAAATCATTTAGAAATAATTTCTGGAGAGCTCAATAGTGTACCGTTTAATTTGTTGCTCCTATTACAGGCCACACCCTGTATAATCCACAGAAGCGGGCCAGTACTGCATTCGTATCGCCCCACTACCGCTACGCTCGTTTTGTTACAGTGACTATCGTGTAACTGTTGCATAAATACTATTTACATAATATATATATATATATATACCGATATCGTACATGCTTACTCGGTTTTATAAATGACTTTAAAGGGCATGTTGTTGAGTTATGGCATAAAATTTACTGACTTGTCAAAACTTTATAACGCATTTAGACTGAGGCATCTTAATAAAACTCGGCCGAACTCTTTTACGTTTCATACAAATATTTAGAAAGATATTTGTACGTTGCCTTCAGATTCCTTGTATTGTTGTATATTTATTCCGGTTGATTTCCCCCGTCGAGAATGATCACTTCTGTTGAGATCCTACTGGGAAATTATTTATTAACGACGTTAACTTCCTAGTCATCGATTGCGTCGTTAGGGGAAGGTGTTTTGTTCGCTTTGTTGGAAGTTCGACTCAAATATGAGTTTTAACCTTTTTGAACAAACGGATTAGAGAATTAATTTTCACGTAAATTAAAACTATAATTACATTTTCTTTGATTCGACACGCCTTATCTTCGTCGGTGGGATTTTTTTAATCATAATTACTTGAATAAAAAAAATCTTATAGTAGCTAAAGTTGCAACTTCATTGCTTGCAATCTTGAAATGAGGTTGCCAGTCTTAACACATTCACTGTCAGCCACGCCCCGCCCCGAGGAACAAACTTGCATAGAAATGAACGCACATATGCGTCGGTGGCGGTGGACGCGTTAAAACATCCGAAATACGTATATGTAAAATATAACCACCACCATTACCATATCAGCTGTAGGACGTCCACTGCTGGACAGAGGCCTCCCCCAATTTCATGGGGGGTACATGCCATAATCGCCACGCTTGCCATGCGGGTTGGCGATCGCAGTATCTCCAGCGCACTCTAGGGAACCCCCTGCATATCCCCCGGTAGTCTTGATCGCAGTTTTAGGACATATCCGGGTCAACTTAAAATAACATTTTCTAGAACAATTCTAAACGAGTTGGGTTTTTATAAGTTAGAATTTAGGCCAGTAGGTATTGAAATGGGTTTACTTTTATGTCTTGGGATGGGACCAATCGATGGCGCGTAAAGTCATGTTATTTCTATGATAATTCAAGATGTTTGCCGTTCATGGGCTGAAATGTATTCGCATAGAAATGTATTAATTTTGTAGATTGTCACAAATTTCTTTTGTTTTCCTTATATTATCCTCGGTTATTGTAATCATCCAGCTAGGGTTTCTTGTTAAGAAAATCTCTTTTAGTAAGTATAAATAAGCACTTTATTGCACACCTCAATAAAAGTAAATAAATAGTTGAAAACAAAGCGACTTATAAGTTGAGGTAACAACAGGCGGTGTTATCGCTGAAGAGCTGTCTCTTCCAGACAACCTTTACATAGCGGAGAGAAACCACATATGCCAAAAATCATACTAACACAACAAAAACAACCCAAGAGTCTTCATAATTTTCATTTCAATTCCATAAACTAAGTACTAGTTAGCAATAGACTTTTCCCACATACCCAACACAAGGAATCACATTAAATTAGATGTTATTAATAAGTACCTTGTCCTTATTCCTTTTGGAATAGAGTCGATTTTCGTGTTTGGATACAAGAAGTGTGCCAAGTGGAACATCTAAGGGGTCTTTGAGCCAGAAAATTGAAACTGGAGAAATATTCTAGCTGAAAACGCTTTGACTAGTGCTCTCATAGTGATGTGAGATACGTGAATCATTGGCGTGTTGGTAGGTGGTAGGTAAATATTTATAACCTCATAATGTCAAGTTAAAATGGTTGTATAGGGTACCACCATCTCAACCTTCTCGACATTTCTTATGTACTGACTTTCTTCGATTTCTCAATGGCACACATTTTCTTCTATTTAAAACTAACATAGTTCGTAAGATGTATACTAACAAAAATGTATGGATTATCTAAGGTCTGAAATAAATGATTTTTATTTTATTTTATGTCATTATACTGAGAGTGCTGAAGGAAAGTATTTTTTTTATTCTGTCTATGAGTTAATTTTTGATGGTACTGAGATCACCGTTGCCTGAGATATGGTAAGATAATAAACACCTTCGTCTCACTCATAAATAGTGATAACTGCAACTACGTCGGGGGTAAGAACTTTTTGTAAAGTATTCTAAATCTATTTTTATGTACGAGTTTTTTTGTTGTTCAAGAAAAGAACTGATTTTTGGAGTATCAATTTGATATTGATGGTTATCTTTATCGATTCTAATAGAATAGAATAACTTTATTACGCACTTTTTACACTTTATATGATTTAGACAGTAAATTAAATTAAAATAAATTAATAATAAAGAAAGATTATTGCGAAAACGGAGTACACTCAGCAAAATGTCGATCCGAATAGTATTTATGTTACACCCTGAATATCTATCTGATGGCGACTGTACGGTGAACTACTTTAATTTATGGGCCATTTCGTATCTTGTCATAGTGAAAATCAATATGAAAGCTGCTAGAGAACTCATAATTATTGTCACTGTAACAAGGTACGAAGTGGCCCATAAATTAAATTGGTTGACTGTACGCAGCCCTAAATCATGAAACCTGACTAGAAATCCCCTTGTCTTTAATATTAGATATGTGAGAGCCTGCACTTAAGTGCAATTTATACGACTACTATATGATCTCCGGGATTCGATTTACAACGCAACGTCTGTATCACGTTGTAGAGGCTCTTGAGATGCTTTTAGATCTCAAGCGGGGCTGAAATTTATTGCAAGTTCCGGGAAGTATTTATGAGATTGAACCGTTTTATGTGCTTATTCAGTTTCTTTGCTACGCAACCTACTGTTTAAGCATGCGGCTGTCAAGCGGTGATCATGGGTTTGAAGCTCATATCAATTAGTTTTTGGAATTTAGAAACGATATAGTTAGTTTATATTTACTTCTTCTCCAGTGCCTTCAGTACTGAGATCCAGAAGTCCTCCGCATTGGAGCGCAGATGGCGGTCACCGTGGAGTTTTTAGTGTATAGAAATACCACATAACCAAGCCAATCCCCGATGAATAGGTAACTGAATATTCCCCACGCAAAAAAAAAAGAA
This sequence comes from Notocelia uddmanniana, assembly GCA_905163555.1. NCBI lineage: Eukaryota > Metazoa > Arthropoda > Insecta > Lepidoptera > Tortricidae > Notocelia > Notocelia uddmanniana. The sequence continues at coordinate 21,070,575 of LR991067.1, forward strand.
AGTATGTAAATCCCATGCTCCATACCTAATTTCTTTCTAGGAAATCGAGAAGTAGGTACCGTACCTACCCTTGTCTTACTAGTTCTGTTTACAGACCTGCACTCCCCTTTATTGGGGTGGGAGGGTGAAATTTGGTGAATCTTATCCTATGTTCGACTCTCTAGTGTTATTGAAAACAATGCTTGAAAATGAGACACATTGGTATCGAGAAAAGGTAGGTGCCCCGCCCTCTTTTTAGGGTTCCGTAGCCAAAATGGCGAAAACGGAACCCTTATAGATTCGTCATGCCTCGTCGTCCGTCCGTCCGTCCGTATGTCACAGCCGATTTACTCGGAGACTATGACCACTATAATTATGAAATTTGGTGTGAAAGTGTATGTTATGAACCGCTATAGAAACATCTTGTAAAATTAGGAAAAAAATATTAAATTAGGGAGGCACCCCATACATGTAACAGGGGGGGGTCAACATTTTTTTTTTCAATTCTAAAATGACATAGAGGATTATACAAAACTTTTACATTAAAATCAACTGTTGGTGAGATATTAGCCGTTGAAGTCGTAAAAAGTGTGTCCCCCGCCTCTAGTTTCCAAAATATGAAGTTTAAAATTCTGATAAAAATCAAGGTGATGTACATTATAAATCCTTTCAACGATTTTTGGTTTGAAAAAGATAGTTTCAACGGTTTTTGAGTTATTGATGTAAAACTGTCTTGCCAAAACAAAGGGGCGTCAGTGAAGATACGACCTTTTTTGATTAAATGTATTGAATAGTGGTTTTAAATGTAGATTAGGAGGTGTCGGTACGGAACCCTGCTTTGTGCGTCGTCCGACACGCACTTGGTTGGCCGGTTTAATTTCTTCATCTTAGCGGGCCCCGGACAGTAATGCGACCCTGTACCCTTTTTGGCCTACAAAGTATCAAGCAATATTAGTCTCCATTTGACACTTCCATTGACGTTTGACATTGACATAGATTAGATAGCATAGTTGTCATTTAAAAAGTTTTAAAGTTTCAGTCTCAACTGTCATTAGATCTAGGCAGAGGATTTTATGTACGTAAGTACTATTTTATTTGGTACTCCTGTTATTGAATGTCATGTGCAATTTGTGAACACGTTTGTTTATAAAGCCAAGTCAACCTACGCACTAAATCACACGCCCATATACATAATCAGTGTTCACATTACCGTGTTGTCTCGCGGGATACAGATATTAGTTCTTAAAGTCGTGTGTACACTGTGTCTTAAAAAAAGGGGCTCGTCGGATACAAGCGCTTGTGATGTAATTTGATTTCAATGTGTGCCATAATAGAAATCAAAATCAAATATTTATTATAAATGTAATCAACTGTAACTTGTAAGCCTCAATGGCTCTTTTACAGGTCACACAATAAAATCATTTTTAACATACAATTGGAACAGAGATTATACTTAGATTATAATTACATAAAAGAGTGAATAGCAGAATTCAGTGTTTGTGATTACAGGAGTTTATGGAATAGTTTTCATCTCGGAAATCACCCTTAAGAGGATGAAAAGGCGATTATATTACGTGCAAAACAAGAAAAGCGTAGCCATCGCCTAAAATAGTTCAATATCAAAAGGCCTACTGAGTACAACGAGGACGAAGATGCGGGCAAAAGTTTGTGTATTATGATCCCAAAGTTTATGTTTGTGCATGTTTACACGGGTGCGTTGTTTCACTTAACGCTCTGCTTGTCTTTAAACACCTTGATACTCGCGACAAGTACCAAACATATTCCTTTCCAACGCATTCACTTATCCCTCTCTGAAGAAAACAAATTCAAGCGAAATGTTACATCAATTGAGGAGAGACTTTTCAAAAGGGCGTATTTCTATCGTAGCGGTAGTTCCCGAGAGAACCTTGCTTGATAAAAGTTAAGGTCCAAATTAGAGGTAGAGTTAAAGAAAAAAAATACGCTTATGAAAAGGCACTCCTTAATTATTACGAGCTCCAAAACAGGTAGATGTCGGCACGTCGTCTTTATACGCTCTTTAAGTTGACTGACGATGGTCGTAACTGCATCCGGTAATCTCTCTGTTGCCCTTAAATAACCTGTATGCTATATGATAAGAATACTCTATTGTCTCGACTACAATACTACTTTGATTTGAATTTGTTTATATACTTATAAGTATGTAAGAAAAGTTGAGAATTGATTTTGGATAAAGATTATACCTATTTTAAAATAACATTGGTGTTGTGTTCCTTTTAATTGTCTATGACTGTGTTTCCCCGATAAATATGAATTCAAACAACACATCTGTTGTTGTAAGGAGTCAAAAGTTTGGAAAGAGCGCTCGATCTCCAAGTATTGTGTCTGGGGACTGGCTCAACACATTTAGAACTTCTACTCAAACATCCGAATTCTAGTTGTAAATGCGATTAGTGGAACTTCTGTAAAAGTAATTGGCACTGAGCAGTATCGTGCATGCAACATCCCTATATTAATAAATAAACATAAACTCTCAACTTAAGAATGTCATTTATAATACATAGAACCAATTTTAAAAACTTAATTACCGCCGTCGTTAACAAAGGATCCAAACGATCGCCTAAGAGTGCTACGTCATCATACTTACATCCTAGTACGAGTATGAGAACCTACAGTAGCGGCCCTGTACAGCGTACTAATGTTGTCAGATCTGCAACGTTATCCTGAACTTTGATATTAGAACTAAAATCAACTTTTGATGCATTGAATTCTTCTTCTCAGAAATGCATTCTTGTCAAAGTGGTCGTGGTTATGGGTGGCCTAGCTCCGTATCATTTGCAGCTTTTGCGAGATATCTTCACCATTGAATATTCCATCCATGCATTCAATTTTCACCCACTTTATGTACTTTAGGTACTTACTTTATGAATTATATGCATTCATTTACGTACCATGAAAATATATACAAGAATACATAACCAAAATAACCTAAATAAATTAAAACTAACTTACCTCGTGTGTTCATAAGTTTTGAGACGGCTAAATACTCGATTCTTTCATATTTTTTTTTATATATACCTACAAACATATTGTTAATTTTACTTGACAGTAGTTTCATTAATAAATATACAATATACATAGGTATAATTAAAACTGCGGTCCAATATTTTATGTTAGTTGCCATTTATTGCGTCGGCTACACCTAGATAATGACCCCGCGAGACACGAAAGTTTTCATCAGGGATTCTCTTGCTTCTCTTCCAGTAGCTCATTTGTGAGTAACTATTTTTGAGTAGTATTATTTTCGAGTTTACGGCAGGTATTTTAGCTATAAATAGTGTGTTGTATTGACTAATAAATTTCACTTTTAGCAGTTTTCGTATGAAAATATAATTTAAAAAAAAGAATCCTCCCCATTCATAACCCACCTCTCCCCGCGAAACCTACTCACCTCGTTTCACGGTACTGTCTGTGCAGTAGTTGTAACATCTATCGACATTTTGGTGTACAACTTGTCGTTCCGCTACCTTAACTTTCTTTCTACCAGAGACATTAATTTGTTATTGAAAAAGGCGTTTTTCGTTTTGCGCCGGCACCTAAGAGAGACCACCGCATTTAGAGGCTTAAATCAAAAATATTGAAAACCAATTTAAAAAAACTTTTACACAGTGTTAGTACAGTGATTCAATGAAAATAATAACCTTGACTTAATATTTTCTGTAATTGATTTATTCAAATCAATATTCGTCTCAAAACTTATGAACACACGAGGTAAATTCTGGCCCTTGGGGCATTGTACCGAGGATGCTGTCGGCATTTCCTCGCTGTATCGCATTATTCGCAATGCTGATACGTTGTCTGAAGAAGTCGCCAGCTCTTCGGTCACCAGTTACGTCAACCAGACGCTTCACAATTAAAATAAAATCGGCCAAGAGCATGTCGGGCCATGCTCATTGTAGGGTTCCGTAGTTGCCCAATGAACTTACGTTAAAAAAATCAATAACCAGGAAAAGGGAATCCCTTCGCAGCGTTCCATGCCTCTTTTACAAGGAAGGGAAAACTTTTAAATAAAAACGTAAAAACAGTGAATTGGATTCGAACGCACGTCAGTGTTTTTTTTTTCAGTTGTTTCCTCAAACAATAGTCGAAGCCATAGATAGTTCGTCGAATACAAAAATCCTTTACCAATCAATCGTTGTGCTAAACAAACATTGAGTGATGGTGCTCCCACTCTGATTGTCATAAATGTTATATAACAGCAACTATCTTTCTTCAACATCATAGTGTTGCATAGGCTTATCCTTGCTACACTATGTTATAATACAACAGTTATAATAATAGTCGTATGGCACTTCACGGTTGCCAGTTTTGTTGCACTTTTAGCACCACCCACGGGTCACGTTTAAGGTAACGGTGGGTACTCCCTACGTACTAGCTTCTGAATGGATCCCCCAGGATGGTTATTGAGGCAAAAGCAGACCGAAAAAGAGATGCCGGAACGTCATTTATGCATTTTATATGGAGTAGCGGAAACTAACACTGGACCGAGACGAGTGGCTGAAAGAAGGGGAGGCCTTTACCCACCCAGCCGTAAGACACATTATAGGCTATTAAAAAAAAACAAATGTAAAATACGATTAGGAGCAATGGATTTCGTCAAAAGATAAAAAAGCCTTAGAAAAAATGTTTTGTTTTAAACAAAACCACACCAATATATCACAGCTTTATGTAGAGCACACAATCCGGATTCTAAGCGCGGGGCGGTTGACATTCTAATCATCCTGTATCTCGGTTAGGGCTGGCACATACACACCGCAAAAATTTACGAGCTCACACATTCCCTCATCTCGCTTAATTAAAAGGGATGCCCAATCGGATCTTTTTAATTGTGAAGGATAATCACAAATTCGAAAAAAATGTGAAGCATAACTAAATTCATTTAATTTATTGAAAGCTGTCGTTGAATTCTCAAGTTTATAAAGGGTCGGTAACGCGCCTGTGATTCTTCTGGAGTTGCAAGCGTCCATATAGGCGACGGTGTCCGCTTACCCGGGCAGGCCGTAAGCTTATTTACCAGCGTTTTAACTGAAACACTTACTCACTCTCACTTTTACATTATTGACCGAGCACGTAAAGCGTCTTCTTTTCAGCTTTGGCAAAAATGATTCCATTGTGACTCCTCTACAGCGCCTGCGGCTGCGGCCATTCTCCTCTCAACCGATTCTTGTAAAACTTTGAGCAAATTCGATTATTTAAGTATGTTTATGTGTATTTAAACTATTTAAGTATGTTTAGTGTAGTGTTAGAAATGCCTACGCCAATTCTTGGGTTTAGGTAACGGACCCCAGGCATTCTTCAGGATGCAACTGTACTGGGAATAACGCTAGGAGGATGATGAGTGTAGTGTTAGAAATATGTTTTTGATAAATATTTTTTTGTAAATTTTGAAGTTGGAAAAAAAAATGCTTTGTCTACAGCTCGAAAAGCAACTAATTCACAACAACATGAAGATATTTTAAGCCAATGACATAATAATATGAGTACGTGAAATTCTGCTTCATATTTACAAGGATTCAGAACGAAGTATAACAGGTTTAACTATTTTATTAAAAACAGTATTAGATGACTTAAACTACCTGACTTGAGTGCTTTTGAAGATGCTGCGAGTATTTAATTACTGCTTCAGAGAATAAACATGACGGTCCAACATTTATCTATTAAGAGCGAATATCCATTATAAACGTGAGAAGCTGTGTTTTCATAATATTTGATACATTGACAGTGTATAGAAACATAATCTTCGCATTTCCGAAGCTAGAGGTCCCGGGTTCGACGACCTGTTTAGCCTAGTTGGTAGTGACTCTGCCTCCGAAGCTAGAGGTCCCGGGTTCGAATCCCGGCCAGGGCATTTATTTGTACATTTATCACGGATATTTGTTCTTCGGTCTTGGATGTTTTCTATGTATTTATCGATATAAGTATGTATATCGTCGTCTAGTACCCATAGTAGCTTTGCTTTGCTTAGTTTGGGACTAGGTCGATTTGTGTAAGATTGTCCCCGAATATTTATTTATTTATTTATAAGTACCTTGGTAGATGATCACCCTACGAGTATCCTTTCCATTGCGGTAACCCTGCCAACGCTTAGCAACGCCTTGCTGTGGATTATCAAAGATTACGTAGATCACGGTTGCCGGAATCAAAGCGTGGCTTTAGCGACGCTCTAAAGCCAAGGAGCAAGGTCATGGCAAACTTACAATATAAACCTTCTGTAATTTAATAATGTGATGAGAGGGATTATTTGTATTTAAAGTAAACCTAGGTCTTGTTACCATGTATAGAGATTTCTGTAACTTGTAACGATTTTGTCCGTCACCCCACTAATATATGGCATGAACGCGATCGGAACAAACCACTGGATTGAGCTTCATACGAGCCGAAAGTCCTTTCTACGGAACGTCATTTCCTTATATTGAATGAGTACAGTAGAAAGGCACGTTGAAATTTAAAAAAGAAATCGTTATCTCAACCGGTATCAGGATTTTAAGAGTCCATCTTCGTGGAATCCAGTTATTAGTAAGTGCATCCGTCAATTTACATAGTCCATTACATCAACGGACATTGTTAGTGTTGTGTGTCGGGCGAGTGACAACCCTAGTGTAAATGTGGTTCAAGTGCGGGTAGTTCCTAAAACCCGTGTGGCTAGAAGATGTTGATGATACCTAAAATACATCATGCCAGCCAGCTCGTGACCACGGATATTATGATACATTTGAAACGTCGGGCGCGATCATCACCGTCACCGTCAGTTTATATACATCCCACTCCTGGGCACAGGCCTCCTCTCATTGATATGAGCGTGGGAACCCGCATAGTCCCAGTGCAGGTTGGGGACTTCACATATACATTTAAGTTTCTTCGCAGATGTGTGCAGGACGACATTTTACATTTACCGAAAAAAGGAAGCCAGAATTTCTCGCAACGTTCTGAATCGCGACGTTAGATTTGCTAACCCCTGATGCTTGAAATTAAATATAAAATCAAATAGAACTAGAACAGGCAACGGATTGATATACCCCTTTCCTGAAACAGTTCCTAATTAATGGTATCCCGAACGAAACCCCGAACAATACAGCAGAATTAACACCGATTGTGAACTCAATCCATTTAATTGCCTATTGTATCGTACCCATTAAAATTTATCTCGCAAAAACAATCAGCGCGAAATTTATGCTTAACCAGAGCTGATAATCACAATTGATAATTTGCCTCCTGCAAACCAGCACAGTCTGACCTCTGCTTTATTTTTCGAGAGCTAGGGCAGAGCAAAACATCATCTCACTTATAATGGGAGCAGCCCACCTCCACAGAGTTGGGCATAAACAGCTCCAACATGTAACACGCAGGCGACATTATTTAGGTACGAATAAAAGACATCGGCCCGCCGGCCGGGCAGCCTTCCGTGTTCGATTTTTTAATTTGCAAAGGAGGTGTTAATTAAATATAATGGGAATGAAACTCATTAATACTAAGCTAAATTAAATATATCTAAATTAAAACTAAACTAAACTAAAATATATCTAGAACATTGAGCCCCCGCCCTGGTATGGTACCGAGGATACTGGCAGCATTTCTTCGCTGTATTGCAATACTAAGGCCTGAATCACACTAGGCTGGCCTGCGGCCGCGGTCAATAGTAAATTTGACAGCTATGTATTATAAGTTCACTGTGAGAGGCTTAATGCGTTAAGCGAAGCTCTTCGGTTACCAGTTGTATAATTATCCAATCTCTTGCTCGCCCCTGTGAAAAGGAAGTGAGCATTGGGACCCCACATTTTAGTTTAGTTTTTTGACACGTTACATAATCAACTAGCAGCAAACGGTCATTTTAGTATGGAAAACAACAAGTCCATCTACTTTAAACACTTGAAAATGTTGCGTTATTACGTCGCCGGTCAAGATATACTAGGCACGAGTGATGTTACTCAAGGCGAGTAAATAATACATTTGCATTATAAGTAGTACCGATGAGGATTTCAAAGAGTTCAGTTGGTGATTTGTCTATTATTATATATGTCGGAGAATCGAAACTGGTTCTTGCTACAATTATGCCACCGAACGCAAGCATGACGTCACCAGCTGCCCAGGTGCAGCATCTGTCAAGCTTGGATGCGGCCGTCGAACCGTGCCCGTGAATGCCCGTGATTCTACTGCCAGAGCTCGTTTCGAGCAGACGTGTCTGTTCGGTCACACTTAATTTAAATCATACTGTGCCTGTCTGTATAATATTGTGGTAATTAAATTAATTCGGACTATTTTATTGCTGCTTGAGGTTACCCACAATGTCTGGATCTGACGAAAATGCTCGCCCACTCAGTCCCATTCTCCGTCATACGTCGTTATATACTTATACATTTGTTCCCTTAGAATTTTTATTATGATGACTGTCCTTTCTTGGAATCATCGCGATTCACAATCATAAAAATATATTTATTTTGGAAGATGGTACCTAAAAATTTAATATAACGGATAATTTATGTCAGTGGCCCTCCTTCTCATCCATTTATTTGTTTACCAATTTTAACAGCATTTATGGATTGCTGTACTTTTTTTGAGGCTGTAACAACCCCTAAGGGAGAAAATTAATGAAAACTTATGGAAAATCAAGGAAAGTCTATCCAAAGAAAGCCTAACTAAAATTTCCCTAAAGTTCCTAAAGTATACCTAAAGCTTTATACTTACTTTACCAGAAAATCTGCAAACCATGATTTTCCTCAAGTTGCTAATACCTACTGAAGTTCTAAAGCTTTTATTAAAGTTTCTCAGATCTAAATGATAGGGTTCCTACTATAGGGAAAGAAAATAAATCAAACAAAAAGTTGAGAGAGAGAAATAAACAAACAAAAATATTTATTTATTTATTTATTTATTTATTTATTTAAAACATTTATTTAATAAAAATGAATTTATTCTAAACTCGAATCTAATAAAGTCCGGGGAGAACTTTATTAGACATCCGCTTGATTACTAGGCCAACCTAGACAAGGGAAAACAAGCGGACACACAAAAACCCTTGTTGCCATAAAGCTAATACAATAAGTAATTTAAATAACTTGTTAATTACAATATCATAAGAAATACTAAACATACTACAGTTTTAAGTAAATCAACAGCTAAATAATTGAAAGATTAATGGCATGATCATCTAGTGACATATTTAAGACCTTGTTATAAAACGTAGTAACCATAGTTCACTGAGGTGTGAGAAATGTATAAACAATTGAGAATCGGACAATGTTTAAACAATATTACAACATAACCTAAAATTAGGATAAGCTTGCCTAAACGAATAACAAGAATATCCTGTAATATCCTATTAATAAACAATTACTAACCATGAACACAATATTATGAAACCTATAACAAACATACTAGAGATAAAACATTATCACGAGAATAATAAAAGCAATAAAACAACACTCTTCAGAAGTATTTCTAAATTATCAACAATGCTATATGAACCAGAACAAGTGTAGAATCTAGCCTACCATTTAAATACCGTCGTTGGCTGTGTGATCAGTAAAGGCTTAAATAAATTGCTTGGAATTAAATGAAGGCAAGTATAAATGATCCGAAGTAGTCATGTAGTACCTAGAAGATTAAGTGTTTAGAAAAAATGGTAGAAAATAGTTAATGGAGCAAAATAAGTTATTGTAGCATATATAGTTAAACGTGGTAGCAGATAAACGTAGGTAAATTCCTGATATGTCAAGATAGCATTAATGTTTCCTACAAAATAGAATATAACAGGTAAAGTCTGGCTTCTTACCAAATATGGCGTAAATCTCAATCTAAAAGATATGAGAACATTGTAAATATAAAATAGCTGATTGCACGCAACCATAAAGCCACAGTTCTCATAAAAGTACCATGCATAAGTCATATAAACCACCAAGCCATTTCTGGACATGATGAGGCAACATGTCGAGGCAGAAGTCTCGCGAAGGAACCTGAGCCTCAAGCTAGTCGCTTGGATATGTCCCTACCTAACACCTAACACGAGCAATCAGGGTATCCTCGCAGGTGGTACAGGCACAAGGCACATGACCGAGACTATGAGAGTTATGTGACAATAGCGCCTGATGAATGAACATGTACATGGTAATAATAAGAGCGTAGCCCATAATATTATGAGACCAGCCATTTTATAATGCTTAAAAGCATAGGCAAAGTAAACAACTGTGATCTAACTTAGAAGCCAGTTGGAATAAATGCATAAAGCATAAGTAGTATATACTACTATGATCCACAGATCAGCTGAAATATAAATATATTATAGTGGCACTCTGCGAAGGAGGCCTACGTCCAGCAGGGGACGTCAATCAGATCATATGATGATTATCAATCTATCACCTCGTACCCAAATATTGTGCAAGCAAAACAAAGCTGTTACTATTCAGGTTTAGCGTCCAAATCGAATCATACAGTCATCCCATAAGCTAAGTATCACTACTGAGTTATGCAACCGCAAGACCTCAGCATTGACCAGCGTTCTCACGACAGCAAGGAGTTTTGCTCGAGTCTTCAATAACCTGTATCGCCATTGAACTTTCACATCCCATCTCGCCCATATAGTAGAGTATATAAGGGTACATATATATTGGGGTCTTTAATGATCAGTTTCAGCAAACGGCAATACAGATTTCTCGTCTGGACGGATCTATAGTGTCTTGTATGAATCAAAGATTCCGACAAGCAGTAATAGAATCCGGCACCTAACCGGGTCAGCAGCCCTTTTCAAAGCCCGTCCCGTGGATTCAGTCCAAAGAAGAAAGCCTGTCGTTAAGAATCTGTAAAGACCGTCCCTAACACCCATTGATGACCGTATTTCATCGATTAGGAGGAAAACCGTTCTTTAGCAAAATAGTTATTATTAGGTATATTTGGGTACTACATGTACAACCAAAACCTCTCGTCATAGGCTGGAGCAAGCCACACTAAATCGTATCAAACGATTGGCAGTCCAGGCTGTGACGTTACCTCATTGATAGAAATAGCCACAGATAAAATCCATTTCGGCCAGTTCCAACAATACCATAAATTGTTAATAAAATATGTCAGTTGGTAAATAGAGAATACTAGAACAGTATCTACTCGTAACACGGGTAAGTATAGATATGTATATATCGTATAGGGTGACGTCATAACGATGACAATATTGACGAAATAAGAGTTACGTAAATGACAGACTATGCTGTAATTGGAAATCAAATTCCATCAAAAGATAAATAAACCAAGATCGCACAAGAAATTGGCTGTAAGTAGATAATTAAAATCTGATCACACAACGCAACGACAACATTTTGGCTTGCTATAAAGATCACATCATTTATGCCATTTAAATCGTAATAGAATATAATTAGGTACCATAGCTCACACAATTAATTGGTTTCAGAAAATCATACCACACAACGCAACGATATCATTTCGGCTTGCTATAAAGATGTAATTTATGCCATTTAAATCGCAAGAGAATATAAATAAGTACCATAGCTCACACAGTCAGATAGTTTTGCGAAACTTAGAAAACCATCCAAGGATCTCTTCATCTGTGCGTGTACAGCCGTATTCTTCAAAGCCGTCATGCCGGAACAATTCCCATATGCAGTTGTTGAAGCCTTGACCATCCATCTCGATATTGCAGTACATCTTCGTGACCCATCTTCTAGCAGTGGTAAGGAAAGCCGTTGATTGCCACTCAGGGTTGTAGGATATAACCCAGAGATAAAATGGTATGGTGTTCAGTAGCCCCCTCAGGTTGAGCATTGGAAGTATGGCAGGTCGTCATGGCACAGGTGTAGTTTGCGATGGTCTTCATTGGTAGTCAGTTGTTCGCAGCGCCGGAAACTTCTGGTAAACATATGGTAATGTGCGCAGGAACGCCGTTGGATATAGCGTTTGGTGGATGCTTGGCGGATGTCACATTGTCATGGCACAGCAGTAGATTGATGGTGGCCTGGATCTGGTCATCGATTATCCACATGGTATCTTCTGAGTATCAGTGATGTGGCTGGCACGCTATCCTTCTCTTAAAAAGGTTTGATTTCGCAAACCCTTCCAAACGCCCGAACTATGGCATAGAAATCTACTAGATGTAATAATCAATTGAATGTTAAACACTAATTGAACCCTACTTATTTAACTACCTACATTAACACAACCCATAAATACCCTACACTAATAATGCAAAACCAATGATAACCGCAAAACCTATAAAAATATACAAAACCTACTCAAGAATTCGTAATGAATGCGTTGGATATTAATAGTTATATTTATCGTGTATAAAAGTTCAAGCCAGGTTATAGAAACAAAATACGACTAGACACATAAATCACCCAAATATTTTAAAGGAGATATTAATTCAATACGAAACGCATAACCACTAAGTATATCACGAAATGTAAATCAAAGAAAACACAAGAATTAATAAATCTCGTAACATTAAAATAACACTGATCCGATACTATAATCAACATGAACATGACACACTCATTATTATAATTCTATCCTACGAGTATAAAGATATCCTACTATCCTCAAGTCAGTAAAGAATCTGTAACGCGCCCGTGATTCCTCTGGAATCGTAAGCACCTACATGTAACCGTGTCTGCTTACCATCAAGCAAGACGTAAGCCTGTTTGCTACCGTCATTGTATAAACAGTATAAATAATTTATGATTTATGATCAAGGCATAATAGTTAAAAGTATAAAATTCGGTAATAACCAGCTCGTATGAATAGCACCTACGCATCTCAATAAATGAAATAGTACACACAAAATCCGCCACCATAATTTGGTAAATAATTAGCATGCACAATAAATGTAGGTCCCATAAAAGACAAGTTATTAATTAAATCGGGTAGTAATCAAACGTCGCCGATGTACCTCTCATATAGCAAATATATGGATAACGCAGTTGTTAAATAAGCTAATACGACACTCGATAGCATAAAATGCATTTTTAATGGATAAAAGAATAAACTGAAATTATATTACCATTCATTTACGGCAAAGTGATATGCTAATCTTGAATCATCATACATACCTAAATCCAGAGGGACTCTGGCGAGATAAATATGCATGGATAGCCATATTAATCTCCGGACTGACAAATATGGCCCGATTCTTGGATTAGCAATACCTAAATAACGTCTCACTTCAATAAAACAAAATTAAGAGAGGAAAACGGACTTACGTTTGTGGTTTATCTAGTCAAATAACGGAACACTAATATATCACCAATATTTGCTATACGAGGTTTTAAGACACTCGCTGACAAAGAAATCCCTGTGAACAGAAAGGATTATTCACACACATCCTAAATATCCTAACATAATGAAAACCCTACAAGAATCCCTAGCCTAGACACTTTAAACAACTCACATAAAGACACTCCTGAAGCACCAAGACTACTGTTTCTCGTTGCTCTGGTGAAGGCAAAAAGTCCCCTAAAACCGTTGTGAATCTCCTTACATACCCCCCTCATCCGATCATCAGCGCCACCAATATCACGCGATCACTATGTTTTTCCATAAATTTGGAGGGAACGATTCTCATTGGTTTTCAACTTAAATCTGAAATACTATTGGTTGACAAAACTCGCAAGTTCTCCTACTCGACACCAGACACCTCCACTCTCGCTATTCCTTTTAAAACCTCACTAAAATAAAAAGTCACCTATGCAGAAACACTTGCTTACTTTATCATAAATTTCATTTTAGCTGGGTAATCATAAAGTCAGGCGCGAGTCTACCCGCTCAAGCCGACTCGGCAGCTATTGCTATTCGATTAATAACTTCCATCAGCGAGACTCACAGCTAACGCCTAGTATATCTTGACACCGAGACCCGTACTAACAACTCGTAGTCGGAGGTCAGACCTACACTAGTTAGCTTAACGCGAGGTAATTTTTACTTCAACTTTAGCGCTGTGAATTATGTGCTCACAACTACCCGTATAAATTCAGATGGCTACAGATATCGCTACTGGACCTACCAAATGACGTACTTTTGACACGGTTGGATTATTATCTCTTGTCAGTTAAGCAACTTGTCGCTAGATGGCCCTGCCTGGCCTAAATAAACATTAACAAAACTTTGTTAAAGCTGTTCTAATAATTATATTGATATACTATTCTGAAATACAATAAAAATACATTAAAACTTGGGAGATATTATGAAGAAATAGTAGATAATCAAACCTATTAAAGCTTAATTTAAAGCCCATTAACTTTTACCATGAAAACCTTCATCGATAATGAAAATTCAAGAAAATAAATAAGCTTTCCCGATTTTCCCGAAGCTTAGAAGCGTTTTCACAGGCTGAGGAATGTCGTTCTGTTACAAGGCTCATCCTATAGGTGACTTCAGGATTGTTCAAAAATGATGGCGTTGCTGTTCGTCGTGCACTTCATAATCTGTGACAATACACTACAAAAAGATAGATCCATCGATTTTTATTGACGTATGAATGCAATATTATATCGAATATGCTGAAAAGGAAAATATAACTTTAATAGACTAGACAATTATACAAGTTTGTACAATTTTTTGGCAACATATACAATTAAGCAACATATTAAATCCGCCAAGTATCTGTTAGCGGCCTTGGATTCGATAGAGCGCCGTGCTCGTAGACTTTTCGAGGATGATCCAGCGGTTGAATCTAAGTTACAGAGCTTGGAACACCGTCGTCGAGTCGCTTGTTTGTCTGTGTTCTATCGGATACATTTTGGAGAGTGTGCACAGGAATTACATGACTTAGTTCCGCCCTCCCCATTCCATCACCGGACGTCCAGACACGGTGAGCGGTTGCATCCTTACGTTGTCAGCCTACCATTTATTCGCACGAAGCGATTTGCTTCTTCTTTCTTAATGCGAACAGCTAAGGACTGGAATTTACTGCTGTATTTCCTGATACATACAATCTGGGTCTCTTCGAGACAAAAGTGAATAGGCTATTACTGAACCAGTGAGCAACATCTTAGGCCTTGTCATCGCTTTCTATCAGGTGAGACTAAGGCCAATCGCTGGTCAGTCTACCATAAAAAAAATAGTTACTACAGGTGTCTTCTAATGGTGTATAAAGTAATATTCTTTAATAAATAATAAATTTCTAAAAGTTGTCTCCTAATATTCATATTTGTCTCCTAATATATTTATATTATATTAATTCCAAAAAAATATATTGTTTATTTAGAATACTTCAATGTGTTTCGCCTGCAGTGCCATTAATTCGGTACTCTTAGTTTTACAACTGATACAATCGGAGCCCAAAACGACCGCTTATGATAGTCGACCTAGTTGTGTTCTACACAACACACGTGACGTGATTGTACATCTAAATGCGAAACATGAAATGGTAAAATTGTAGTCCAATGATATGCAAGAATCTTTTTCTAGCTTTCACTTCAGTACTAAGCGCCTTCTAAGTGAGATATCATTTAGAAATAAATGCGCAAATCCCAATTTTTTTTGACGCCATCATTAAAAAGTACTCATAAATCGAGGCCATGTTTATCCGCCCCAAAAAGTCTTTGAAAAAACTTTTGTTTTACAGCCGACAATCCATCACCGAGTCTTTCCTTATTACGAGAATAAAGTGGAGGAATATCGTTAGGATTTATGAACTATCGGGAGCCAAGATATTTTGTCTAGTTGACGACTGCAGCTCTGACTAATATTTTCATTCGATGTCGAGGAAAATGTCCTGTTTATACACGCAGAAGAGCGCGATTCCGGATTACTTTTTGGTAGCTCGTGGCATTGCCTTTTTGTGATATTGAGGAAAAATTCCATTGATAACAATAATTCGTATGGGCCCTAAATGGCCTACCCTACACTAATAACAATGTGAATTCTGTCGGAGAATTCCACCTAGATGGGTATTTTTATTTATTAACAAAATCTAAACTACTAAGTTAAAAAGAATATTTCAAAAATGGTTTTTGGTCATTTTATAGGAACGAATTATTGCTGATATCAACGTAGGTACTTAAGTATATTCCATATCAAGAGACAAGCGGTGCAGTATTTCTTTAGCATGGGTATCATGTGAAACATCTTTAAAGCACAAATCATTTTACTAGATGTTTTCTGCCACTCAAGGATGCAACAATAATCCTTTCCGAAATAATCGACTAAGTCGAGTTTCAAAAGGACAAAAAACCCTAAATTCAATTCAATTACTTTAGACGTAAAATAGCCTCTAAAGCAGTATAACTTACACATGACAAGCATATTCATAAATAACCTTTTTACATCCGGGCAATCCCGGCGTTCAAAATTAGCAAGAGTTTGAGCAACTTTGCCCGGAGCGAACACCCTCGTCACAAGTTTCGGGCTCATCCAACATTTTCAAGATAATTTTTCAAGGCAAAAAGTCAGACAAGGTCACGGGAAGTTTTCTTAAAAGCCTGCCTGTATAACTATGCACTTACTCGTATTTCGTACCATTATTATCCTAAATGTTACAAATGAGTCGGGAATGGAAAACCTGAAGACAATTAGAGTGAATTATTGATGCTTTGCCTGTTATTATTTCTCTCGATTTATATTATAGGTAAGTACTATTTGGGACCCGGGTATGTCATAAAATTACGACCAAAGCCACCGTGGGATGGGCAGCAGCATCCTTGGAGTGCGGTCGAGATACTGCATGCGAAGCGTGGCGATTATGGCATTTACCCCTCATGAAATTGGAGGAGGCCCATGTCCAGCAGTGGACGACTGGTCGCCCTTTGGCTGATGTGGTGGTGGAAGTACTATTTAGGTTCGCGTAGTACAAGAACGTAGGCGAAGCCGTGGGATGGAATATGGCCTATATTAATTCCGAGGTCGCGATAATTGTCTCTGCGAACGGTCTATTAGCTAAGAGTCTCGACCAACACCCAAGAGACTCTCGCTAGATCGCTAGACCTGCAAAAAGGTGATACTTCATGAACTCACCGTGGAAAGTTCGGAAGTTCATCTCTCTGTCGCTTTAACCACCGCTAAGGCCCTAAATCACTACCAGGTTGTGTTTTTATAATGTGCTCATATTTTTTGTTATTTTGTATTTTTAAATGTTTTTCATTCATACGGTATTCTGAAAAAAACCTAGGTAGCCCAAATCTTTCACGAAATAAAGATAGTTTATAATTTATACTAACCTTTGCTAGAACAGTATGACTTCAATTGCGTAACAGGCGTCTAATTCCAATTCCTACTACTACCATGTAAGCAATCATAATTAATAGGTTATTATGTCGTGATTCCCCAAGTGTTGGTTAGTCTTTGAATCAGACCAATTTAATCAATTTGTACAAAACCCTGTAATAAAGCTGTGAAATGAAATGTTTCAAGTGTAAATTGGATATTCTCTTGAGAGTTAAAGAGATTAGACCCCGAGTACATTTTTTGCTGCCTTACTTAAAATAATGACTTACCTGCAGAATCGGTCTAACAAAACCACAAATTACTCAAACAAGTTTTTTGCAATATCTTCCAGCAAAAAACTAAGAATTTTAATTGACCGAGCGAGCGAAGCGCCTCCGTTTCAGCTTTCGACAAAAATTCTTTCGTATGCCTGTCTGTCCGGTTGTTCTCTTCTACGTACAGGTCGCATTTCTCTTGAAAATTATCGAACCTGCCCACAGCAGGTTCGATAACTATATAGAATTTTCGTCGAGTCAATATTTGGAAATTTTGAAATTTGAATATTTTTTTGTGAGGTTAACAGCTCACAGAGCCACTAGTTTCATTTCTGTCACTTTCAGAAAGAGATACCTTTTTTTGTTTAGGGAGGGGAAATGCATTACTCATACCACCCGGGCGCAGGGGGTGACCCGAGTGGTTATGTGGGACTCCCGTATAGGCTGATGAGACCTACGGTGCACCAACTAAAAACCCCCCATCTGCCGCCTCGCCGCCTTGTGGCGAGGTCACGGGAACGCTTGCGGATACATCCGCAACCCCGCCGTCGGCAGCCGCTCCCAAGCGGCACCCTTGCGGATGCCCAGAGGCCCTCCACCTCAGGCACGCCAGATGTCTCGACGCGCCCTCCTCCTCGACATCCATCCCGTACAGTAGCGGACCCCCCTGAGTCCGCTACAAGGAGGTCATGGGTACTGAAAAAAAAACATCCGGCACCCGGTGGCGGATTAGGTCTGTAGTTCCGCCATGAACCACACCTCGGCCACAGAGGATAGGGAAAGCGGCGCACAGTGATACCAGCATTCCTCTTCCTCTGCGGTCCCACCAACGCCGTCACTGCGGAACGGCCCCGCTAAGTTCGCAGGGGGTACCTAGCCTCGATTAATTATTTTGACATCGTCTAACTTACTTACCTATATTACGTCAAACTTGCTTGTTCTACCTTTATATTATACATTTACATTGTATTGTACTAAATTCCTACGTTCAAACTTGCACGAACGCGCTTCCCAACTAGTAACATCCTTGGTACAGAAACAGATTCTAGAACTTATACCGACACACTAACTTTACAGTTATTTGATACTGACCTTATTTCGTAAGTTAGATTGTAACAGATACATATTTAAAGATCTGAGTAATAGATCAAACGACATACGCTCATAATATCGTATCTGTCTCAGACTGGTACAGTTTTGTCACATTTTTACGACCATTCGTAAATCAAATGCTTTCAGGCATCGATACAGGCTTGACAAACAAAAAACGACCTTCAAGCTTTAAGAAATAAAGTAATTTTTCGATGGCATTTGTATTCGTGAGGTTATACGCTGACACGTATGGGGGATACGTTGATATTTTTATTATATTTCATCGTATATGGACGTAAAATAATACTGTAATCACTTTATGTCTTTAGGTCAAGAACGCTGTGTCGCTGTGTGTATGTGAGGCTTTTAGGGAAAGTAGAGATATTATGGTTATTATTTAATAAGCATTAATTTTGTATCATCTTTGCCTGGAAATGGACAATGAGAGTAGTAGCTTATTTTTATTTCATATCATGTTACATAACGAGTGCGTAACACAATTAAAACATACACCAGAATACAATACACTTAATTACACACCTCAAAAATAAATAGATCAGAAACAGCATAATGCATAACACTTGGGTTTGACTTCCATTAGTATTAATGGAAGTCCTTTTTAAATGAACAAAACATATAAAACAACATGTACCTACATGAGATCAAGATCATAGCAGAGGTCGCTCTTTAGCGATAAGACCGTATATTGTTTAACTCTGCCTGTATCTTATTATGGCAGAACTGACGCAATTTTAAAGGTACCTTCCATTTACGGATTTACTTCCATTTGGGACGTGAAATTCAATGTTATTGTTGGTTATTTGTAATTCTACTACGCAACTTCTGTAAAGAAACATGTGTGTGACGTCATAGTTCTATATTTCATTATAATTTATACAGTTTCAAGATCATGATCAGAGGTCGCTCTTCAGCGATAAGACCGCATGTTGTTTGTGTCTTATTATGGCAGAACTGACGCAGTTTTTAATTTGTTCTATTAAACTGGGACGCGTGAAATTCGATGTAACTATTTGTTAATCTACTACGCAACTCCTGTAAAGTTTTTTTTTTTTTTAATGGGATTGCTCTTGTCCAGCATCTAGCCAGGGGGCAAAGATGAAGCCGACGATGAAGTGAGCTCACCCAGAAGATGCCTATTCACTCGTGCCTTAAAAAGGTCCAGGTTATATGAACTCGGAAATACAGACGCCGCCGGCAGAGAATTCCAAACCTTAGATATGTCTGTGACATCATAGTTATATTATAATTTATACAGTTTCACAATGTTCAAGGCCAAATACACAGTGCGACCGAAAATTTAAATCAATGTTCGGCTTTGCGAACCATATTGCCACCGTCGAATACGCCAAGTGGGACTGTATTGAATATTAATGCTGATCTTGTTCCGAGCTGAGCGCTCCAAAAGTAACAAGGTGTACAAATTGTTCAAATACCATGAATTGCCGGCTGAAAAGCCATAGTCATTTGGTTGAATAATATACATCACAAATACAACTAAAAAAAGAACTGTTTTAGTAGTAACTGACATGTATATATTATTAATATTGTTTTTAGGTCGCCTGGACCAGCGGGTCGATCTATTGTGACAGCTTTTTAAAGTTCATCGATGACATGTATAATAACCAGACAAGAAGTTCCTCTTACCATCAAATACATAAAATAAATAAATAAATAAATATTGGGGGACAATCTTACACAAATCGACCTAGTCCCAAACTAAGCAAAGCTTGTACTATGGGTACTAGACGACGATATACATACTTATATAGATAAATACATACTTAAATACATAGAAAACATCCAAGACCCAAGAACAAATATCCGTGAAAAATGCACAAATAAATGCCCTGGCCGGGATTCGAACCCGGGACCTCTAGCTTCGGAGGCAGAGTCACTACCAACTAGGCTAAACAGGTCGTCAACAACATAAATTGTAAACTCTACAAACATAGGTACTACTAATATGACGTTTATACAACCCTCTTAAATGCGGTAACACTATAAAATTACGCAGCTAATTTCACTTGCCTCATTTAGGTCATCATCGCCATCATGAGAGCAAACAGATCATCATAAGATTTACGGCGTTCTAGCTTTATAAGGATCCCGCACGCTGCTTTTAAAGGACATAAAGCTATTTAGGCGATGGTAATTAAACTTTGTTACACGTAAGTGCTTTCATGTTGTTATACACATCTTGCGAACGATCTGACTGTGGAATGAGTTCCCTGTGGTGGTTTTTCGGGAGACTAGATACATAGAACTTTAATCAATACTCACAATCATCATCATCCTAGCGTTATTCCCAGTACAGTTGCATCCTGAAGGATGCCTAGGGTCCGCTACCTAATCCCAAGAGTTGGCGTAGGCACTAGTTTTTACGGAAGCGACTGCCATCTGACCTTCCAATCCGAGGGGGAAACTAGACCTTATTGGGATTAGGCTTGTCAAGTGAGTGGGCAACTTGACTGTTAGAAGTTCTCAAGCCGCCCGGAGGCCTCTAACTTGGCTTAACGACTGCTATCATAGACAGCAACCGGGATCAACGGCTTAACTTGCCTTCCAAAGCACGGGAGCGCTCAGTTAGAAACCACCCAAAGCGGTCACCCATCCAAGGACTGACCTCGCCCGAAATTGCATACCGCACGCGGTACGCGGGCGCCGCTGGGCAACGAACGCTCCAATATAAAATAAAAAATTCAACCACGGTGATGAGCATGCATCCTAATGACTGACAATATAAGAGTAATTGCTACAAAATATAATTAATACCAAAAAAAACCGACAACAATTTTGTACTTGCTATGCCACAATTTGTGGTTTCCGTGAGCCAATGCTTGGTTACCTACAGAAAATACCGAAATCGGCATATGCGTGCCTATTAAATTCGAGGAGTTCCCTCGATTCCTTCTAGATCCCATCATCAGACCTTCACCAAATTTATATGGGACCAATATCAGGGTACCTTTGAAACAAAAAAAGATTTCTCAAAATCGGCCAACGTGGTCAAGAGTTATCGGGGAACATACATACGAGTATGTACATAAAAAAAAAACAAGAAAAGAAAACATGCAGACGAACTGAGTACCTACTTCCTTCTATTGAAGACGGTAAAAAAATAAGATTACAGGTGAGCCATGTTTCGTAGCTGAGAATGGGCGCAGGGGGCCAATTCTCGGGTTCGATCGAGATGATCTTTATTCGAGATTCCATACAAATGACTCTACCATTCTATACAATGTCACGATAGACATGCATCTCGCTCGGACCGAGAATTGGCCCCCAGGCTCAGCGTAATAATGCGGCAAGAGACCACATCGCAGATTACAAAAGTATGCTCTTTAAAAAGAAGTGTGTACAGTCAGCCTCATAACTAGATGGACACTTTGGGACTTTTTCGCTTTCACCCGTCGGAAATTAAGTTATGACAGTTTAAACATAATATCAAAGCAATACTGTACAGAGGTGTTTAGCCGCTTGTGAAGCCCACCGTACATTAATACAAGGTCTGCAATGCGAAAGTGATAGATGCCCTTGGAGTTACAAGCGTCTTTAGGCTACGACGGTACCAACAGGCGGTCTGTACGCTTTTTTGCCACCGAAGTGATAAAAAGTGTTCGTTGACTACGCAGTTGGATGAATTTCTTCTCTGTGCTGCGGGTTTTTACGTGAATGCAAATTAGATCGATGAAAATTATTAGCCTGTCTAACATATATATTGTTTGTTTGTTTCAACAAGCTATAACGGTTTCTGATCCGATGTCATAAGAACCAATTTGAAAGAATTACATGAAATTGTTTTCTTACAATTTTTTTTTTCTTAATGGGCTGTCGTTCATGGCCCAGCCGCGCCCGCGTACCGCGTGCGGTATGCGAGGTTAAGCAATGTCGGGCGAAGTCAGTCCTTGGATGGGTGACCGCTTTGAGTGGTTACTAACTGAGCGCTCCCATGCTTTGGAAGGCACGTTAAGCCGTTGATCCCGGTTGCTGTCTATGATAGCAGTCGTAAAGCCAAGTTAGAGGCCTTCGGGCGGATTGAGAACTTCTAACAGTCAAGGTGCCCACTCACTTGACAAGCCTAATCCCAATAAGATCTAGTTTCCCCCTCGGGTTGGAAGGTCAGATGGCAGTCCCTTCCGTAAAAACTAATGCCTACGCCAACTCTTGGGATTAGGTAGCGGACCCCAGGCATCCTCCAGTATGCAACTGTACTGGGAATAACGCTAGGAGGATGTACTTGAAATTGTTTTCTTAGGACAAGGATGAAATTTTAGTTACTTGTAAGTAAGGAATTGTGTGTAGGCGGGCGTTTTTCTTAGTCCCTCAGTATTTTTAAGGATTATTTTAGGAAGACGTTGTTAATTAAAATTAAATACCTTTCCTTTTGACGCCCCTTGAGTTTGTATTTTTCGGTTGCTTTTCATTATTTTAATCAACATTCAGAATTTCGTTTTAACTATACCAATTTGTCCTGAAGATACTTATTAGCATTATTATAAACACCACAACAAGATGGAGTTACGAAAATTGCTAGTTTGATATATGTTTAAGTACCTGCTTTATTTTTCTGCTGCTGCTGTTTTGTGTATATTTTCTTAAAATTGTGATTTATAAGGAACTTTATAAACAGTGACGTTATGAAAATTACTAAAATATGCGTCCACTTTTATGCCCTCTTGTCTCAATGACAATTATTACATAATATCTCACACAGTGCGTAGGTATGTATATATTTTTGATGCTGACTCGACCATCATTCTTTCCTTGTCACTTAGTCTCAACAGTTTTAAATATAATATTACCTACTATACTCTTTTTCGCCACTTGACGCCAAAGAAATATTTACGTACACGCTATTTAGCAAACCGCACTTAGCAGCTTACGACATCTATAAATTTCTAAGACTCCTCGTTTTCAGAAGCAATCTTAATACTTCAACACCACCTAGCATCCCAAAAGGTCACATGTACCTTGATATTGTACAAAAAATACGCTTTCTGGAGCCAAAAAATTACACGTCAGATTTATATCTGGCCTCAAATCCACTTATTCTTTTTGTAGGTACAAAACCGCAATTCCCTAAAAGGATTCCGCTAACGACGCGACTGCGTAATGAAATGAAATATCATCCGGAATATCAAGTTACCCGCGTTCGTTGGTTCATATGTATTCTGTGAAATTTGATGACACTCGTACGCAAATCATTTTTCGGACGGAACACAATGGTTAAAATGTAAGTAAGATAAAATAAGAGGTTTAGGCGACATCCGGACTTAGCGGGGCGGGATCGGTGTACAAGGTGGGGCCCTGTAACTGGAGAAAATATTTAAAAGGACGCTTCCTTAGAGCATCTGCAGTAACTCCTTGTGTACAAAAAATTTACAAAATTCTTCAATTCAGAGAAATTGTGATCTAAAGTTATGACCTCTGAGTAATGGATCTTGACACCACGAGATTAAAGCGCATCAGTCAATGCAGTGTTTGAGGTATAGTATCAAGTTACGAGTCAAAATTGTTTTTGCATTTTTAGTTTTCAAGGATATTATTCCGAAGCTAGAGGTCCCGGGTTCGAATCCCGTCCGGGGCATTTATTTGTGCATTTTTCACGGATATTTGTTCTTGGGTCTTGGATGTTTTCTATTTAGAGTATGTATTTATCTAAGTATGTATATCGTCGTCTAGTACCCATAGTACAAGCTTTACTTAGTTTGGGACTAGGTCGATTTGTGTAAGATTGTCCCCCAATATTATTTATTTATTATTATTTATTATTCACCTTATTTATTTCTTTTTCTTGGGTTAGATTTTTTACAATAAATTTATCAAATGTAAAATATAAAAATACACGTACAAAGTATAAAAGCATTATAAAAAACCTAACCTAGAGTGCCGCCGGCAGCGAGGCGGGCCTAAGCTACTGGTGGTTAGGGCGACAAAGAGAGGAACCTCCGGACTATCCGCGCCGTGTCCAGGAGTACCGCCTTCTGTATTTGACCCTTGACCCAGCCATCTAACGAGAGTCTCTTGAGATGTTAGTCGAGACTCTTCGCTATTAGACCGTTCACAGAGACGACTATCGGGACAACAATCGTTGAATCAACATCCCACATGGCGGTTACCTCATGTGCCAAGTCTAGGTACTTGCTGACTTTGTCCTTCTCAGCTTTCACGAGGTTCTCGTCATGGGGGATGGTGATGTCAACGAGCACTGCCTGGCGCTTCAATCGATCTGTCAGCACGATATCAGGCTTGTTGGCTACAATAGTCCTGTCCGTGATGACAGATCGATCCCAATAGAGCGTTGCACGACCATTTTCGAGAACTGGCGCAGGTGTGTACTTATAATACGTCACTTCGAAGTCCACAAGACCGTATAAAAGAGCAAGCTGCTGGTGAATAATCCTGGCCACCAAGTTATGTCTGTGCAAGTACTCGCCGTTTGCAAGATGACTACAACCAGAAATAATATGCCTGAGTGGCTCTCCGGGACGGCGGCATGCCCGACAAATGTCGACCGTACCGTCCCGCAGGATATATTTCCGGTAGTTGTTCGTCATGATAACCTCGTCCGCAATTGCACAGACAAAACCTTCAGTTTCCCCAAAAAGATCCCTAAAACGTAGCCAGTTCACCGATGCGAGCAGGTCTACGTCGGGCCCCACAAGGGCCTTGTAGAACCGCCCATGTAGCTCCTTACTCTTCCATACCGCCCTGCGGTCCTCGATGCTTAGTACTTTAAATCTGCGCCAGTTCTCGTTTGCCATGGAGAGCGGGGTGAAAGATGCGTCTACTGCCACTACGTCACGATGCATCCCACACTCACTGTTTAGAAAGTAATCCCTGAGACTGCACACTTCGCGGTTGTGAAGGTCTTTGGCATTTAAGAAGCCGCGACCTCCAGGCTTCCGCGGGATGTACAGTCTCATAACAGAAGATCGTGGGTGTAGCATACGGTGCGCAGTGAGCAGTACACGTACCCTTCGATCCAGGAAATCGAGCTCAGTCTGAGTCCACCTTAATATGCCAAAGGAGTATGTGAGCAAGGGCATCACCCAGGCGTTGAAGGCGCGCACCTTATTGCCGCCCGACAAAAAACTATTGAGTACTTTTGTCAGGCGACAGAAGAAGCGCTCCCTCACCGCCCGTTTGATGTCCCCACCCTCGATACCCAAAGACTGTGACATACCAAGATACTTATAGGTTTCTGCTTTGGAGCAAGATCTGAGAGCCATTGTCTCAGAAATATGTAAATTTGTGGAATTTACAACTTTCCCCCGCTGTACATGCATGACCGCACACTTATCGACACCAAATTCCATTTTGATGGCACTACTGAAGACCTCTGTGGTTTTCAGTAGCTCCAACAGGTCATGTTTATTTGGTGCAAATAGTTATAGTTTATTATTTATTATCTCTTTATTCATTTTTTCTTCTCTTAGATTAGGTTTTTAAAATATTTTTATAAAAAGTAAAATATAAAACAATATTTACATAACATAAAATCATTATAAAAACCTAACCTAGGGTGTCGCCGGCAGCGAGGCAGGGCCTAAGCTACCGGTGGTTAGGGCGACAGAGAGAGGAACCTCCTGACTATTCGCGCCGTGTCCAGGAGTACCGCCTTCTGTATCTGACCCTTGACCCAGCCATCTAACGAGAGTCTCTTGAGATGTTGGTCGAGACTCTTCGCTATTAGACCGTTCGCAGAGACGACTATCGGGACAATAATTGTTGAATCAACATCCCACATGGCGGTTACCTCATGTGCCAAGTCTAGGTACTTGCTGACTTTGTCCTTCTCAGCTTTCACGAGGTTCTCGTCATGGGGGATGGTGATATCAACGAGTACTGCCTGGCGCTTCAATCGATCTGTCAGCACGATATCAGGCTTGTTGGCTACAATAGTCCTGTCCGTGATGACAGATCGATCCCAATAGAGCGTTGCACGACCATTTTCGAGAACTGGCGCAGGTGTGTACTTATAATACGGCACTTCGAAGTCCACAAGACCGTATAAAAGAGCAAGCTGCT
The DNA here is from genome assembly GCA_905163555.1 of Notocelia uddmanniana. Taxonomy (NCBI): domain Eukaryota; kingdom Metazoa; phylum Arthropoda; class Insecta; order Lepidoptera; family Tortricidae; genus Notocelia; species Notocelia uddmanniana. The sequence goes on from LR991067.1 coordinate 21,097,151, forward strand.
GGTGAATAATCCTGGCCACCAAGTTATGTCTGTGCAAGTACTCGCCGTTAGCAAGATGACTACAACCAGAAATAATATGCCTGAGTGACTCTCCGGGACGGCGGCATGCCCGACAAATGTCGACCGTACCGTCCTTCAGGATATATTTCCGGTAGTTGTTCGTCATGATAACCTCGTCCGCAATTGCACAGACAAAACCTTCAGTTTCCCCAAAAAGATCCCCAAAACGTAGCCAGTTCACCGATGCGAGCAGGTCTACGTCGGGCCCCACAAGGGCCTTGTAGAACCGCCCATGTAGCTCCTTACTCTTCCATACCGCCCTGCGGTCCTCGGTGCTTAGTACTTTAAATCTGCGCCAGTTCTCGTTTGCCATGGAGAGCGGGGTGAAAGATGCGTCTACTGCCACTACGTCACGATGCATCCCACACTCACTGTTTAGAAAGTAATCCCTGAGACTGTACACCTCGCGGTTGTGAAGGTCTTTAGCATTTAAGAAGCCGCGACCTCCAAGCTTCCGCGGGATGTACAGTCTCATAACAGAAGATCGTGGGTGTAGCATACGGTGCGCAGAGAGCAGTACACGCACCCTTCGATCCAGGAAATCGAGCTCAGTCTGAGTTCACCTTAATATGCCAAAGGAGTATGTGAGCAAGGGCATCACCCAGGCGTTGAAGGCGCGAACCTTATTGCCGCCCGACAAAAAACTATTGAGTACTTTTGTCAGGCGACAGAAGAAGCGCTCCCTCACCGCCCGTTTGATGTCTCCACCCTTATTATTTATTATTATTATTGTTATTATTAGTATTTTTTTTCAATTTTATTGACTTTTTAAAATAAACTGACATTAATTTCACTTCAGAAAAGTAATAAAAATACACTGTAAGTCATCTTTGAACAAAAAATATTTAAATTTCGTTTTTGATCCACATAAGGAATCATCAAATTTTTGAATGTTTTGTTTTCAGACTTGACTCGATTCATCAATTTCATCCAGTGGCGGAAAAAGAGATGACCTTTTGGCCGGTAGCGGGACACAATATCATATCAGCCGAAGGACGTCCACTGCTGGATACAGGCCTCCCCCAAAGACTTCCACAACCACCGGTCCTGCGCCACTCGCATCCAGCGGACATCCGCGACCCTTACCAGGTCATCAGTCCACCGTGTGGGAGGCCTGCCCACGCTACGCACAACAATACAGGCTACAATATAGACTAGCAAAAAAAATTGTAATCCTTATATGAACGTGTATTACTGTTTATAAGCCTAGCCCAAACTGGAGTCCCAATCTAGAGTAAATTCCTATCTACCGCACACAATAAAGGCATACTCCTACCGTCCATTTTGATTACCGGGTATCGCGATATTATTCCGCTCCCCGCTGTATCGCCTCGCTGGGCCGCTGTAACGGCGGCTGGTCATTAGTACGGACTATCTTACATAAGTGCCCTTTCGAAGGGATGGGGAAGCTGGGGCACACTGGGAGTTGTTGTTTTCCTAATGTTCTTAAACGACAAACAAGAAAATCAAATTTGTTTAATTCTTGTCTACGAGAAACGTTTACTATCAGCTTTAAAAGTATTGGTTAGGTACCTAATTTGTTAGCATTTCCACGGGATTCAATCTTTCATCAACGTCATAGAAACTTCGTCAGGGAAAATTCTTCTCGCTGTATAAAAACGTGTCTCGTTTAATACACCACCACCATATCAGTCAAAGGACGTCCACTGCTGGACATAGGCCTCCCCCAAATTCACGGGGGGGTATATGCCATAATCGCCACTCTTGATATGCGGGTTGGCGATCGCAGTGTCTCCACCGCACTCCAGGGATGCTACTGCCCATCCCCAGGTGTTCTTGGTCGTAGTTTTAGGACATACCCGGGTCCATACAGTTACGAGTTTAATACACAACATTATGATTTTACTGAATTTATCCCGTTCTAAGGTTTAATTTCCTGACCGGGCGGGCTGATTCTATATACAGTTTTCTCGACATTACCTTCTTACTTGATTTGATTTGATTTTGATTCATATGGTAATACATTTACGCTGTTAATATACTTATTGCGCGGAGGCAGGGTATAGTATTCAATGAAATAAATTAACTTTAGACTGCAAGTAGACCGTAAAATGGCACAAGTCAAAATCTACTAGCGTTTCTAAAAAAGAAAACTACTGCCAAGAAGAAACGCCGAAACAAACTCGACTCGACAGTCAGACACTCGACAGTATTGTTGTACTACTACGTTCGCACCGTCCCACTTCCGTGCATCATGCTCCAATGAAGCACTTAAATGAGTCTGCACTGGCTCGCCTGACAGTTGACAGCTTACAGATCCCGCATTACCACGTCTGTAGAAAAGCAAATCTGCTACATCAGCAGGTGTTCTTTGTTACATGTGTATTCTAATTCCAATCAAGTTTTATTGCATATCACGCACTCGGTTCCGCGAGTACCTAGCTTATTTGTGTCAGTCAAACCAAGGCGACTTCTTGCTCTGTCGGTGCGGAGGCTGTACGATATGAGAAAGTTTTCACCTGTCAGTGGAGTTAGTAACTCTTTTTACTGCACCCTTTCCTGACCGTCACGTGATAGGAATGCAGTACTACCCTACACCAGCGCATGTTTTTAATACTGACAGTATCTCGTCAAGTTCAAGTGAGAAGATCTCTGCTACACCAGTAAGCTCACTCCAAAAAACAAAATACCATATATCCAGGCCGCCCCACCAAGTCAGAAAGTCGTCTTACGTTTACTTTAACTTTATATAAAACGTACGTACTACGTATAACTATCACTAGGTCAAAACATTCAAGCCGCCAATTTTTGTGGACTTTATTTTGTTAAAACAAACAGCTGTATTTAACTCTCACAGTTTAACTACAGTTGGTCAAAAGGCTCTTAAAATATGAAACCCAGCACGCAGATAAGTACAGCCATAAATTACACGTATCCATAAAATGCATATTACCGCGCAAGGCCAGCAAAGTTGGTTTTTATTGTTCCCCTAGTCCTATGTAATATAAAACTCCTGTGTTTTTATTGTAACTTCTTCGCGTGGAAATATATTTTAATTTAATAACCAATTTTAGTGTAGGTAGTAGTTGGTAAAAACCAAGTGCTTCAATGTGTTACTTATACTAAGTACCTGAAATGATAAGTCCAATGAGATGATGCCTGAACTGTTAATACCTGTAACAAAAAACAACCTGTTAAACAATTTATCTCATCGGGAGAAAAGACAAATTATAAAACATTACACAGAGCTCCAGAGCAAACGAAAGAGTACATCTTGTATTAAATTACTATGTTAGTACCATTATTTTTTGCTCCTGTCGTACCTGTCACACAGAAACGCCTATTCCTTTTTACGCTATGGACTAAAACACAGAATGAAAGAGTGAGGGCTGACAACGTAACGTTTCCGAGCGTGCGTAAGGACATTTTCCACACTAAAAATAGCAGTAAGTTCTACATACCTAACATAAGTTTGTCATATAATGTCCCACTACTACTAGAAACTAGCAGGTATCAGGCGCTTCTTTATGGATTTAATGAATTGTTTGCCCTGAACTGTGAACTTGGCTACCCCCTGTATCACCATCACTGTGAACAATTTCGTAGCGCTTCGCTCATAGCCGATAATATGCGAAAACGCGTATATAGATAAATCCCGGCACATAAAGTGGTATTTCAACCCCTCAACCAATTTTGAGTCGTGTAGAGATTTAAAAAAAATGACTCATTAATTCATTTACGAAATTTCACGAGGGTCCGATCAACGACATCCGAGTTATAGTCGAGCAAACATTCATATAAAAATACAAATGCCGCATTGTTCCAGACTCAGTGAAGTTCTCGCTCGTTCAATTACGTATAGCGAATTTTAGTGTGTGTGATTGCTTTAATTCATTTATTTTTGAGTTTCTCTAGGTACTTCCAAAATTCATTGGTCAATCCTTTTTGATCCAAAACCAATTAGAGTCATTTGACGTACTTTACCCTAACCAATTTTCTTTTGCGAATAAAACTATGACGTATTGAATTAGTTATCCTAATAAAAGGAATTTAGATGTAACTCAAAACACTTTCATTCTTATTAATACTGTAAAAAGCTGTTAACACAGTGGTAATAGTACATTACGATACAAGTACAGAAAACTGGATATTCGCAACGAGTGGTGATAAATTGAAACACGACCGAAGGGAGTTTTTTATATTTTATTTTTTTATTAAAAATGGGATTGCTCTTGGCCAGCATCTAGCCAGGGGGCAAAGATGAGGCCGACGATGAAGCGAGCTCACCCAGAAGATGCCTATTCACTCGTGCCTTAAAAAGGTCCAGGTTATATGAACTCGGAAATACAGACAGAGTGTTTTAAATCGACACGAGTTCCGAATTACCTGTTCGCGCGTATATCGTACAACGTTTTACAGTACATATGGCTCTTTAAAGTTTCGACATATGCACGTAATCTGCTGATTATCGCATTCTTGCGGTAATCAAGCACCATATGTACTGTAAACACCATTTACACCACACCTTGCCAAAAAGCGCGTTTTTTCGCACGCTGTGCGTCCGGAATAACCCACTTTTTGGCCAAGTGGCGACGTAAAATTGTGTACAAAACACGGGTCGTAAAATAGAAAGCCCTATCTCGCATATTTATGACCCTCGCCTGCGGCTCGGGCGTCAAACATCTGCGATATCGGCCTTTCTTTATTTGACAACCCTTGTATCGTAAATAGCTATTAATCATACAAATTAGGGAGACACTAAGAACAATAAGTTATGTATAATTACAGTATTTAGTTAGATATTTGCTGAAAAAGGGCCAGGTCAGAAGTACCCGCAACCGACGAGCATGTATGAGAAGATGTATGGATGTATTGAAGCAAAAGAAGTATGTAAGGACCTTAGTATTTGGCGTTCTTTCGTCTCTGCCTACCCCATGGGATAACGGCTTGAGTTTGTCCCAAACCTGATACTCTAAGAAAACCTGTTTCTCAATCACAATACGAGTACGAGTAGGTAAGGAAGTACATAAATTTGGAAAATGATTACTTATCTACTCCCAATAAGTATGAGCGAGATGTGATCTCTCAGTCCTACCGTACTGTACCGTAATACCTGTCAGATCCATGAGTATCTTGTACTTTCTTTTTTTATAATTCCAAAACTTTTTTACCTTCCCAGTGTATCACAATCCTATAACGTAATTTAGTGAACGGTGCCATAGCCCGTCAGTCAATGACTGGTCATTCCGTCCACGGCAGTCATTTGGTCCCAACGGCCCACCGATCGCTATTTGATTGCAGTTTTATACGTACATGCTTGTTTATGGGCCATAATGCTTGTAATATTAGCAAGGAAGTTTGGGAAGGTCAGACGGTGATACAGTTATGGGCATAAATTGGAATGGTTATTGTGATACTCAAAGTTGTGAGTGGAAATCTTATCGTTACATGTAAATGTTCACTTGATCATGATTTTTTAGTACTATATCCAAAACTGCAATAGAACGAAGTCATGTTTACGGACCTCGATGTCTGTTCAAGTCATAAATGCGGTGATTCTAATAAATAAAATAAGTAAATGGAGGAAAGCGTACACAATTTTCGGTTCATAATCTTTCTACAGTTTATCATCTCGCTAGATAGATTACAAAATATTTTTATGGTTTTGTACTAAAAAAAATATGAACATTATTTTACACAAATCGAACTAATCCATCCCCTAAAACGGGATTCGAACCCGGGACCTCTAGCTTCGAAGGCAGTGTCACTACCAACTATGCTCGTCGTCTAGTACTCAAAGTACAAGCTTTGCTTAGTTTGGGACTAGGTCGATTTGTGTAAGATTGTCCCCCAATATATTTATATTATTATATTTATGCTAAAGAGGCTGACAAAATTGTAATGAATATATCGAAATCAACACATTCTTTTACGTATAATCTCACCTTAAAATTGCTAATACCTTAGACTTTTATGTAAAGGGAGGTTGTAAAGGGACAAAAGATTGTCATGTACCGAACAAAAATACGTTAAATTGTAACTGTTCACAATCTTGCAACTTGCAACTTCGTTCCTTACCTTGCGTCCATCAAAGCATAAATAAAAGCCCCGCGCGGGGCTTCGTCGCCTCGCTAGCGGAAAGCATACACAATTTTCGGTTCATTTCATAATCTTTCTATAGTTTATAATCTCGGGAGATTATAACCTAATGGTATTTGTATAAGTGGTATAAAGCTCAGGTGGATTTTATTACTAAAACTCGTAGTTACTACAACACTTTTATTAATAGTTAATTAACTTTTGGTATAATTTCAATAATAGACCGATTCTACTTAAATTCGTTGATATAACAGATTTCAACTATTTGTTAATTTTATTAAGGCTGTACCTACACACCACAGAATAAAACTACAATATTTAAAATACCAAAAGTATGAATTTGTATAAATTCAGGAATTTAATCGACGTGTAAATTACAAGTAGTTTTTACCTACACACTACAGAATAAAACTACAATATTTAAAATCCCAAAAGTATGAATTTGTATAAATTCAGGAATTTAATCGGAGTGTAAATTACAAGTAGTTTTTACCTACACACCACAGAATAAAACTACAATATTTAAAATACCAAAAGTAGGAATTTGTATAAATTCAGGAATTTAATCGGCGTGTAAATTACAAGTAGTTTTTACCTACACACCACAGAATAAAACTACAATATTTAAAATCCCAAAAGTATGAATTTGTATAAATTGAGGAATTTAATCGGTGTGTAAATTACAAGTAGTTTTTATTACAACAAATTATAAATACCAATTCAACTGACGTTAAAGTAACGCTTTGGCAAATGTGATGAGAATACATATTACTTTTCGACATGCTGCCTTTTATTTTCGCAAGAAATGGTAAGCAAGGAAATATGTCAGACAAACCAAATATGCCGACTCCCACGGGTTATGAATTTCATTCGGCTATTTGCCGAAACATTTCCTCATTCTGGTAATTAATATGTGTACCATGTATGATATCCATACATATAATTTTAAGAAGGTTGTAAAGTTCAAATGTTTATAAAATTTTGAAATGGTGAACGCGCAGTGACTGCCACGTCATGTCAAAGACCCAATTTTGGGGCGTGTTAATGTTGTATGTATGTATGTAAAAACATTATTGTATCATCATCATCATCATCATTTCAGCCGAATGACGTCCACTGCTGGACATAGGCCTCCCCCAAAGACTTCCACAACGACCGGTCCTGCGCATTATTGTATACATTTATTTAATTTAATCGTATGGCATTTATTTACGAACCGTGAGATCTTCGAGAAGACAAGTACGGTTGCCAGTTTTTGTTGCTCTTTTAGCACCACCCAGGGGTCACGTGTAGGGTAACGGTGGGTACTCCCTACGGACGTAGTGAAACTTCGACCCCTCTTTGTCAAGTGAGTGGGCAACTTGACTGTTAGAAGTTCTCAAGCCGCCCGAAGGCCTCTAACTTAGCTTAACGACTGCTGTCGTAGACAACAGCCGGGATCAACGGCTTAACGTGCCTTCCAAAGCACGAGAGCGCTCAGTTAGTAACCACTCAAAGCGGTCACCCATCCAAGAACTGACCTGCGCCCACATTGCTTAACCTCGCATACCGCACGCGGTAGGCAGGTGCCGCTGGGCCACGAGCGCTCTATTGTATACATGTATACATGACGAAAGGTTAATAAAATGCGGATAGAACAGATTTTGCGTGAAGTACTAAGGCGAACTTATCCCCGCAAGGGATCTCTTCCAGTTAACCTTTGAGCAATTGAGTAGAGAAGAGAAACCAAACGATAGACAAACCAACACGTGTATAAAGATGTATTTGTTATCATCATCATCTGAGATATATGTAGTCGTTTGGGGTAGCAGGGTTGCAGGGTTGCGTCGGAGATGATTGAAACTTAAGATCCAAGTATATAGTGAACACTTTATTAAAAGAAATACCCTATTTTATAAACGTTAGGTTTAGCATATACAAGCAATAGGCGTGTTAATGTTGTATGTATGTATGTAAAAACATTATTGTATACATGACGAAAAGTTAATAAAATGCGGATAGAACAGATTTTGCGTGAAGTACTAAGGCGAATTTATCCCTGCAAGGGATCTCTTCCAGTTAAACTTTGAGCAATTGAGTAGAGAAGAGAAACCAAACGATAGACAAACCAACACGTGTATAAAGATGTATTTGTTATCATCATCATCTGAGATATATGTAGTCGTTTGGGGTAGCAGGATTGCAGGGTTGCGTCGGAGATGATTGAAACTTAAGATCCAAGTATAAAGTGAACACTTTATTAAAAGAAATACCCTATTTTATAAACGTTAGGTTTAGCATATACAAGCAATATGCGTTTGTGCTGCAGTAAACTATGAAGTTACTGTTAAACTCTAAAGGTGACTAATGACCATACTTCACATCATCATCATGTCAGCCGAATGACGTCCACTGCTGGACATAGGCCTCCCCCAAAGATTTCCACAATGACCGGTCCTGCGCCACCTGCATCCAGCAGCTTACCAGGTCATCAGTCCACCATGTGTATTTGTTATAAATATTCTCAATGTAGGTAGGTACAACTACACATATTTTTCAAGAAGTTACTAAAGGACATTAGCTGTTAAAAATCCTCACCTATCAAACAAATTGGCCTGTGACTTGGTATTTTTGTTACTATGTTTTACAGAACTGTTGTGGCTCAATATCATGGATTTTATAAGTATTTTTCGGATTATTCAAAAATCTTTTCAAATAATACAATTGCAAGCAATAAACGGTTTTCCCGCTTAGATTCTACTACACACAATGAAATAAAAGGCTACGTTATTGTCGAAAACGTTAAAAAGCATCGTATCTTTCAATGGGTTTGTTGTAGTTTTCAATGCTTTGCCATAATTTGAGTTCAAAACTGTTTTACAATTTACAATACAATACAAATACTCTTTACAGTACATATGGTGCTACATCAATCAGCCGATTACGTGCATATGTTGAAACTTTAAAGAGCTATATGTACTGTAAACGTTGTACTATACACGTGCGAACAGGTAATTCGCAACTCGTGTCGATTTAAAACACTCCCTTCGGTCGTGTTTCAATTTATCACCACTCGTTGCGGATTTCCTGTTCTCTGCACTTGTATCGTAATGTACTATTATTGCACAACTCAATTACAGGACTCATTACAGTACATAATAACAATAAGTAGAGGCAAACAAAGGGCGGGCAAAGGGAGGGTAATTTTAAAAGGCCTCTTAGATGAATTTAGCAGTGTTAGAGCTTTAAACTATTTAAACCTATCGTTATTAAAAAATAATCTTTTAAAATAGCTGACTCGCGATTCCTTTAACAATCTACAACTGCATTTTTTCTAAACTTTTAGACACTTTTTTGATACAATAGAATTTACGGTTTATGATATTTCAGTCTAATTGACACAGCAATCTGCTGCGTGGCATTGAGCAGAAAGTAGTCGTTCTCTATTTTATTTAGCCTTTTTTGGCATATAGTTTGTTGTTGGTGGTTTGTACCGATTGTCATTAATATGTATAGTCAATGCAGCATAAATAAAACGGCGTTAGGTAATCGTAATGATATTGTTGAACATTTAAAAAAGATATTTTATACAAGAAATCGTCATACTTTATATTTTACTTGTGATGAAAATATTAGTTACTTTGTTACGCGTTAATTTCATTCCTAGATATCTCGTTTGAGACTCACAGCGCCATCTACCGGCGAAGGATGGCGAGCAGTGACATAACGTCAATTTCTGGTTTGCCCTAAAGCTGCGTTCTGTTGTAATGTTGGTACGGTGAATAATTAATGTGTTTTCTAGTACATTATAGGTATTTTAAGCCTACACAGTTTATTACTTTGTTAAAAGTTATCGTGGTAAAATTGGAGAATAATTTTTTTTTGTCTTCATGCGGTGAGCGCATTTGGTGTAAATGGCCCATACTCTCTATGGTCTTGAAGTGGAACGCGGCGGAACGCATCCGTTCTGATTTTGACATCTGGAGAAAGAGCGGTGAGGCCTGTCACTCTCTGTCAGGATGCCGTGAGCAGTGCACACGGATTTCTGAGGGCACTCGCTAAGGCTTCGGCCATTTTTTTTATAATTTAGAGATGGGTGCTTAGACCCAAACGCATCTCGTTGAAAATAACTGCAACGACACAGTGAACAAAAGGTGAGTGCGTCGAAGTTTGTCGTGAATCAAGTGATCGTGTTATTTTTGCGGTTACAAGGCCGATCTTAACGAAATCTGTTGTTTTCTTGTCGCAGCCTAACTTTGACATTTTAACGAAATGAAGTGAGGACATCGTGGTCGCGTGTGGACCGTCACCAAGCCTAGGCTTGTACTCTTGCCAGGTGAGATGAGCAGGATTTCGTTTACGTAGTGTTCAAAGAGTTTGCGTTGAAAAGACGTGCGCGAGGTTGTAGTTCGAGGATTAAATGTTTTGTGGTTTTCAGTGATTGTTGTGCTGGCCGCTACCGGCGGGCCAACATAGGCAATTGAGCGGTCGAAGGGCGTGGCGCGAGACTTTGCTGACGTCTCTGTATGCCCCACCGAAGTCACCGCGACGCGGAGTCACTTCTTGAGGCTTCGTGGACCGAGGAGAGACAGGCAGAGGGTCTGCGTGCTGGCGCCGCAATCTTTTAAGGTGATATCCATCCGTAACTTTTGTTCCGTTCTCTTGAACATGCCACGTGTCAACGTAGTGTTACGAAATATCTTGCTAGTGCTATTAGTCGTAACGAGCTTCACACAAACACAATTCACATTAGATTAAGGCGCTAAGCCGGCCTCATCTGATATTTTATTTTTAAACTAAAAGTTAATCCTTATCCGTCCTCGGTCAGAGACATAGTGCAAATCTCCAGGTAGAAAGCCCTGCCTAAAACATTGTGACTTGCATGCTAGCATTAAGCCTACATTAAGGTACTTTATTTCTTTGTATAAGCCGAGAATGTGTGTACTGATTATACATACCATTCGGTTTGAACACTAAACTTGTTTACATTTCTCTCACCTGTAAGTAATTCCTATATAAACTCTTTCATAGTTTTGAGTGATAAACTATGTGGCGCCCTCTTCTAGTAGCACTATATGGTGACAGCTGAAAACCTGAAAGTACCTACCTCCTGAGATTCTCTACCTAATCTAGCTAGTGCGGTGCATGACATCAAGTGTGGACGACTCTTACGAGCCCGTCAAGTCGCTCTCACACCCAAGTGACTGACAACCGTCACAGCTTGCTATCATATACGGTTGCACGTTACATTCTAGCGGCCCAACGTGGAGCTTCCAGGTTAAAATTTGAACGGTTTTCACTGTATAGTGTTTTTTTGGTACTATTTTTATATCTATATCAGATGAAATTGGATTTGGTTTGTGTGAGGCTTATCTTTTGTTACTGAAACAAAACTCTTACTATATAATCTGTATCATATATTGATATCTACTGTTCATTGTGTCAAAAATATTTACCGTACTGCGTGAAATATTTAGCATTAGTGTCAACGAGTTGTGTCATTTCTTTTACCTTTACTTTGTAGAGTAAAGCATGTGTTAGTGCTCCAACTGGACACAATATATGTACTGTATGTTAGTACAATAACTGTCAAACTTGACACTTTAATTTTCTGGACCCGACTTAAAATATATTTTTATCGGACTTGTATATGAAACTCACTTAACATAACTAAGTAGGTATCAGACCTATTGTATATTTCTAAATAGAAAAGATAAGTGTGAATATTGTAATCAGCTGTTTTTACTTATCTGTTTTATTTTCTTACTGAGTGTTGAACACTACTATATCTTGTCAAACATGGCTTTACAAATTGAAGTGGATAATCTGACTAAGGACGAATTATTATTTGAATTACAAGCGAGAGGCCTAGAAGTAAATTCTAATAATACAGTAGATGAACTAAAACAACAATTTAAATCTGCCAAAGGCACTTCTCTGGATAACACAAAAGCGAACACTTTCATCTCAGGCTTGTCCATCGATGACGAATTTCAGGTCTGCGAGGGAAAACTGGATGCAGTGTTAATGGCTGATCACTCATCGTCGTCATGTCGAAGGAGGTGCCTGTCGAAGCTGTCTCATGTCATTCTGAGGTTAGAGAAATTGGTTTTAATAAATTCTGAACAGCGGCTTAGGAAGATAGCGCTTGTGTCTAAGGCGTTCAATGCCATTGAAACTTTAAAGTGTAATCAGACACCTGGCTCATCTTCTCGAGGCACTGGCACGAATGTTGTTGAGTCTATTCCGTCTGTAGTGTGTCAAAGGCACACTTCTCAGGTGCTCAAATGGGGACTTGTGTATGATGGTAGGGTACCGCCTCATGACTTTATTTTTCGTTTGCAAGAGCTTAAGTGCTCATCTGAGGTTTCAGACTCTGAACTGTTGAGGAATGCGGTTCACCTTTTTTCTGGGGAAGCTTTGATGTGGTTTCGCACGAATAAGTCACATTTTAACACTTTTGAAGATTTTGTAGAGTCGCTCAAAGATGAATTCCAACCGGTAGAATATGAACGGTGTCTATTGAACCAGATTAGGGCTAGGTTGCAGGACAAGAGTGAGTCGATTAGGTCTTATATCAACATCATGGAAAGTTTGTTTTTGCGTTTGTCAGTACCTATCACAGATGCGGAGCAACTAGATATTATAATGACCAACATGAACCCTTATTTCATTTCGCGTCTAGCTTTAACTGAAGTACGTACCGTGCGGGAACTTAAGAATATTTGTGCGCGTTTAGAAGTGTCAAAGTTTAAATGTGAAAACCGCGGATTTTTGAACACTGGTAGAGACCTAGTCATTCCTAATTTTTGTAGTGGGATCTCAAGCCACATTCCCTCAACTTCTAATGCTAGACCTCGTATCGTTAGCCAGGGACAAGATAGGGCTACTGTGTCTTGTGGAAAATGCGGTGGCAATCATCATCACTCTCATTGTGACGCATATCCTACAACTATCTGCTTTAGGTGTAAGAGGCCCGGAGTCCTCACTAGAAATTGTCCTTGTTCAAAAAACTAGGTAGTAGGTCAGAGACTTCTAACAATAATAATAATAATAATTTTAGAGTCACTCGTGTCTCTGACCAATCTACACAAACACAAGTATGTATGTCTGACTCGTTGAAACAGAGTTCTTACCGTCCTCTATTTAAGGAAAATGCAGGTGATCCTAGGCCATTTCTGTCTGTAGGTATTTTAGGCTTAGAGTGTAACGCGTTGGCTGACTCTGGCGCCGCGATCTCTTTGATAAGTGAATCCGCTTACTTGCTATTGCAAAATGAAGGCTTGCAATTTCCTTTACACGCATGTGTGAAAGACTTAGCTGTAGGAAACGGTGCACGCTTAACGGTCTTGGGAAAAATAGAAATACCTATCTCTTACAAACATGACTTACACTATATCACTTTCTTTGTATGCAGAGATGTAAATACACCTCTCATATTAGGCGTAGATTTTCTAGCCAAGTTCAACCTTTGTTCTGACATTTTGGAAACTAAACGCTCTTGTATGGCGTCCTCTGAAATAAACTTGTTGAAAGACTCTGGTGTACATTTGCATGATCTAGAGGATCTCACTGACCAGCAAAAGGTTCAGTTGAATAGAGTTGTATCTGAATTTGAGTGCATCGCGGCTACTAAAGATCGGTTGGGCTATACCCCGTTAGAAGAACATGTCATAGATACAGGCGATCATCTACCTGTAAAACAGAAATACTATCCAATTCCGTTTCACCACCGGGAATATGTTCGAAAAGAAATTGACGATATGTTACGAATGGGCATCATAGAAAAGAGTAATTCAGCCTGGAATAGTCCAATTTTGTTAGTGCCGAAGGCGAACGGTGAACTTAGAATGTGCTTAGATAGCCGAAAATTAAATAGCATAACTAAAGTGGATACATATCCTATGCCAAGGGTTCAGGAAATATTGGATTCCCTAAATAATGCCAAGTATATGAGCTCTTTAGATTTAAAGGCAGCCTTTTTCCAAATTAAGTTATCAAAGGAGTCGAGAGAGAAGACTTGTTTCTCTTTGCCGGGGCTCGGTAGTTTTCATTTCCGTAGAATGCCATTTGGGTTGGTAAATTCGAGTGCCCGAATGATGAGGCTCATGGATAAGGTATTTGGACCAGAGTTTGCACATAATATTTTCTATTATGTTGATGACATAATATTAATTTCTGAGACCTTTGAAGATCACATGACCTTATTAAGGAAGGCTTGTGAAAAGTTGAAACAAGCCGGACTCACTATTAATCTGGACAAATCTGTATTTTGTCGCTCCTCTTTGAAATTCTTGGGATATGTGGTAGATCGTAGGGGCTTGCGCACAGATAGTGATAAGGTACGTGCCATAGTGGATTTTCCCACACCTTCTACACAAAAGGAACTTAGACGCTTTCTGGGTATGGTATCCTGGTACCGTCGATTTATAAAGAGCTATTCTTCTGTTTGTGCTCCTTTGAATAAGCTCACTAGAAAGCTTCCAAAAGGAACTTCTTTCCAATTCACACCTGAAGCTGACGAGGCATTTAAAATAGTTAAGGAACTTTTAGTGACAGCTCCGATCCTGTCTATTCCTAAATTTGATAGACCTTTTATAATTTCAACTGACGCTTCTGATGTAGGCCTAGGCTGTGCCCTATCTCAGTTAGATGACGAGGGTCATGAACATGCCGTCGCTTATGCTAGTAGAACCCTTACTCGCACAGAGAGAAATCACTCTGTCTCTGAGAAAGAGCTTAACGCTCTTATTTTTGCATTGGAAAAGTTTAGAGGGTACATAGAGGGTTCTCCTTTTCAAACGAAAGTTTACACCGACCACAGCAGTTTGCAATGGTTAGTTAGTTTAAAATCACCAACTGGACGTTTGGCTAGGTGGGCTCTCAGACTGTCGCAATTTAATTTTAACATTCAGTACAAGAAGGGGTCTGAAAATAAAATAGCGGACGCACTTTCTAGAGCTCCAGTATCACCTGAAACAGTTGAGCTTGTCTGTCCAATAAATGACGTAACTGACACTTGGTACACTGATACATATAACCGTGTCGAAAAGTCTCCTCAGAAATTTCCTGATTTTAAAATTTTAGGTAATAACTTATACAAGCGTATTAGGAACAAAAATCCATTATCTAGGGATTCTGAATGGAAACGGGTAGTGCCCAGTGAGCTGAGACAAGATATACTAAAACAGTGTCATGACAGACCGGACGCTGCACATTTAGGTATTTTTAAAACTTTGAAACGGATAGCTCAAACTTACTTCTGGCCTAAAATGTTGAGTGACATTAAAAGGTATATCAAAAATTGTCAAATTTGTTTAGCCTATAAGAGTACTAATGAGGCACCGGCAGGTCTTATGGAGAACCCCAAAAAGGTTCAACGACCTTGGCAAGTTGTATGTACTGACATCCTTGGCCCTTTGCCCAGGAGTTATAAAGGCTTCAAGTTCATTCTGATAGTATGTGATTGTTTCACTAAATATACCTGTATTTTTCCGATGAGAAACTCATTAGCGAAGACGGTCGTAGGCCTAATTGAAAATAATGTTATCTTGAAGTATGGTGTTCCTCAGTGCATTATTATGGACAACGGTCCACAGTATGTGTCTAAACACATGCAGTCATTGAAGGAAAAATACAAGATACCTAAATTCTTTTTCAATTGTCGTTTCACGCCACAGAATAACCCTGCTGAAAGAAGCCTGAAAGTCATAGGTACGGCTATCGCATCTTATGTGGGTGCAGATCATCGCACCTGGGACCAACAGGTCAATGCGATTGAGTTTGCTATAAACACAGCTGTTCACGAGGTCACTGGTTTTAGCCCTTATTTTCTAAATAGTGGACGAGAGGCCATTCTTTCTGGCGAATGGTATCCCTCAGGACCTCCTAGTGGTGATGATTTACAGTTTACTAATAGGAACTTATATTCCTCTTTGCTGTCGCATCTTAAGCCTATTTTTGAGAAAGTAAATGACTGTTTACAAAAATCTTATCAACGTAGCCGAGTGTACTATAACAGGGGTAGGAGACGCTTAGAATATGACGCGGGTCAAGTGGTTTGGAAAAGAGAATTTCCTCTCTCCGACGCAAGCAAATTCTTCGCTCAGAAACTAGCTCCCAAGTTTAAGAAATGTGTTGTACTTAGAAAAATATCTCCAGTAACTTATGAGCTTCGCGATTTTAATAGTCAAAAGTCTGTAGGTATTTGGCATGTCAAAGATATAATAAAATCTCAGCCAGACCAAACAGTCGTGTAAAGATAAATCCTTTTTGCACAGCTGATGAATAGCTATTAGGTATTTGCAGAAATATTTTTTGCAATTAAAACTTTAACAATAACATTTCTAGCTAACTCAATGTGTCAATATGAACTTTTATTTCATATTATGATTGACGGATGACCGATGTTTATCTGTTGCACTTTGATAAAGCATAATTTGACAACTGCTGATTAACAAATAATCCAAGTAGGTATTTTGGTAATAAACGAACCGTTATGTACACATTGCGTTTGTCAATGTGAAGCCTAACATGGATTTCATATAAATAAAGAAACGTTCTTAAATGAGTCGTATATAGGAACGTAGCCTTTCCTAGGTAATTGCTTTCAAGTAATTATTATGCACTCAAACGCAGATTCCCGGACTGTACAGTCGACCTCAATATTAGGATACATCTTCGAAATGGCCAATCGAAAATGTTAGTTAAAATTGCATAGGGTTAAATTTTAAACGGATAAGTATATGCGCTAACTGTAGTTCGTTAGGTAAATATATAGGTAGGAATATAACTGGACTCGTAGTCAAGATCATGGACGTGGGGACGCTCACGGACATGTCAATAAGAAATAGATTAGGAAAACGCGTTAGTTTAAGTAGGTAACTGTCGACCTTAAGTTGAGCTGCTTGGAACTTAGAGATCCATCTATATCTCATTCTGCTACTAAATAAAATAGTCGTTTTATCTAAAGACAATAAGTCTTCTTATCTCTGCTCTTGTCATGTAGACACATCTGTCTTTGTTTATTTTGATAGTCGTTATTTAAGGATACCTGGGAGGAAAAGGTGTCTTTGTCGATTCTGTCGGATTTATGCTTTGTGCATTGAAGTGAATAGGTATTCTATCACAGGTATGTGTTTTCTTAACATATACAAGCGCTGGTTTTAATCATAGACAGAATCTCTTTTAAAGTTCTATTTCCATGACTCATGTTGTTTTATCGTGCTAATTGAAGTTGTGATATTTCAGGACATTGTGTCAACGTGTATAACCTTATGTACAGTCGGCGGAAAATTTATTTCGTTATGGAACTCTTTTCCGAAACTTGTGAAAGTCTAGCGTAAGATTATTGTTGTGTTGCGATGACACCTGTCCCAATACCTCATTCATCGTAAGTTTTTTTTTTTGAGTATGAACTCATATGTAAGTTCAAGGGTCGATGACCTCACATGGGGTCATGTTAGGTCAAATGTCAAATGGGTTAACCAGGGGCAATGTGCTTCAGTGGTGGCTTTGTTTGGAGTTTGATTACTTCACTGTCTCTGATTGTTTTAGGACTTTATTTAAAAAAAAAAAAAAAAAAAAAAAAATTTTTCAAAAAAAAAAAAAAAATTTTTTTTGTCTAACTGAAGCGGTAATGTTACGCGTTAATTTCATTCCTAGATATCTCGTTTGAGACTCACAGCGCCATCTACCGGCGAAGGATGGCGAGCAGTGACATAACGTCAATTTCTGGTTTGCCCTAAAGCTGCGTTCTGTTGTAATGTTGGTACGGTGAATAATTAATGTGTTTTCTAGTACATTATAGGTATTTTAAGCCTACACAGTTTATTACTTTGTTAAAAGTTATCGTGGTAAAATTGGAGAATAATTTTTTTTTGTCTTCATGCGGTGAGCGCATTTGGTGTAAATGGCCCATACTCTCTATGGTCTTGAAGTGGAACGCGGCGGAACGCATCCGTTCTGATTTTGACATCTGGAGAAAGAGCGGTGAGGCCTGTCACTCTCTGTCAGGATGCCGTGAGCAGTGCACACGGATTTCTGAGGGCACTCGCTAAGGCTTCGGCCATTTTTTTTATAATTTAGAGATGGGTGCTTAGACCCAAACGCATCTCGTTGAAAATAACTGCAACGACACAGTGAACAAAAGGTGAGTGCGTCGAAGTTTGTCGTGAATCAAGTGATCGTGTTATTTTTGCGGTTACAAGGCCGATCTTAACGAAATCTGTTGTTTTCTTGTCGCAGCCTAACTTTGACATTTTAACGAAATGAAGTGAGGACATCGTGGTCGCGTGTGGATCGTCACCAAGCCTAGGCTTGTACTCTTGCCAGGTGAGATGAGCAGGATTTCGTTTACGTAGTGTTCAAAGAGTTTGCGTTGAAAAGACGTGCGCGAGGTTGTAGTTCGAGGATTAAATGTTTTGTGGTTTTCAGTGATTGTTGTGCTGGCCGCTACCGGCGGGCCAACATAGGCAATTGAGCGGTCGAAGGGCGTGGCGCGAGACTTTGCTGACGTCTCTGTATGCCCCACCGAAGTCACCGCGACGCGGAGTCACTTCTTGAGGCTTCGTGGACCGAGGAGAGACAGGCAGAGGGTCTGCGTGCTGGCGCCGCAATCTTTTAAGGTGATATCCATCCGTAACTTTTGTTCCGTTCTCTTGAACATGCCACGTGTCAACGTAGTGTTACGAAATATCTTGCTAGTGCTATTAGTCGTAACGAGCTTCACACAAACACAATTCACATTAGATTAAGGCGCTAAGCCGGCCTCATCTGATATTTTATTTTTAAACTAAAAGTTAATCCTTATCCGTCCTCGGTCAGAGACATAGTGCAAATCTCCAGGTAGAAAGCCCTGCCTAAAACATTGTGACTTGCATGCTAGCATTAAGCCTACATTAAGGTACTTTATTTCTTTGTATAAGCCGAGAATGTGTGTACTGATTATACATACCATTCGGTTTGAACACTAAACTTGTTTACATTTCTCTCACCTGTAAGTAATTCCTATATAAACTCTTTCATAGTTTTGAGTGATAAACTATGTGGCGCCCTCTTCTAGTAGCACTATATGGTGACAGCTGAAAACCTGAAAGTACCTACCTCCTGAGATTCTCTACCTAATCTAGCTAGTGCGGTGCATGACATCAAGTGTGGACGACTCTTACGAGCCCGTCAAGTCGCTCTCACACCCAAGTGACTGACAACCGTCACAGCTTGCTATCATATACGGTTGCACGTTACAACTTGTCATTAGAAGCGACAAACAAAAATAGTCCTTTATGCCCTCTACTAACATTGTTATTATATTTTGTACGAAACATATTGAAGAATAATAACCCAATCGAACTCCCTCGTATCTTTCAATACTATCCATACAAAAGCTTGTCTATATCCGAAGGAATGAAAGCTTGTCTGCTATATTCACAATAGCATACACAATTACATTCGTTTCTATAGACGTTTTGCATTCATCGTTCCTACGTTTTATATTTGTGGTGTATGGTAGAAGTTAAAAGATAGGTAATAGTAAAATTATTAGTAAATTTAACGCTGCTCCAATGTAATAGGATACTTTTAATGGTCTTCCCTAAAAGATAAAGATTAGGGCGTTTAAGACTGGTATTACTCTATATTGAACTCTTCCCCAATATGCTTGCGTAATTGAGAACAAAAAATTATGTTAGTATGATTCATTAAGTACATAGACAACATTTGTTATTTTTATAGTGCAGTTTTTGCAATGAGAGCTATTCGGATCGAAGACAAATAAAACATAAATAAAGAGCATTAAAATCGGCCTAGCCATTCTTGAGTTATAAATGTCGTCAACTAAATCGACTTTATTCTTATTCTTATTATTATAACGGGTCGTGGGCGGTACGATACGACAATCGCCAAGACCGCTAGTAAAAAAGTAACTGGGTAGCTTGTTTATAAGAACATGGTGGCAAAGAAGAATATGGCCTGTTGTGTTGGCTAAAATTAGCAGACATCGTAGTTATGGACGTGAATCCAGAACAATTACAAGCGCGCAGACAAGCCATTTTTGATTCCAGGATTTTTTGTATTTAAAACTAGCGAGAACGTGTAATAAGAAGCAAGAAATACAAACCAGAAAATTATTAACAAAGCTCACAGAGTGTATTTCCATATCGTCGCTACATCCTTATACTCATATAACCACACATTTCATTCGCTTATCTCCCATGACTCAGCAAATGTGCCCGTGAATGGCATTCAAGCTCGCGTCATCGTTACGCCGTCATTACCTGCCTCGAAATGCGCGGGAATGACTAAGGGCGTGATCAGAATGGAGGTCTATTTTTAGTTGTCGCTTCCGATGCCAATTACATTTCGAAGCGGTTCACACTGTCGATTCGAAACATCATCGTCATCATAATCAGCCTACTTATGTACGTCCCGATGCTGGGCAAAGGCTTTTTCATGTGCCAATTAGAAATCCATTCTAAAATTACTGTACACTATTGTTTTGTACCTTATGTCATTCTATAGTACATACAGCTAAGATAATTGTCTCCTACTTTTGTTTGACTCTATCATATGTTGAACTTATACAAATTAAGGTTTAATAATAAATACATTCTGTATTGTCACGGGTTACCGCTCTTTGTTCGCACTTCACTTCCATCAATTGCTAATGTACCATCACCTTTACAGTAATGACGTGGGCGGGAATGAACGTATCTCTCTTATCTACGACAATTGCGGAATGTCACTCCATTTGATCGAGAAATTGCAGTGGGGTGGTGAGCGTAGAATTAAAGATTACGTACTTACTGGAAAGTGCTTGGTTGCCAACCAGAACAGTTTTTTTAAACCATTGTTGTGGCAAACTAGCAGATAGGTACAGTTGAGTGGTTCATCGTGATCATCATCATATCAGCAGGATGTCCACTACTAGACATAGGCCTCCTCCAAGTTGAGTGGTTAGTGAGTTTAAAATAGTTTTTTTTTCATGTGATAATTTACTGGTAGTTGTAATTTGTTCTCAAAAATACATCTTTGAATACGTAAGACGTGCTGCGCGCGTGCGTTCATAATTGTTTAAATCAAAGATTTTCGTGGTTTGAGAATTGGGATTAGTTCGATCTACGAGTATGGCCACAAACATTCAGTCTGCCTAATGACACATATATACCGCAGCATGCAGCGTATGGGTACCTGAAACTGCAAAAAAAAAAGACATGCATATGAGCGACTTATTAGTAATTTTCGTTATTTTAGTCAAATTAAAGGTTATTAGAATAGAACTGATGGCCGTTGGGGCGGAAAGGTTCTCGAGTAGCGACCACGTACCAGAAGGCGTAGCGTGGGCAGGCCCCCCACACGGTGGACCGATGACCTGGTGAAGGTCGCGGGTGTCCGCTGGATGCGGGTGGCGCAGGAACGGTCATTGTGGAAGTCTTTGGGGGAGGCCTATGTCCAGCAGTGGACGTCTTTCGGCTGAGATGATGATGATGATGATGGAATATCATGTTTGGATTTTGTATGGAGTTATTGCGATATTACAGACAAGGGTCTTTAATTTGTGATCCACTAGTAATCTTTTTTTCTTTGCTTAAGGTTGATGGCCCTGTTATATTCTATGTAAATTCAAAGAAAAAAGTGCGAAATGGGTTACCGACTCCACTCAATTATCAATCCTATATGGTAGTTACAGTAAGCATCGAAAGTAGCTACGGATTTGAAAAATTCAAAAGTCTTTATTACAAGGAAAAAAGGGCACCGGGCCCTTCATATGCGTAGCAACTTTTGATGCTGACAATACGATATTAAGTTCTTTTATTAGTCACAATTTTATAAAGGCACTTTCCAGTTATAAGTTATCCCTAATTCCCTGGTATTGAGTGCTGATGTTCAATGTTTGTTACATGGTTGAGTGGAGACGAAAATAACATACGTTTTGTGCGAATGTAGAGTTTATTTTCGAACATCTTCATTTGGAGATTTATATAGTAAACCTGAAAACTGTGTAAACGTTACATAATAATTCATCTTTATAGTCATAACTTACGTTTCTAGACAGAAGTAAAATAGGTAATTGATTATGATATAATATGACTAACATTTGTTAATATGATTTTGCCAATATGAGTGCTTTTAAAGTAACGATGTTCGATGAAGAGTTAATAATTGAGTCAACTGTCGAGACCTTGGTTTTTCTAAAGCGGTAACAATTGTTATTAACAAATCGGTAACTGAACTGGTGACTGCCGGGTGTCCAAACAAAAGTTTTCCATTAACTGTACAATTTTTCGTTAGACCACTTTATAAGAAAATATCAACACTACACAAAAAAATAATAATAATAATCCACAGCACAAAATGCCATCTTTTCTGGTTCAACCGACACTCCCGTTATAAAGTCACTCTCCTCTCAATCGCAAGCTCCTATTCTCTTTCATTCTTGGTCGCTTATGTTAATACAACTTCAGTTTTAAGTTGAATGCTTGATTTTAGTATAATTGCAATTAATGTTTTAGTGATTTTTGTCAACTTTTTATCACTCTTTATAATATTTTTTTAGTCATGTATGTTATGGATTAAATAAAATATTTATCTAACTATCTATCTTTAACACACAGTGCGTCTTATTTAATTAAAAATGGAATAAGTACGTTAACAAAAAAAGCACAGAAACGTTAAATAAGCAGCATCCTTGCAAAATACACACTCCTAGCATTAGAAGTTCGAAATCGAATACGCTACATTATTACGAAATTAAACGGAAATTAAACCTAAAGCGAATGTTCAGTATTCATTAGCATGTAAAATACAACACAATGGTATTACGTTCTCGTTAAATCTTCGTATAATATGGATAGTTAGAATTACAGTCTAGTCTAACTTCTCGCTAAGTCACGCTATCTAGAAAGTTAGAGAACTAACACTTCAATGCGTCTTTAGTTATGCCACGATCATAGCAGAAGTTAGTTAAGCCGTGACGCATAGCTTATACTCGTAGAGTAACGTTGAAATGGCAATATGCAAATGAAAATTTATGAATAAAATTTTATATATTAACCGACTTTAATTTTAGCTTTAATTTTAAGAAATACTTGCCGCGCCCTAACAGGGTTCATGTGTGATCCAACCCTAATGTAACACCTATTTTGTACCACATGATTAAGATGCAATAAATGAATTATGAATTATGACTTCAAAAAAAGGAGGAGGTTCTCAATTGGCCGGAATATATGTCCACCGATTACTCGGAGACTAGTGGACTGATTTCAATAATTCTTTTTTTGTTTCAAAGGGTATGTTTTCTTGTTGGTCTCATCGTCACCAAGTCTGGATCTGATGACGGGATCTTGGAAAAATCGAGGGAACTCCTCAAATTATATAGATAGAGGATGGGGGTAAGGCTAAATCGTAGGAACTCCAAAGTCAAAATATTCTTTATTCAAATAGGCCTAGCAACAAGCACTTTCGAATCGTCAGTTATAACATGTATTAACATATATATTAATTAATTATTTAGAGCAATTTATTGATGGTATTATTATTCTTTAAAATAAATATTGTATTGTTGTAGACATGTCAAAGTAAGAAATTATTTTGTAGTAAAATTCACAATAGGATCATCAAAACATAAATAACAATAATAATAATTAATAAATAAAAAATAGAAATCTAGACAGTTTCTAGAATAAAATCAAAATATCAAAAAAAAAGATCATATTAATATCTAATGCCATAATGATTAATTCATTCATATATCAGTCACAATTAATCCCACGGTGTTTTATCATTCATGTAGTCATGTGTGCTATTTATAATATGCTTTCGATATGAGTTGACGCTTTACATAATTTTTAAATTTATTAATAGATAATTCAGTTACGTTTCTTGGAAGCTTATTATAAAACTTCACACCATTACCCATGAATGATTTTCGAATTTTCTGGAGGCGAGTGGTGGACACCGCGAGTTTGTGTTTATTTCGAGTATTAATATTATGTATGTCACAGTTCTTCCTGAAATTTACAATGTTTTGATGTACTACCGGCCAACGCTACTGGTTCACACTTTCTCAACAGAATCGTCTGCAGGCTGGCCGTTAAATTAATAGAGAACGCTGTGAAGTGCATTCGAAAATAATCCTAGAGGTGTGAACCCGTAGCGTTGGGCGATAGTACATACACAATATTATCATAGATGTATTGACAATGCAATGTCATTACATTAATGTTCTTGAACTTATCTCTAAGTGAGTCTCTATGGTTCATTATATATATTGCTCGAATAGCCCTCTTCTACAGAACAAAAATGGTATTAATATCTAAAGCACTGCCCCATAGTAAAATACCATACGACATTATACTGTGGAAGTAACTAAAATATACTAATCGAGCTGTCTTCACGTCTGTCAATTGGCGGATCTTGCTCACGACAAAAGCTGCAGAACTCAGTCTATTCGAGAGATTAGCAATATGGGGACCCCATTGGAGTTTGGAATCTAATGTTAAACCAAGAAAAACTGTAGTATCCACTAGTTCCAATTCCTCATCTTTCACAATGGCCCTTGTTTGATTGTGCTTAACGTTAGTCGTGACAAACTTGATACATTTGGTCTTTTTCTCATTTAACAATAAATTGTTGACATTGAACCAATTAACTACTTTAGAAATAGCATTGTTTATATCATTATTAGCTTGTTGCTGTCGTTTGACTTTGAATATAAGAGAGGTATCGTCTGCAAATAATACTATATCATGGTGGGTCTTTACAAGGTATGGCAAGTCATTTATGTGTAGATAAGGAATAGGAAAGATCCCAATATTGATCCCTGCGGTACACCCATCGAGACCACTGATCCCGGTGATCGCTGTCCATTCACATCGACCCTTTGTATTCTACCATATAGATAAGATTTTAGCAAATTCAGTGCCGATCCTCTAACTCCATAGTAGTGCAGTTTCCTGATTAATGTTTCATGACATACGCAGTCGAAGGCCTTGGACAAATCGCAAAAAATACCTAAGGCATCCTGTGACTCTTCCCAGGCATCGAATATATGTTTAGTTAGCTCAACAGCCGCGTCGGTTGTCGAGCGACCCTGCGTAAAAACAAATTGCTTATTTATGCATTAAATTGTTTGTATTAAAATGTCTTATTAATAGGGACAAAACTAATTTTTTAAATTTTTTTACTAAATGTTGGTAGCACAGATCTCCTCAAATTATATACCAAGAGGATGGGTTAAGTAAGGCAAAATCGAAGGAACTCCTCAAATTATATAGCAGGAGGATGGGGTCTGGCAAATTTTAGAGTCGGTGGTTTTTTGTTAAAAATTTCTTGTTTTAGAATATTAGGGGACATTTTTCACACAAATCGAACTAGTCCCACGGTAAGCTCAATAAAGCTTGTGTTATGGGTACTAGAAGATATATTTAATATTTAGAAATATACTTATTACGATAATTCAAACATAGGTTAAGTAACATAAATTTATAACAATAAAAACTTAAAATACAAAGCTATACAAAGTAAATAAAAAATAAATAAACATAACGTTGGGTCTTAGAATCTGTCCCGTGTCATTCCTGACCCAAAGGTGCCCATCACGCTTGTCGCGTTCCCGCGTTGGATCGCAATGGACAGCCTTTGCACCAAGAATGAGCCGGAACGAGGGTCAGGACCCCTTTTGTGCAGGCGCTGCCTAACCTCCCTGAGGAAAATTTTGGCCTCTGTGCCCCAACAGCCAGTTGTATCAACCGCCAGCGGAACAAACAAGTAATTAAACTTATAACGATAGTTAAACTTTACGCGTATTTTGTTACTGGTAAATTGCAATTTGCATTGTATCGGCAGCAGTTTTACGAGTATACTTGAATGTCAGCATTTTCAGATACTGTCCCCCTTTAGTTTTGAGTTTCAGGTAAAATAGTTTTCTCAATATAATGACAAATACTGACGCCAATTCTCGGGATTAAAAAAATGGACCCCGGGCATCAATGCAACTGTACCGGGAAAACTATGCATTTGGAATTAAAATTATCTTATGAGAATGATTTTGTGGTCTTGATCCGGAGAGATTGTACATGGTCAAAAATTCAAAGTACACAACATTACATTTGGTATGAAGGTTTATGTACACAACATCACAGTTGGTAAACCTCAAATAATTATATTTTTCTTTCAACTTGGTCACCCTACTTCACTGTCAACTCTTTCTCAACTCTCCATACTATCCGTCAAAGAGAATAGGGTAACCCTGTTTTTGGAGATTTTGTATTTTTGTCATCAAAATAAATTAAAAATGAAATGCGTTTGTTTCGTGTCAATATATTTTTTTAAATGGCTTACAGATACAGTCGTAATAACTGATTCATCATTACGACCCCGAAATCATCCTGTATATTTGTGAACGTAGGTACCTATTAGGCTCTCAAGTATAAATCAACACAAACAATCCACTCCGAAAACTAAATTCTGTAGGTACCCCACTCAAGCCTGCCCAATTTTTGAGCCAATCTACTTTTACTGTTTATTTCTAGACGAACCTCCTTAGCGTTATACTTCAGGTCAAACTAATGCTGAAATTAATGGACACCTTTCTGATGGCACTCAAGTGAAAAGGCAGTACCGTTTATCTTCTATTTGACCCTCCATTAGACGAGCCTAAACCCGGCCCGAATTCGGTCCATCTGTTTCACATCCTAATCGCATTTCAAAGTATTATCTGCTCAATGTGATAGGTTTAGTTGGTGTGACACGTTGAAATATTATTGAAATACTAAACTAAAGTCAGTTCAGTTGTTAAGGTCAGTTTACTATTAATAAATAAATAAATATTAGGGGACATTTTTTACAAAAATCGAACTAGTCCCACAGTAAGCTCAACAAGGCTTGTGTTATGGGTACTAGACGACGAGATATTTAGATATTTAATAGATATATACTTAAATACATAAAAAAAACATCCAAGTCTCAGGAACAAATGTCTCTGCTCACCACAGAAACAAATGCCCTTACCGGGAAGCTTCGGAGGCAATAGCACTTCCAACCAGGCTAAACAGGCCGACAAATTGAATTAGTAAACTGACATTAAAAAAAATGTATCTTCAGATTTCTCATCATGAATTTAAGAGTAAAACTCTTGTCGGTGTAGCCGATGAAGCATACAGTTCTCTCCACCTTATCCTATCCAGAGCCAATTCCTTGGTTTCCTTATACGACACGACTTCTAATGTTTTGTAAATAAAATGATGCTTTGTGTTCCTGCTTGACGCACCATGAACTCGTGACAAAAAATCAGCTAATTGACGAAAAAAATGGTGCCATTCGAACCAGTTTTAAGAAAGGATAAAATGTATATATGGGACCAACTACAATTAGAGCACAACAAAAGTCAAAATAAACAACTTAGAAAAGTTGAAAACCCCCATCATTTTCATTTTAAAGCTCTTTATCTTAAAAACGGCTGAAAAGAATTTCATGAAACATGGCTAAGAACACTCGGAATAAAATTATGTATGACACAAAAAAAACTAAACGAAAATCGGTCCATACGTTTAGGGGCTACGATCCCACAGACAGATACACACGTTAAATTTATAACACCCTTCTCTTTGCGTCGGGGGTTAAAAATAGGTACAAACGTAGCTCCCCGCTATTGGCCTTTCAAACGGCTCCTACCAACTAACAATACATAACTTGCTTCTTGCATTTTACTTTTTCAAAAAGGTCCTAGTCTACCCGTAATAATATGTTGTGATGTCTCATAGTAATATTCCTTCCACCTCTGTATGGAAAAAATAAGTAAAAAAATACTGCGTTTAGGTACATAGTTTTGTACAATTATTATTATTTAGATTTAACGATTCTATTGGTACCTTTTATACGTTTTAAACGTTTTACGTTTTAAAAAAAACAAATTTTAAATTTTTGATGTCTCAATTTTTTTATGTTATTCAGTAACTTTAATAATATGCAATTTGTTGCAATATTTTGATGGTTTACATTAACACCATGTTATATATTTTATCATGTCAATTACGTAATCGCACTTGTTTCCTTATTAAAGAACTAGTAATACTATAGTAGTACTATATTTAAACCAATTTTCATAACTTTACAGATTTTAAGACAATTTTGAGATGAGACGACACTATTGTTGAACATACTATACTAATTTCCTAACAAAACTTGACAATGAAATCGAACCCATGCATTCACTGAACCAATACAACCTTGTCGCCTCAACTAATTTCAGCCATTCATTACTACTATACGATATCAGACAGGTTGTTAGAGCGGCATGGAACCATTACGCTTCGCTTTTGACACACATTATTAATTTGGTGATATTAATTACCTGTGAGGTTCAGTTTGATTAATTACGGGAACGGAGAATATTGAGGCGCGGAAAATTAATTAGAATAAGTTTTCTGAGGTTAAAAACTTTTAAAAAATGATCGAGGGTAAGTCTGGCTCACGCACCGAAGGTTCCATAGAAATTTAGTTTACATCGGTTTTTTGATGATTAAAACAATCTAGGTAGCGAAATGGTTATATTATTCCTGTACTATCAAAATCAATCATAATGTAATAATTTCTCGCTAGGGGGATACCACATTTTGACCTAGTAAGAAAGTAAATTGAGAGATAGTGCCATTTGTAGCAGTTATTTTGATATATTTTTAAACGTAAATGTTGCATTGTGAAAAGATGAAAAAAAAAAACAAATGGTCAAGGAATAAGAACTGGACCCCACTCACCATTTAATTAATATACAAGTCCACAGTACAGGTCAAAAACCTCATAACTACTCAAACAGACCACGACATTAGGTAAAACGCCGCAGGATGTAAAATGCAACTAGTGTTCGAGCACTGCCTACAGATGTAGTTACAAATAGAACTGAATTAAACTGCGCTATCATATCAACAATTTCCCCGTACGTTCAAAAACAGAGACCGTCATTGTCAGAACGCCACAATACTGCCTGTTATTACCTGACGAACAAAAAGCGAACGGGGCCGACAGTATGGCACACCATAGGACGGGCAATCAGTTACACACCCTACCATTAGAACCAAACAGTCTTAAGCACCACAAACTTCAATGCACTTGAGACGTTTTTGTACCGGTGACATATACCTGAAATACTCTTCAGGCATTTTGTTATGAGTTACAAAAGCGTTGTAAATGCGAGAGATGCTTTTGGCAGGTAGGATGGAAAAATTGTGGAAATACTTAGTTTCGGTCGTTTGCTACTGATGCTGGATTGTTTTGTTATAAGCACATTGGGCAAAGTCAAAGTAATACGTCATTCCATGAGAGTCATAAACGGTTATTTGATTTCATTTAGACATTGGATTTAACTGAATACGGAACGGTCTAGTGGGATTCATCCTAAAATCGGGACTACGATCCAAGGTTTTTTTTTTATCAAAAATGGGATAGCTCTTGGCCAGCATCTAGCCAGGGGGCAAAGATGAGGCCGACGATGAAGCGAGCTCACCCAGAAGATATTCACTCATTCTTATTCACTGGTGCCTTATAAACGGGTACGTCCATTTCAAGATTCCCTATTGTCCCCTTCCTAGAAGAATTCCTTAACTACGTACTAAACTAAGGAAACTTCCTGACTTGTCGGGTCACAGGGAGTGCGATATCAGAAAGCTGCCAGCTGTCCATGTCAACTGTCAGTCGAATCAGTACCGTTTATTACTGCGCCCCGACATTTTAATGAATGCTTCCTGGCTTGCGAGGAATGCAGGGAAGTCGGGCGATACAAATGCAGTACCCCACTTCCTAGTATAATACTACGCAAATGTAATTCTGACCCATCAAGTGAGAAAATCTTTGTGACATCGACAAGCTCAAGAAAAAGAACGCTCGTGGCCCAGCGGCGTCCGCGTACCGCATGCGGTATGTGAGGTTAAGCAACGTGGGCCCAGGTCAGTTCTTGGATGGGTGACCGCTTTGAGTGGTTACTAACTGAGCGCTCCCCTGATTTGGAAGACACGTTAAGCCGTTGATCCCGGCTGATGTCTAATACGAGGCTTTTGTAATTTATGACCCGTCAAGTGAAAAAATCAGTGTGACATCGACAAGCTCAAGAAAAAGAACGCTGGGCCACGAGCCAGCGGCGCCCGCGTTACGCATGCGGTATGTGAGGTTAACCAACGTGGGCCCGGGTCAGTTCTTGGATGGGTGACCGCTTTGAGTGGTTACTAACTGAGCGCTCCCGTGCTTTGGAAGGCACTTTAAGTCGTTGATCCCGGCTGCTGTCTACGAGGCCTTCGGGCGGCTTGAGAACAATCAAGTTGGCCACTCACATGATAAGGGGGGTCGAAGTTGCACCACGTCCGTAAGGAGTACCCACCATTACCCTACACGTGACCTAGGTGGTGCTAAAAGTGCAACAAACTGTCAACCGTACTTGTCTTCTCAAAAATCTCACGGTTCGAAAATAAATGCCATACGATTATTATTAATAGAAAAAGAACGAAATACCGCATACAGATCCCGCATCGCCAGGAAGTAAGTCGTCTAATGATTCTACATAACCTCAAAGACTTTCTTCTCACAAGATTAGACATGGCGACTTGATTAATACGAGTAAAAAGGCCATGAATAGACAAGTTAATTCATCAATCTGGGCATCACTAGTTTTTGCGTTCGAAGTTCGGCTTATGGGGAAACTTTGTGCTGATCATAGTTTTACTTTGGCCTTTATCTGATAATTGTTTAAGTGCTTGACAAGTGAACATGAGTTGTTTTCCAAGGTCATGAAAAAGACTGATATACTGGATGATAAATCCAAATAGGAATTGAGATAAAAAAATATACACTTAACTCTTGAAGAAACTCATACTTTGCTGAATTGAACCACGGTGAAAATACTTCACTCACAGTTATTTGCATAATAACTACTAAAACTTGTATGAGAAATCTTTTTCACAATTTGACTATGAAACTAGTTATAGAGAATAGTTTTCATACAAGTTTTAATTAATTAACTGGCATCATTGGTTTACCGATTTCATTCCGTGGCGAGTCTCTAGAGTATCATACGTTAATTAAAATTAACATTTTACTGCCATAAATCATACATCTAGACTAGATAAAATGAAAACTCGGTAGGATTGTATTACGGATATTGGTAATTGCCATTGTATTAAAAATTTATGTTACGTTTTAAACCCCTGAACTACGATTTTAACTAAATATACGTATCATTTCTTACAAAACAATCGATAACATTAAATTTGTTAAATACATAGTAATATTAAATAGAGCAATAAAATATCGAAACTGTGTTTTTGCAGGCAAATTAAATTAGTTCAGTAATCATAAAAAATATGATTGACTAACCAGCGATTGGCCTTAGGCGACTTCCTGACTTGGCGGGGCGGGAGCGATATGTCTTAGGTATTTTGCTTTTTGACGTAAGCTTACTGATGTAAGATCTTCTCACTTGAAGAAATAGTGTCAGTATTGCGTTTGCGCAGTAGTAATATCATGCGCAGAAGTGGGGCAGTACTGCATTGGTATCGGTTGACACTGACAGCTGACAGTTACCTCATATCGTACCGCCTCCGCATCGACAAATCAGGAAAGCGCCTTAATCTCACCTGATGGAAAGCGATACCACCATAACAGCCCTAGGTCGTCCACTGCTGGACATAGGCCTCCCCCAATTTTATGGGGAGTAAATGCCATAATCGCCACGCTTGGCATGCGGGTTGGCGATCGCAGTATCTCCACCGCACTCTAGGAATTCTGCTGCCCATTCCCCGGTGGTCTTGGTCGTAGTTTATGGACATACCCGGGTCCAAGATGGAAAGCGATAATAAGCCCTAAAATGTTGCTGACTGGTTCAGTAATAGCCTATTCACTCTTGTCTTAAAGATAGAGATTGTAAGTATCAGGAAAAACAGACGGCGGCAGCAAATTCCAGTCCTTTACAAAATTCTCAAACTCATATAAAATGACAAAAGTTTGCAAATATCTTCATCATCATCATTTTCAGCCTGTTGTTGGCTACTGCTGGTTTCTCTTCGAGTACAGTCAGCATAGCAGCAAGGGATCATAAGATTCATAAGTTCTTATTCCGTTATAATAAACACTTTTGACCTCAAATGCGTGATACTGACTGTACGTCATTTCTCTCGGTGCTGAGCCAATCATAAAAGTAACCCGAGATCTTCCTAATGTCATCTACCCATACCCACCAAGCTTGTGAGCCACCGATGCCTCTTTCTTGCAAATATGATTAGTATAAATTACACTTACGATGCTATTTTTCATTGCACCTGTCAGATAGGTGCAATATGAAAAACAGCGCTGTGCGTAGCGACAGGTCATATATCTATGTGAATATTCTGGCAAATTACAAAGGGTGTTTATTTAATTATTAGTTATTAAATGTTTATTTATTTATTTATTTATAATTGTTCTCTTGTGGACGTACAGTTGCCCAAAGCGTCCACAAGACAGATATTATACAAAGGTTTCTTAGGTACTAAATGCTAAATACTACATTTATAATTATTATATTTAAATATTATCTATATCACATCTATAACATACTACCTCTACAGATAGCTAAGACTACTTGCAAAACGAATAATTTTTAGTCTAAGTGACTTAGTTTCCCGGAAGTTTAGATTCCCTTAACACAAATTCTCATTCGCAATAAATAGGTTCCCCAACTCACCAGGTTTTGCTTGTTTGGTATGGATTTGGTTGGTAAAAGTATCTATATTTAGAACATGGCAGTAGGTTACTTTACAAATGTCCTCACCTCATATTCAGATTGAAATATGACCCGCATAAACGGAATGACTTGATGTCCTTGAAATGGGACTCGCAAATGTCAGAAGGATATATCACCGGACTGGCTGGACTTGCCAAATGATACACAAATTTTTATGAGGAAATTATTCTGATGTTTTTTTTTTACTAGGCTTGTACTGTTTTAGTTAGATCACTGTACAGTGTACATAGAATTTTAGCTATCTCGTTATTATATCCCACTATTTTAAATATGGTTTGATTAAATTAATTTTATTATTTCCCGGATTCTAATCTACGGAGAACCGTTAGCTCTCATTCAGAAATT
The DNA here is from genome assembly GCA_905163555.1 of Notocelia uddmanniana. NCBI lineage: Eukaryota > Metazoa > Arthropoda > Insecta > Lepidoptera > Tortricidae > Notocelia > Notocelia uddmanniana. Next base: position 21,130,356 of record LR991067.1, read on the forward strand.
ATGTCCCTAATGACTATACAAACGATATCAATTTATGACTAAATGAAATCAGGAAGGCTATTACGTAAAATTCAAGGAAACGGTTCGCTCATGTTGAACTGCGTACCGGTTCGAAACATATCGGGCTATGTTCTACCTTAAAGACGTTAGTAACCCGTTTCATTATATTTTAATATACCTGAAAATTACGGGAGTTAACAGTTACTCAACTCTTCTTCAAACCCAAATAATAACATAATAATCAACCGATGTTGTAGATATTTGTAGATAAAATGACAGATGATATTCGTACGTCCCAACGACGCCCTTTCGAAAATTCGCGGTAGCAAGTGACCTTAATAACGCACAATGGACAACATACATCAGTTGCTTTAATTAAGATCCGAAACTGCCGTAAGCTCTGTCCAACTTTGTCCACCCGAACTAGCAATTATCAAGCTTTGAGGCACCTTTGTCAATTCTTTGTCACTTTTAGCGCCACTAATCAAAGGGGAAAGGAGAGGAAACAAAGTATCCGTTGTGAATTGGGGCAGCAAAGTCTCTGTTAACAAAAGAGTGTCGGAGCGACTGTGAAAAATCCGTCTAGCTCGCTTCCACTCGCGCCGTGGTCGTTTGTGAAAAAGTGAGTGAGTTAATGGAACTGTAATTGTAAGAATTGACGCTGGCTATGCTGAATGGGAATAGCTTTTGCTTGCTGCTACTTGTGACGTTTTTTGGTGTTGGATGGATCCTTTTATAATTTTCTTAGTTATCCTCAGTGTCTCTTTTACACCTTATTCATTTGCAGTAAGGTGAAAAATATATATTTATTTGACGTCGGCTGTACTTATGTATTTATGTACGAGTGTAAGCACTTATCACATTATTGTACACAATTAGTACATTACGATACAAGTGCAGAGAACAGGAAATTCGCAACGAGTGGTGACAAATTAAAACACGACCAAAGGGAGTGTTTTAAATCGACACGAGTTGCAAATTACCTATTCGCACGTGTATCGTACAACGTTTTACAGTACCTATGGCCCTTTAAAGATTCGACATATGCACGTAATTGGCTGATTACCGCACTCGTGCGGTAAAGTAGCACCATGTGTACTGTAATAGTATGTTTAAACATGTTATGTCTATACAGGGTATCCCACTATACCACCTTACCTTTGAACAACTTAAAAAAAAAAACATACATAAATTGCTGCTTGCCAGTGCTCATTCAGAATGCATAACCCCCTTTCAGCTACAGTAGGGTAAATAACTATACCGGCTTAGCTATCCTTTCAGATTCAAAATTAAATTATACGCGCTCTAGCTGTAATAAAAAGGTTCTCCACATAAATACATAATCCTCTACTTGGTCGCGTGGGTGGGTGCGAAACGGGTGGACATACTTGTTACAAAAATACTGGGTATTTGTAGGTTAAGTAGCCTGGGTTTTATAAAAATCTGTTAGACCAAATGTTCGATCAAATTATGGCCATGTTTAGGGTTCCGTAGTCAACAAGGAAAGCTAATAGTTTCGCCATGTTCGTCCACCAGTTCGTACGCCCGCGGCTTAATTCAGTAACTGTTACTAAAAAGAAAGCTGTAATTTAGCATAGGTGTACATTTTTATCCTGTAAAGAAAACCCTAAAAACACTTAAAAAAAAATAGGATAGTAGTCTACATTTAAACTGAGAATGCAATTTTTTTCTAGCATAATCCACCGTGAATAGCTGGTTCTTAATACACAGATTTCATATTTTTATTTTATCACAATCCTAAAATACTCTCTCTTAAACTTACCGTATTTAAGCCACACTAAAATACTTGTTGAAATACTTCATCCCAGAATATCTCACTGTCTGACCTGCGTACCAGCAAATCGATAAGACATAAGTTATTTAAGACCAGAATAAGAACGCAAATGTCGTACGGCGCTGTCTTTTTTGTAAGTTACGCTATCCAAGGGTTAAAAACGGGTTATACCATCGATTAAGGTTTTTGTTTGTCATACTTATTTCAAAGTGGGTCGTTTAATTGTCGTCACTATCGTCATCCATTCGGGCTACGTGCCGGAGCCATTTGAGTCTTGCGGATTTTATGAGAGCGTCCTCGGGCCGTCTGTACTCTGGTCAAAGACCTGTTGGGTGTCCTAGGCACTGATGGGGCGACGAAGTACAGAGGGATCTGACTGAGCTCCAAGCCATTGTCGACTGAACGGAAACAACTATGGACAGGGAAGCCACTATGGACAGGGAAGCCACTATGGACAGGGAAGCCACTATGGACAGGGAAGCCACTATGGACAGGGAAGCCACTATGGACAGAGAAGCCTGGCGGTCTTTGGTGTTGGAGGCCCTCTTTTGCTTATTTTTGTTTTTTATAGGTAGAGTAAGTTAATTGGGCAACTACGCAATACTACACTGACCATGGCCAGACAGCATGGCCGATTTTATTAATTCATTATAACTTTTTTTTAAGCCCCAATTCGCAATGCGTAGAAAAACATAAGAGCAATAACTGATTTAACCGGCCAAGTTAACCTTTATTTCAACTGAAAGCTGGCTAGAGATTCCGAAATACAGTTTAAGTTTTCCAAACTATACGTAAACCTAAAAGAAAAGAAATAAAATAAATATTTAGGTTCTAAGGTGTGAGGATGAATGCCCTGCCGACGGCGAGCGCTGCGAAGATAGAAAGCGGCCGTAAGCATCATGTCGAACAGTTCTTCGGAGCACAACCCATTATATAAGCGATAGAACACGCACAAGGAAGCAAAATTTCTCCTTAAACTCGACGGTTCAATATCGCTCGTGAGCTTGGGATCGTCCACGATTCGCACAGCACGTCTCTGAAGCGAGTCAAAAGGCCCAAGCTGGTATCCAGGTGGTCCCGCCCAGAGATGACAGCAATGCTCCATATGGGGACGGACTTACGACTTGTATAATAGAAGTCTCTGTCACGGAGTGAAGTATCGCTTCGCTCTATTGAGCACACCTAGCTTTTTAGATGCCAGCTTGGCTTTGCCTTCTAAATGGCTCCGAAACTGGACGTCGCTGGAAATATCGACACCAAGGATCCTAATACTCTCTGAGATGGAGAGGGTTGCGTCTTGGAACCGCGGGGCTACAGGGAATGGTTTTTTTTGCAGTGAACGCGCATACTTGCGTCTTGGTGGGGTTGAACTGGACCAGATTATCCTGGCCCTATTCTCGGGACTCTGACTAGAGTGCTCTCGATTTCGGACACAAGTTGTTCGCGACTCTCTAACACACAGGAACGAGGAATGTTGGCATGGCCCGTGTAATAAACATCCCCGGTGCTGTCATCCGCATAACAATGGATGCCGTCAATAGACAGCATGTCTGCACATTGACATGCAGCAAAAACAGCGTCGGGGATAGCACGGAGCCTTGTGGGACGCCAGCGTTAATGTCCATGCTTTTGGAGCAACTGCCATCTACTACGGCTCTTATGCATCTCCTCATCATCATCATCATCAGATCACCTTGCGAACCTCTCCGCTCCAGCAACTCGCACAACTGAGCACATACCTAGCACGTTGAACCAATAATATAAAACATAATATAGTAGCCACGCGAATTCTCTCGATAAAACAGTGGTATGACTCACATCTACAAAACCTAGCTTATATTTTAAATAATACAGAGTGTAACAAAATGGGATGTACATCTTTCAGTACTTAAATGTTTCTTTAGAAATTACTAAAATATTTTTTTCTCGAAAAACATTCGCATGAAGAGTGCACCGAGACGCTTTTACCTTAAATCTTTGCATTCCTCGCGCGGGCAGCTCGGTAGGTAAATCATATTCTCGTAATAGAGCAATTATCGGCAACACCTTAGCAGTCACGCTCCTGGTTCGCGTGCTATGAATAAATTACGCTTCGGATAAAGACAGTCATTTATTAAGTAGCTTTCAAAATAAAGGAGTGGCGGGTGAAAATCAGAACGTTTCTAACCGCATAATTTATTTTTGCCACCATTTGTGGTCAATGTTGGTGGGATTTTATGATATTCCCGGTTAGTTGGTAGAAGCCCGGGTCATTAGGGACAGGAATCTGCCAAACAGTGAGTATACCAACGAAATATATAGAAATTTTGGCAAAAATTATACATAAAGTTGGGCGGTGGAAACGCCTTGATATTCACCCAGGAAGTACTTCAAATTTAGTTTTAGTTTCACTGAAGATATTACCAGTATTCATTTAGCATTATTGGTAGCCTTCAGATTTACTACAAACATGTTAAAAAATTAAGTATGATACACAATATTATACTTGATTTTTAGAAAGAAGAAAGAAGAAAGAAAATACATTTATTTAGCATATACATAAGAACATACATCACAGTTTTTAGTTAATAACATACCAACTTCATGGTAACTTGCGAGTTTGATATAACATTATGTTCCGGGGCAACCTACCGAATCCTACACCGGTGATGACGATGCAACGGGGCCACGCTGTTGCGTCGCCTAAATATATATTAATTTTTGATACGAGTATATGTTCAGTAAGCTTAAGCTTCATGGCGCATTGGGTTACTGTAATGTCATGCAAACGTATGTAATAAATAAATAAATAATCGATTCAAACAAAATATGTTGACCGTTGTTCAATCTTAAAACGTGAGTGATCAGTTTATTTATTTTTTAACTGCCTTTTATAGACTTTGTCTCTATTTAAATGATCCACGGTATTATGTGATTGATTTCGAAAATCTATTATATAGGTACCTATTTCTAATCTGGATAACTTTACTCAAACATTTTTATTAACGAATAAAATTATCAATTTCTAGTAGCCGCAGACAAAAGGAATGAAAAAAACAATTGGAATTCAACCAAAATTAATAACTAGCTCATAGACTACTATAATTATTACGCGGTATTGCGTTTGACCGAGTACCTATCAATTGACGAGCTATTATCGACTCATTAATATTATAACGATTCGAGGCTGATATTCAATACTGGACATACTAGATGGGCAGTTTAAGTCCATCGGGTCCTAAACATATTCATTTCCAGCAGCTGGAAACTGTTGCTGTTTCTGAGCCATTTGTCATTTATTAATGTGTGAAATAAAGAGTGATTGTATTGTATTGTCTATCTACATATTTCCTAAAAACTTTCTTTGTTCTGTACTTGGCATGATATGAAACTTATTTTGTATTAAGCAGTAACGCTGCTAACAAAAATTACAAATTTCAAATTAAGGGGAAAAATTGAGTGGCGAGCAGGATTCGAACCTGCGACATCTGGCATACGTGGCCAATCGCTCTAGCCACTGAGCTATCGGAACCAATCAAGCGTAGGCACGAAATCCTTCACTAGTTCCCTCTTACAACGCCTTACGTACAGCGACATCGACCTTAGAAGACTTGGGCTTCTTTTCACGATACCAATGACTCAAATCGATTATTGGCGATTTTTTCCCTTTGATTTGAAATTTAGCATGATATGGTTTACATTATGTGTAAAGCACTACAAATTGCAATACAAAATACACTCATAATCAGTTACAAACATAAACAAAATAATAAAAACTTGTAGGTAGAGGTATACAACAGGTGGTCTTATCACAAAGAGCAATTTTTTCCAGACAACCTTTGTGTAGCGAAAGAGAGAAAAAAGATCATACAATGCAAATAAAAAAAAAATGAATTGAACACGAACCAAATCTTTACTGATAATGAAAACAAACATTGAACATAAAACATCTCTCGCTAAAAATTCAAGATTCGAAAACACGCCACGCTCAAAAGAAATTGGAAATGCGAAGCAAATCTGCACATAAAATACGAGTAGAGTACAGAAAACATGAAAATTTATGAGGTTACAGGGAAGAAAATGAACAAGTTTGATGCAAAATTCGGCTCATTAGCCAAACAAATTTCATTTAACTGTAATTGGAGATGATGGATTTCTTTTCCGCTCTCAGATGTGATAAAAATAATCAGATCAAAGCCATCATCCATTTGACGACCGTTGTCACAATACAAGTAATATTTATGTTACCGACGAGAGCCAAGCGCGGCGCGGGGTGAGGGTCGCGCGGGGCAGGGACGGCCGTCGGGGCGCAGAGATCCTATTGCGAGTTGCACCGGACGCACGTTACCTCTGTGAATATATTTTCTTTCCGCTTATATCTCTATAATATTGTACAGTGTCATCTATATATATAATTAAAAGTATATAGTGCATATTGGAGACCATTTTTATTGGGCTAAAAACCCACAACTTCTACAAAGTGGTCTTCGAGCCGGATCGATCGTGGCATGTTCCATACGCCGAAGATGGTCAACACACGTAGTACTGCTAAACGTGAGAAGGAAAGAAGAGAAGAAGAACAGAAACAGCTTCTAAATCGTCCGCTAAATACGCCTGCAAAAGAAGATGAACCGACGAATTCGAAACAGATCGATAAGACTATTATTTTAGAAACGGGTAGTCAAATAAAATCAGAACAAAGGAAAATCGTTCAACCGCAAAGTAATTGTTCGCGTAAAAGCAGCAATTCCGTATCGAAAAAGTCGACTACGTCTTCTATAATGGCACGAAGGAAGAAGCTAGAGCTGGAAGCAGCGGAAGCAAAAGCTCGCATACAAATGGACCTGATAGACAAAAAACTACAGGTAGATCTCGCAGAGTTGGAAGATGAAAAATACAGTCCACCGCATACAGAAGAGGATCAACAATCTGTTAAAAGTGATGTTGCCAGGTGGGTCGAGCGCAGTCAGCTGGAGCTGGAGACTCAGCAAGCCCCCCAGAATGGAAATAATCAGGGCCTGCTCTGTCAGTCGGCAGCCGCAGTTGCCGGCACCGAGGTGCCAGTTCAGCAGTTGGCCAGCGCACTGAAGGAATTAGCCACCGCCTCTGCATCCAATAACAACCAAACCGCTGCGCTGTTAAGCCGCATCAGCACGCCGAGAGAACTGCCTCTGTTCTTCGGCGAACCAATGGAATGGCTGCAGTTCAAGCAAGCTTTCGAAGAATCAACCAGAGTGGGTAGTTTTAGCGATATCGAAAATATGTGGCGATTAAGAAAGTGTCTACGTGGACCCGCCAGAGATTCCGTCAACGCTCTGCTTATGAGTGGTACGTCACCCGAAACTCTAATGTCAACGCTGGAGTTACAATATGGAAATCCGGAATTAATAATATCGCGCATGCTAATGGAAATTAAAAAGCTACACCCTCTGCCACCGGAATACCATAAAGAAATAGTACCGTTTTCCGTCAAGATAAAAAACTACGTCACAGCTGTTCGCGCGCTGGATCGCGGAGAGTACCTGCAAGAAGTGAACATAGTCGCTACTGTGTTGTCCAAGTTACCTACGGTACTACTACCTAAATGGACAGATTATAGTTACACGCAAATTAAAGAGGGAACAATACCTAAACTAGACATTCTCGCCAACTTTCTTCACGAAGAAGCTGTGAAAGTGTCAACCTGCAGTGCATCTCTTATGCAAGTACGTTCGGACTATAAACGTAGGAACTATGAAAACAGTGACTATAAACCGCAAACTATTTTAGTGCAAAGTGGACATACGGGTAACAGTGATAAATGTCGTTTTTGCCGCATAGGGAAACATAATTTACCAGAGTGCAAAAAGTTTAAAAAATCACTACGTAAGGACCGATGGCAATATGTAAAACGATTCGGTTTATGTTACAAGTGTTTGTTATCGCACCATGATAGACAATCGTGTGCAGCCGCCGTGTGCGACGTGGAAGGGTGCGGTCAATCTCACCACCGGTTATTACACTACCTACCGGGTCAAAGTTCACGCCAAACTCACTGTGACATAGTGGATGTGACGGACAATGGTGCGCAAACCGAAACTGTAACGCATATAAACATTAATCAGTGCGAAGTACTCTTAAAAGTTGTGCCAATAGTAATTCATGGACCTAACGGTAAAATAAACACAACATGCCTACTTGACGACGGATCGAGTGTTTCTTTAATTAGTGCAAATCTCGCCGAGCGGGCCGGGCTGCGCGGGCGCCGAGAGTGTTTACGAGTCCGTGGCGCTTGGGACCGTACGGAACTGGTTTGTGAAACTCAGCTGATCGATTGCACGTTATCTAATATAGAAGGGACAATATTTACATTAAACGCGCGCAGTGTGGACAATCTTAACTTACCTGCACAAAACCTCGGTGTCGTTAAATGCGAGAAATATAAGTACCTGGAACCTATAAGAAAGAAATTGTGCACTAAAAAACTGAAACCTGAAATACTTATTGGGCAAGATAACTACCACTTACTTGTACCTCTGGAAGTGGTGCGGGGTGGCCAGAACGAACCCTGCGCTACTCGCTCGCCGCCGGGCTGGTGTCTGCATGGAAGAGCGCCGGCATCTGTAATGGCACAAACGGATATACACACGTCATTACATGTTTATAATAGCGAAGAGCAAGATACAATAATGGAAAATAATCAACTTTTACGTGAACTTCATGAAGATATACGCCGATCTTTCTCCATCGATTCCATGGGCGTATCTGCTAAACCTAGGCAGAACTCGGAGGACGTACAGGCCCAGGAGCACCTGGAAAAAACCTCTGAACTTATTGATGGCAAATGGCAAGTCGGCCTACCTTGGAAAGATCTTCATTGTGTCACCGTTGACTCCCTTCCAAACGCACTGTCAAGACTGAAAGGAGTTGAACTAAAAATGGAAAAGATTGAAGAGTATGCACGAAGGTATAAAGAACGCATACAACATTTGTTGGAGAATGACTATGCGGAGATGTTGGAGAATCCAGCTGTCACGTCTAGAACATGGTATTTACCTAGCTTTGGAATAAATAATTTGAACAAGAAATCTCTTCGTCTAGTTTTTGATGCAGCTGCTGCATCACAAGGGTTATCTCTGAACGATTACCTATACAAAGGCCCTGACCTACTTATGTCGCTAATAGGAATAATGTGGCGATTCCGTGAAAATAAAGTTGCGATCTCCGGAGATATCAAAGACATGTTTCTCAGAGTTAAAATTAAACCCGAAGATCAGCACGCCCTACGCTTTCTATACAGAGACAAGCCTGAAGATCCTATAGATACCTACCTGATGACGTCACTCATATTTGGTGCTAATTGCTCACCGTTCATCGCACAGTTTATCAAAAATAAGAACGTGCGACGATTCGAAAGTACAATACCAGAGGCGGCTAACGCTATATACACACAGCATTACGTAGATGACTATATCGACAGCTTACCTGATGAAAAAACTGCAATGAAACTAGTCCGTGACGTCACCTACATCCATTCGCAGGGAACTTTTTATATACGCAATTGGAATAGTAACAGCCAAACAGTCATCAACAGCATTCCAAAAGAGACTCTCGGTAGGAGCGCAGTAAGGTTCAAAGTCGGACAACAATACGAGGGCGAACGAACACTTGGTTTGTTATGGAATCCCAATGACGACACGCACGGATTCGATGTTTCGCTGAAGAAGTTATCTGAAAATATAATTAACGGGAAAGAAAGGCCCACAAAGAGGGACATATTACGAGTCATTATGTCTATCTTTGACGTGTATGGATATTTATCGCCTTTCACAATAAATGGCAAACTAATTATTCAGCAAGCTTGGCAACTTCAGATAAATTGGGACGAACCTGTACCGGACGTCATTTACGAGAAATGGTTAAAATGGATTAAACAATTACAATCAATGCGCGAAGTACGTCTACCTAGATATTATTATCACGCCGCTGCAAGTGCGAGCGACACGTGCACAGATACCGCGAGCGCGAGCGGGACGCAACTAGATGTTGATAACAGCACGCCGGGTGAGAATGATGCGCTCCCGCATGCGCCGAAACCGGTTTTACCTAGGAATGGTTATAAAAATCTGCAACTTCATTTATTTTGTGATGCATCTACGAAGATTATTTGTGCAGTGGCATATTGGCGTTGGCAACAAAACAACACAGTGCATCAGACGTTTATCGCTAGTAAATGTCGCGTCGCAACGCTGAAATCAACGACGGTGCCTCGCCTCGAACTAGCTGCTGCAGTCTTAGCCGCTAAATTAGCTGAAACAATAACTAAGGAACACAGAATAAAACCGGAACGTCGTATCTTTTGGAGTGATTCCACGACAGTGCTAAACTGGATAAGAAATAGCGCGCGTACCTATAAAGCTTATGTCGCGCATCGGCTGGGCGAAATAGACGAACTTACAAAAATGAGCGAGTGGAGGTACATACCTACACAACTAAATGTAGCCGATATAGCCACCCGAGAATCATATGAGCGCTCTGTTTTGCCTCCCGAGTGGATCCGGGGCCCTGCATTTTTACAAAAAAGTGAGAACGAGTGGCCGCATGATATATTAAACCCTGAAGTAAACAAAGAGGATTTGGAATAAACATATAAGTGAAGACGACGGCATTGTGATGGAGAGCGCTGAAAGGCTACTTATAAAATACTCTCAATCACAGTCATTTCCGGACGAAATATTGAAACTTAAAAATGGATTATACTTACCTAAATCGAGTAAATTACTTACCTTATCGCCGTACCTCGATGAAAATGAAGTCTTATGCCTCGGTGGCCGCATCGACGCCGCTGCTGATGTTGGACCTGAAATAAAAAGACCTTCAATCTTGGACGGGCGAGAATACGTAGCACGACTCCTAGTGAAGCATCACCACGTTCTCGCGGCGCACGGGAACCAGGAAACGGTCGTTAATAATCTGAAACAAAGGCATTGGATATTAAGATTAAGACCTACAGTTAAAAATGTGACTTCAAAGTGCATGCTATGTAGAATACGAAAATGTAAACAAGAAATTCCACGCATGGGAGACTTACCTCAAGCCCGAGTTGCTCATCATCAGCGTGCCTTCACCTACACCGGAGCGGATCTATTCGGACCTCTAGAAGTCACTGTGGGAAGAGGAAGACAGAAGAGATATGGAGTTCTTTTTACTTGTTTAACTGTGAGGGCAGTACACATAGAACTTGTAAACTCACTTACCTCTGACTCATTCATAATGGCCCTCCGGCCAATGGGACCAATCTACGTGGCGCTGACGCTGAATTAAGGAAATCGATTGAGGAATTGGACCAGGAGTACCTCAAGCGGGAGTCCTTGAACTACGGTACCAAATGGATATTTATTCCACCTGGAAGTCCGCACTGGGCTGGCGCATGGGAAAGGCTTATCAGGACTGTCAAAGGATGTTTGAAGGTCGTGCTGAAGGAACGAGCCCCTCGAGAGGAGACACTGCTCACAGTATTGAGTGAGGTTGAGAGCATCGTAAATAGCAGGCCGCTGACGCATGTCTCTGTGGAACCAGGCAGTACAGAAGCTTTGACACCAAATCATTTCCTCTTGGGATCCTCTTCAGTCTTACCCCATCTCGGTGCTTACAACGATACTGACTTTTACTTAAAAAAGCAGTGGAGAATCGCCCAGCGACTAGCTGACTTATACTGGAAAAGGTGGGTGAAAGAAATCCTCCCCGACCTGTTACCACGTAAAAAATGGACACAAGAAGAGAGGCCCTTGCAAGTGGGTGACCTTGTCCTAATCGTGGACCCAGATGGACCTTGATGTACCTGTCCAAAGGGTTTAGTGGAACAAGTGTTGCCAGGCAAAGACGGCCGAGTCAGTAAAAATAAAAGTATTTAAATAACGATAACGATAACGATAGTAAATAAAGTAATACGGTTATTGTGGAATACTAAAAAAAAAGTAAAATTTATTGAGTGTGTGTCAAAGTGGACCCCAGGCTCCTCTAGAATACAACGGAAAAACGCTACGAGGATGTTTTAACTAAATATCATAAAAATATATATATTAATAATCAAATCTAAAGTTCTTCAGAAGTGATAAGTAATTCAACAACTTCTCTCAAAAAACGGTAGTTAAAAGCTTCTTCACGACTCAAAAAAGTGGACGCTGAACATTAAAATATAATAAACAAAAAGACAAAATATTGGGCCTTGCGGTACACCTCATCGTCAGGCTATACAAATCGCCACCCCAATAGGAAATGCCCTAACATCAGTTTTGACGCAACCCTACAAACGCTACAAAATGGACGAGTCACCCGTCAATCAAGTTGAGAAATTTAACAAAGTCGTTAGGAAAATGGTGCAGTGCGTTAAGGGTTCGGCTAAAATATAGGCCGAAATATAGATATTATTAAAAAATATTTATTGGTATGTAATTTGAATGAAACCTATTTTCAACAAAAAATTGCGTCCAGATAGTTGATAGGCTTTACGTTCATAACGTAAATTGTAATTCCAAGATAGAAACGTCAAGATATACAGAATATTGAACGCTAATATGACAGTCAGTTACGAGTTAATAACAATGAATAAGTAAGAAATGATGATGTATATTTTTTTTCGATTGTTATTGTTTTTTTGTGCGATAAAGTGTTACATACAAATTTTCGAATCATGAGATCTTCGAGAAGACAGTCCTGTTACCAATTTGGTGAGTAGGTAAGACTAGATTATCGGTCTCTTCCAATGAAATATAAAAAACCTACGTATGAAATTAATTTCGCAATATTATATAATGTACGGCTCAAAGCAACTTTAGTGAATTAATTATGTATATTATTTTATGAACCTGGTACCTATTATCATCTGGAAAGTGATGTTCCTCATTAATTGCAGGCAAAAATAGATGAATAATGAGTACGTTGAAATTTAAATAAACTTCGAAGAAATGGCATTTTAAATTAGACTATTCTCAAACCTTGTCAAAGTTTTATTTTAAAAATAACCGTATTTGCCGGGAAATATATTCAACATTAAACACAATAACATTGACAAGATAATTTATTAAAAAATGTCAACGAAAAATAACATTTCACATGAAGAGCAGAATATCATTGCATAAGTTTCATTATTTTATATAAGAAACTTCGTTTTATTCATACGTAGAGAATATCTGATGCGATCACGCAACCAGTATAGTCCTCTCCTTTGCCCTTTGGGTGGCTCTAAGCCTTCTTATGAGGCCCATAGTAAGCGACCATGTGCTCCGGTCGTAATAGGTAGTAAGTACCGATCATTGCAGTAGGTACTCTTTGGGGGAGGCCTCCATCCAGCAATGGAGGACGTCCTTCGGCTGACATGATGGGGAATTTTTCTCAGGAGCAGTAAGGAGAATAATACTCATGATTTCTTTTTGTACCCAATGAGACAAAACTGGAATAAATAAAACGGAATTTAATAAAATAAAGTTTATTTTAGTTAAAGCTATAATGTCTCGAAGCGCTGTTATAACTTTTATCAAAACGCAACCAGACGTATTGCCAGATTTGGCGCACGTTCCACCAAACACCATTAGCATATTTTCGGCCAAACGCTCAGCAATTCGGTGAAAAATATTTCCAAGCTCTAACCGGATGGATTAGCGGCGGAAACGGAAATAGTAAATTAGCGCGGCTTTTGGGGGCTGAAAGGCTCTATTGAGCAGCGTAACCTAGTAAAGTTTTGAAGCACAAAATCCGATGAGTCAGATTGATTAATAAAATGCTCTATGGCGAAGATTAGGACAGAGGTTTTTTTTTTTTTACAAATATTTAATTTTTAGGGTTCCATAGTAGGTACCTTTATAGTTTCGATGTGTCCTTAGCTCCTTAGCTTAGTAACCTTTACTACAATAAAAGCCGTAATTTGGCATAATTACACATATAAATCACGCCAACAAAACGCTATAGTATAATCTTGAAAAAACAGTTTAGGGTGCCTCCCCTAGTGAGAATGAGGCTACTTTGAAGCAAGAGTACATTGATTTAATGGACTTTAAAATCAAATTAAATGTAGTTGAGATCTCATTCATTCACACAAATAAGGCAACGAGGCAACCATTGGCTGCAAGAATTTCATGGACGACCAACAATAACTTCACTCGTGAAATGCAAAAATACGATTTTAGAGGTCTGGACGAAAGTTTCATGAAATAAAACTTTAATTTTTTTAATAATATTTTTTGTTTAAAAGTAAATATGCAACGAGTAAAATGAGCCGACTATTCAATATAATTGTTATTTAGTCATGTGTGTGTTTTCGTTTATGAATGGACCATATTGAGGCAAATTGGTACAAAGATTAAAAGGGCACATTGATACTAGGAAAAATGTATAGTGAAAAAAAAAACAAATTTAACTCTACTGATGTCACTTGTATGTGCAGAAGCATGAATTAGTCACGTATGGAAGTACTAAAATACGATATCATCACCAGTTTGTAGTTTCCATAGTATTACTTACATATAATTCAATGGTCACCACCCCAAGTTTCAATGAGGTTTCAGAATCAACTAGGGACTGAGAAGCGTTAGCCGTTTTGTTTTAAGTACAGAAAGGTTAACAAGAATTAATGAGCATGATTATTGCATATTTAAACATATTTTTATACACAGATTATAAAATCATAACTTTCCGTATTAACGTGCCACGCCTATGGCACCTATGTAGCAATGTACCCCTTATCTGGGATAGTTTGATACAAATTTCTTTCTTCATTAAACGGATGATAACTGGCTTAATGTCCACGTCAGAAAAGTACTTATTGCCTAAATATGTACCCAGGATAAACACTCTATCCATCTGAATTGTTAAAATGGTCGATACTGCAATATACTTATTCTACCGGCATGACAGTGAAAACCGTATCAATCTGCCCCAACTCTTTCTACACAGAAAGCGGGAATGCCATTCTTTTGCATATCTCATCGTGTGGGATATCGTGCGCTAGCTTGTTTAAAAATAATGTGACCTTTTTTACCTATTTTTTAATTAAACTATTCCTTTAAGCTAATTTTTGTTGGAGTCAAGTGCCCCTCCTCCAGGTTGCTACTGGGTAGTTATGTCAAAAAAAAAACTTGTTATATATAATGAATGTAGAAGGAATCCTATCATAACTAGGTAGACATTGCTAATTAACGAGTAATATAACCGAACATAAGAAATGTATTTGGAAATCAAACTTACGCACAAATTCCATTGACTTAGATAAAGTTAATGTAAAAAAAAAATACTTACTAGTGAATTGGTTAAATACAGTTTTATAAATTTTATTAATTTACTCATATTTACGACATTTGTATACACGTATATATTTAATGTATATATATACCGATTACATTTATGCATATATTATAAGTTTATTTTTCATATATATATATATTGCATCTGTTTTATTTGTATTGTACATGGTTTAAGTTTGTCTATCTTATTCTACCTACCTTCCACTCAATTGCTCAAAGGTTAGCTGGAAGAGATCCCTTATAGGGATAAGCTCGCCTTTGTACTTTAACGCTTTGTGACCTCTTTATGTTTCAACCTGTGATTGTGTACAATAAAGTGCTTACATACATACATACTTATTCTTCAATTTAAGCATATAAAATGCACCTACGCGTTGTTAATTATGCTTTTGATAATAACGTTGCTAGTATTGTCAAGACTTCGTAATTATAGCTATAATTATACTGTGTGTGCGTGGTTTAATGATGTAAATTTTAAATAAATCTCTTGTATTTATGATATAATACATGATTCAGTTTTAAACTATCTATGTAGTGAAATATAAGTTCCTAAAGTCCTTAGATATAAAATAAATAAATAAATATTGGACGACAATCTTACACAAATCGACCTAGTCCCAAACTAAGCAAAGCTTGTACTATGGGTACTAGGCGACGATATACATACTTATATAGATAAATACATACTTAAATACATAGAGAACATCCAAGAGCCAATAACAAAATCCTAGCTAAATGCACAAATAAAACCCGGGACCTCTAGCTCCAGAGGCAGTGTCACTACCAACTAGGCTAAACAGGTCGTCATATATATATATATATATATATATATATTAAACATATAGTAAATATAAATATATAAATTTTTAAGCTTTTAAGTCCTCATAATATAACGGGTGCCCAACTACGGAACCCTACATTGCGCGTAGCCCAACACGCACTTGGCCGCTTTTTTCGTCATATAATATATTTATGGACCAACATTACTTGCCGCCTGTCTCATTTATTTTTGTACTCCGTATGAACACGTCCCAAGAGAGTAGGTAAGTGACAGATTGACAGGGCATGTACATAGCAAGCAGCAAAATAGTTATATGAAAAAGTATTTTTTCTTCCCTTGATTGTGTTTGCTCACTATACTTGGCAACTTTTTGCCTTACCTTTTGTAGATAAAGTACATGTTATTACTAAGGCTAAGTTTACTTGCACCAAACCGTCTGTAATCGTAAGCGGTGTTCGTTAAAAATCCGACTGTAGGGTATGTTTGACAAGTTCCTATGGGGTGACAGCTGCCGGCGGCATTTTTAACGTTGATCGGTCTGTAATCGTAAGATGGTGCAACTCACCCTATGTTTAAAAAAAAATAATAATTTAATACTCTTTAGTTTAATACTCTTAACTAACCATGTTTCAACTGCGGCAGCAACGTACTGTCAACATAAGTAAGAAAACTGTTCTCCAAAACTCAACAAACGAAATCAAAGGAAGTCGCCACCACTAAAAACAAAAACAATATCCAATAAAAATATCGTGATACTCGAAACAACTACGCGTTGGTCATACTCTCTACAATTATAGTTCAAGTTTCAATGAAGTTAAAGGAGTTTTAACTTTGCTGCTACCAACTAAGAAATACAATCGAAAATCAATGTTAATTGCAGATAGTGAGTTGCAATCGATTTAAAAGATTCGAAGTAGAGAAAAGTTAAGATTAAATAGAGTTTCGTTACGATGGTTTTTGCATGTAATTATGTTGAAGGGGATGAAATTAATGATGATAATCTGTATAAACGTACGAAAGATGAAAATATGACGGTCGTGTGTATTTGTCTGTTCGCTTATTTTGTATAGGTAAGTTAAACGATGGATTGACAGAGGTATCGCTTTTTAGCGATAAGACGGCATGTTCTCGACCATGTATATGTTTGATTTTTTTTGCTTAGCAATAAATAATATTTGTATTGTTCCTTAGCTCAACACAATGTTGACAACTTAACTCCCAGTTGTTGCCACCCATTCACGTCGATTGTTTTGATAATATTAAAAATAAAAGCGTCAATTTTTCTTACTAAGGTCTCCCCGGAAGATCAACACCGGCTCCCTAAGTCGGCATTATGCTGAGGCGAGTCCTTTTCGTGACGATATATGTTAATTTTTAAAATATATATATTTCACTTCTATTCTTTTTAGGGTTCCGTGCCAAAATGGTAAAAAAGAAACCCTTATGGTGCCGATTTGTCTGTCCGTCACATTACTAAATGTCTCAAGAACTACTTATGCTATCGATTTAGAATAGCCGTAAAAAACGCTAACCCAAACGAACTTAATATACTCAACATTATTGATGGCATTTGTAAGATAGAAGCAAAAATCTATTTATGACTTCAAAAGGAGCGATCGCGCCTCCTCGAGAAAAACGAATTCCTTAAACATTTCCCCGTTATTCAATTTACGATTACCTCTGTTCCAACGAAAAATACCGATCATGAAATTTAAACACGTATTACGCATCGACGGAATAAAGTGGATTACAGTACACATAAATTTCAACCGTAAATTGGACACAAAGGGGCTAGTATCAACGCTGAGTTTTCAAAATTCTTTGTAAGCACTTGCCATCTAATGAGTAACTGGAAACCTTCTTTTGCAAAGGTTCCATTGTTTCCCAACAGCAAAACAGAATTTACGTGTGACGTACCTCTGTAAATTGCTTTGTTTGAAAACTTTTCGGCGGGCCCGTCGTTTTTGATGTGTTACGACCTACTGTTTATTTTTCAAGCCTGGGTAAAGTAAATGAACGCTTGTTTGTATTTAAAGGCGTATTCTTATTACATACATATATATCTACACATTTTATTGGTGCGCAAGTAGGTCTAGTCCCTCTGAGTTAGAAGGTCAAATGACAGTAGCGTTCGTAAAACACAGAAATTGGGATTCAGTTCCAAAGTGAAGTCAAACGTGAAGTGAAAGTGAAGTGGCTTCTTGAGGATATAACCGGTAAAACATTTGGAGGATGGTAGCATTTTATTAGTGAATCATTTATATGTAATATTTTATTATTACAATTTATCTTTTCAATGTTTAACTTACGGGCCAAAATTAATGTAAGGTACGGTTTTTGATATTGGAACTATTGCAAACAAGCATAATATATGGCATTTTTATTTTTATGATTGTCTGACCAGCGATTGGCCCTAGTTTCGCCTGATGGAAGGCGATGACGAGGCCTAAGATGTTGCTCACTGGTTCAGATAGCTTTTTCACTCTTGTTTTGAAGATGCCCAGATTGTATGTATCAGGAAACACAGACGACGGCAACAAGTTCAAGTCCCTAGCTGTTCGCATTAGGAAAGAAGCAAATCGTTTCGTGCGAATAAACGTTAGACTGACAACGTAAGGATGCCTGCGTTAATGGTCAGCAAAAACGCTGTCGACCCTTGATGGAGTTAAGGATTCGTTGTAATTACAGCTAGATACAATTGTAAGTACTTCAATAATAAGGTGTAATGTGGCCTTGATCTTAATTTTTTTTCCAAATGATTGAAAAATAATTTAAAAAGATAAGCTACATACAATATAAAAAGCAGTTTAGGCATCCTAAGAATAAAATTTAATCACGCCTTAAAAATATGTCCTCGTACGTACATCATTTTATGAAAAAATTCTACTCGTATATTCAATAGATCGTATTCATCTTCTTGACTATAAGTATTAAATATCGATACTTGATCCGAAAACACTTGAACGTGAACGAATTGCCTTTGCTGTCTGTTAAGCAATTTTCTTCTTATTCATGCGTCTATAATGTTGAGATATTCTCACATCTAAATGAGTCAGAATTGATGTTCAGCTAAATCCAGACTTTAATATTTTGTAAATCGGAGAGCATAATGGGGTGGAAAAGATTAAGCTCCCAGTCAGTAGCAGCCGCTACGCTAAATGATTTCATGTTGAGTCCATTTGCGTGTTCTGGGTTTTAGATTATGAGGCGTCAAAATTGAATTACGTCAGTGCAGGGATCAATAGAAGCTTGGTTTTAGAGGGTAGTTAAGATATTTCATGTAAATGCTTCAGTATGGACTAGTTCGTGTGTAGTTTGAATTAGTTTTTGATGAACATCTTCAGGGGAAAAATGTACAGGCGGAGTTTTATTTACACCGTTCCAAGATAGGTATATAATCTTATCTGTGATTACGTCAAACAGCATTATATTTTATCATTTATCGACGTGGATAAGATATTCGTCACATTCTGAAATATATGCGAGTGCGAGTGACGGATGTCTTATCTATGACGGTAAATGGCAATGGAAACCATTATACGCCCGCTGAAGGGATGATATAGACATGATAAGGAAGGGATAAGAAGTTTTTTTGAATGTCTATACAGTTTGACAGGACTGACAACCTTAAGCGGGTCACACATTACATTCCTTGGCTGTACGTGTGCATTTGGTTGACTAGAACTTAAACGTTCGTGAGTAATGTTTAAAATTATATCACTACATCGGTTAAAACCCACGTGTAAAATGACAATAAGAATAAGAATACGTTTATTGCCCAGAAAATAAACCTTAACCATACAAAAACAGAATTAAAATCAAATAAAAACAATTGTACGGGAGACAAATATAATAGTAATTTGAAAAAGCTGAGGCAAAGGGTCCCAGGCTCAGCATGTGCTGGGCAGGAAGGCCCGGCGCTGGTTTTCAGTCTGGTCCCAATATAGGTAGTAAATAACTAACTAAATAACTAATAAATGTTTATTTATTAGTCATTCATTAGTTACATTTAGACCTAAGGAGGGTCGCAACAAATATTGTAAGTAATTCAGTTTTGGTACGTCTGTGCTTGCATGCAGGAAAGAAGGGGGATAAAAAATGGTTCATTTTAAATTATAAAAATAAAATAAAAAATAATAAACATAGGTACAGGTGGTTTGTGTGCGACAATCCGGGCGACATGTTTCGAACTCTTCGGGAGTTCTTCCTCAGGATGAGTCCATCAGCGGCAACGGACAGTGCGCCGTTACACTACCGGTCTCCCCACCACCTGACAGTGCGGGGGCAGGAGAGCAGGTTCTGCGCCGAAGGTGTTGTGTAAGGTCCGTTTTAGTGATAGTAATTGATTTGACTGACTGGTAATCTTTTTTTTTTATTAATTATCCAAAATATAATATGTGGTAAACAGAGTGGGTCATAGATATTTCATCCTAGACCGCAATATCGCTTACCATCAGGTGATTTGTAGTCGAGCGCAAAACTATGCAGAGTAAAAAATATATATTTTAACCATTGATTTAATACAATAAGTATAAGTACCATTTGTAGTGACTGTTAGTTTACCTAAATAAATGAAAAAAAAAAACTTAACAACGAGTACATGGAGGATTTAAAAGCATACGTAGTACTTCGATTTTATTAAGATTAGAGAGGTTTTAATAGTCCATTTGAACTACTTTTTCCTCTTTTCTCTAAGATATCTGAATAAAACATTAAAGAGATATGATTAATAGAAAGAAATATTTATTTTGCATGTATAACTAAAAGTCATTTCCTCTCTGGTGTGCATGTAAGTTATGTTTTTATCACATAGTTTTATAGAAACAGGGAAAATTTGGCTTATTAGCATTTTTAGATATGTCCCCAGGAAACTCGAAGCTTAGTTTGTGTATATAAAATTCCCAAAAAAGCAGCATTCTAACGTAAGTATAGCTCAACCAATAAACTAATCCTTGGAATTGATTCAACGTGCAGCGTCCGGACTTCCACTGTTCTCGTTAGCGTAATGTGCGGGGTTAGCTAATATTTGCCTTTTACCCGCGGCCTCATCCCGAGCTGACGAGCATCGCTTAAAGTACTCGTAGCATTGAAAAATATATTTTCCACGCTCTGTCTACCTCATCATATCAGCCGATGGACGTCCACTGCTGGACATAGGCCTTCCCTAAAAAGTGCCACAATGACTGGTCCTGCGTCACCCGCATCCAACGAAACCCTGCGACCTTTACCAGGTCATCAGTCGACCTTATGGGGGCCTATCCTGCGCCTTCCAGTAAGTGGTCGCCACTCGAGAACTGGCGCTACATGGGCATTCGACATGATCTTCGTCTTATCCATGTTCATCGTAAGACCAATTTGCTCAGAGGCTTTACTGAGGTCATTGAACATGGTACTTAAATTCTCCATGGTCTCAGCTAAGACTACTATATCGTCAGCAAACCGAAGGCGAGTGATGTACTGGCCGTTTATGTCGATCGAACATCCTTCAGTGGAGAACCGAAAAATTTGCTCTGCCTACCTTCTATACTCTTCACATAATAATGTGAATACAAGCGTGATATAATATTTGTAGCTATATAAGATGTTATGGTACGTTGAGGATGTCATCTTTAGTTACTCTATTACTTTAACTTGCTTTAAATTAAATTGTAACTTAATAACATCTTCTCCGACCCTCTGTCCGTCCCTCGTCCCGTTATCCCCTGTACCTCATTAATTATAATTACTCAACATTGACTCTTTCATTAAGTATAATGTTTTAGGCTTAGTTGAAATTAATCTTAGCACATTTTTTCAAATTAAACATTGTGTTCACAGTATTAGGTATCTTTTGATGCGTTTATATCGTATGTAGCATAAGTAAATATTATTATTAACTCAGTGTAGTGTTGTTGTACATCAGTCTATATAGTCTAACCCAAAGTGATTTGTTTCATTAAATATATGTATGCCTGCAAAGTGACTATAACATAATTAATATAATATATCTGATTATGAAGCTACGAGTACAACCATTTGAAAAAATGTTGTTTGTTACAGAGTGTAACTTACTGATTGTGTCATAAGAGTAACCGAACTTGAGGTTGAGGAAAAGGCATTTAACTATCTATACCCTCACTTGATCCGCAAGCTTATGCCCTAATGTTTCACTAGGCCTAATCTCTTTTCCATTTAACATTATATGTATTTTATTATTATCGGGTAAGAGTATAGCTAAGATATTGCTTTATTTTGATGCCAGTATATCAATTATTAAAATATTGTCTCGTTGCCTGCACACGGAAACGTTTTAGAATAAACAATTAGGTTGTATTGTTCTTAGAGAATAATAGCAATATTGTTAATGAGGCACCCAAGTTTCCGATATCTTATTTTTTTGAATTGTCTGTGTCTGAGTTTCAGTGCCATAGGCTCTCAAAAATCACTTTTTTAGTTTTTACCAAATATGCAGATGATTACGGTAAAACTTGATAGGACTAAATTTAATAACACAGCAGAATATTTTTTTAAATAACTGTATAAATTAAATGCCTTTTTTGACGATGTCTGTTATGACCTATGTATGTACGGAATAAAGTATTTATATTAGTACCTAATTATGTCCTAATTATGTTATCTAGTGGAAAGTCTGACACGCTAGATCAGTGTTTTATTTGTTAATTTTTGATTAATGTAAAACGGAACTCTAATCGAATTAAGCGTTCCTAAGTCCCGTAAGCCAGCTTTTCTTTTTCGATAATGAAAAATGTACAGTGTTAATAGATTTTTAATTAAGTTGCCTTTGGTTAAAGGATCATGTTTCATTTGCTACGTTAACGAGTTTTGTTGTTACGCTTGTGATTATGTATTTTTGGATTATTTTCTAATAATTAATTATTTTTAAAATAATATTTTCAAGCAAAATCACCTTTCACCTTCAGGTAAAATATAATGATCTTTTCTTATCTACGTTCTAACCCATCACAGTCGAACCCTTTGCTAGTTAAGGTAACATATTCAAAATATAATACTTTTTACATCATTAAAGCTAGTACGGAAACGCAAAAGCTTTATTGTTTTTTTTTTACGGAAACGCAAAAGCTTTATTGTTTTAAGCAATATGGCTACGCATGAAAAAAAAAACTTGGACAAAGATATTGGATGAGTAGTATACCACCCCGTATTAAACTCATCCAATATCTTTGATCAAAGAAATTGGATGATTTCATCAAACTTGGATGGGACCCCGACATTTGATCAAAGATTCTGATGACAGTTAAAGCAATATGGCTAAGCATGAAAAAAAAAACTTGGACAAAGATATTGGATGAGTAGGTATACCACCCCATATTAAACTCATGCAATATCTTTGATCAAAGAAATTGGATGATTTCATCCAACTTGGATGGGACCCCGACATTTGATCAAAGATTCTGATGACAGTTAAAGCAAAATGGCTAAGCATGAAAAAAAATAAAACTTGGACAAAGATATTGGATGAGTAGTATACCACCCCGTATTAATTTCATCCAATATCTTTGATCAAAGAAATTGGATGATTTCATCAAACTTGGATGAGACCCCGACATTTGATCAAAGATTCCGATGACCGTTAAATCAATATGGCTACGCATGAAAAAAAACTCGGACCAAGATATTGGATGAGTGGAATGGGCCTACATCAAAGAACTTTGATCAAAGATCTGACAAAGAAATTGGACAAAGATATTGGACGAGTGGAATACCACCCTTACATTAACTTTCCTTAAGCAAAGACATAATAGGTCCGTGCTGGCGACCATTGCACGCCTTTTTATAAACGCAGCGTTTTTTTTTATTCTCACTTTTTCTGAAGGTTGTTAATGCCTGTTACAATTAAAACATATTTTTAATGGGCACGAACCACAGAAGTTCGGAAACGTTACATTATCACCGCAAACTGGGCTATAAGAACGTGCAGTTAAACTTCTTTTTCAAATGCGAAGATTCCGGAGCAAATCCGCCTATGACCCATAAGAGTATTTTCCGAGGCATTTGACTGCAAATAGGATTCCTGACTGTTCCCTTAGATGTTGTATTTCAATTTTTAACAGGATTGAAACACTTCTCCGTACTTTTTTAGAGTTCTGTAGTAAACAAAAGGACCCTTCTAGTTCATTAGAGTTCCTCAACCAATAAAATGAGTTCTAATAGTTCGCAATGTTTCACTATAAGATATTTTAGCTAAGACAAAGCTGTTTTAGTTTTTTACTGGCTTAGTCACGAAATAAGAATTTAGAAAAAGCTTTTAGCAGATAACTTTGTTAACATTCATAGGAAATAATATATGTATGATTTACTACTGAATGAAATGTAATTCATTGAGACCAAAAAAATGGTAGGGGGTCATTGGCCGTGGGTCAAGTCAGAATAACATTATAATGTAGGTAGTGGTATTACAAAAAATATTTTACAAAAATACTTTGTTTTATCATTCTGGTTATGTATGTAACATACACACATAACCAGACAATGTATATAATAGTACATTACGATACAAGTGTAGAGAACAGGAAATTCGCAACGAGTGGTGATAAATTGAAACACGACCGAAGGGAGTGTTTTAAATCGACACGAGTTGCGAATTACCTGTTCGCACGTGTATCGTACAACGTTTTACAGTACTTATGGCTCTTTAAACTTTCGACATATGCACGTAATCTGCTGCTTACCGCACTCGTGCGGTAATATAGCACCATATGTACTGTAAAATTCTTTATTGTACATTTTACATACATTGTATGTAAAATTCTTTATTGTAGGTACATGAGTGAAACACAACAATAAAACAGTATGTATGTATGTATGTAAATACTTTATTGTACACAAAACACAGGTAGAAATACAGACAAATTCGGTTATATCGGTACAAAGGCGAACTTATCCCTACACAGTAATTACAAGACATAATGTACAAAGGCAAGCTTATCCCTATAAGGGATTTCTAGGTAATTTTTAGGTTAGGCTCTTAACTTTTTTTTACTGTATCAACATTTCATGGCGATTAGCCAAAATGAGAGAGGCACTCTCTGTTCCAACAAAAAATAGCTCAAGTGTCAAAACAGACAAAGAAAAACTTGTTTCTAAGTTTGAAAAGATAATGTCTTGCACTACGCTTTGAAATTGTAAAGTGTTGCCAACTCTTAAGATTAAAATTCGTTTCGTACTTGTTGTCATCACTCTTTTTGAACAATTTTACTGTTTTCTTTTGTTTGCGTAACCATCTCTACAAATTACCGCAGAGATTTTAAGATTTGGAGAATCATAACACGCAAGGCTTGTGGAAGAAAATAATTATTCGTTGCACGGGTTATACTTTTTAGGGTTCCGTACCCAAAGGGTAAAAACGGGACCCTATTACTAAGACTTCGCTGTCTGTCCGTCGGTCTGTCCGTCGCGTCGGTCTGTCTGTCACCAGGCTATATCTCAGCGCCCTGTAGCCGGGGTATAGGCGGGGAATACGGCTACGGTATCCTCTGCCTGTCGTAGAAGGCGACTAAAAGGGGGTCCTTGGGGTCGAAGACGGTCACAGTTGGGGGCTGTGATTGCCTATGAAAGCAGATGGTGGGACCCACAATACTCTAGGGCGGCACTGGTGCGCTCTGAAGGAGATCCCAGAGCCGGCCCAAATGAGTTGAGGAGGACGATCGGGGGGTTTTTAGTCGGTGCAAGTCCGACATAACCACCGCACTGTCCCCGCGGTGCGGTGGTATCCATAAAGGATTTTCCCCCCGGAAAAAAAGCTGTATCTCAAGAACCGCGATAGTTATACAGTTGAAATTTTCACAGATGATGTATTGCTATAAAAGCTGTTGCCGCTATAAAAACAAATAATGAAAACCGGCCAAGTCCGGTCGGACTCTTTGCCGTTTTTACGTAACCCTTCGCCAGTTTTTTTTTTACATATTATTTATCTTCCTGTGTTACAGATTACAGTTATAATGTAACCTATACCAAAAAAAAAAGGTGAATTGGAAAATAATTGTTCATATGTAGTTAAGGACTTAATTATGTCTACATTTTTATTCATTCCATTGTTTTACGAAAGGTACCCCTATAAATTGTATTCATGACTAATTTTCGTAACGCATTTAAGACCTTAACGATGTACTTTTTTTGCAATTCACCCAACAGTCTGTTTATCGAGATGTAAGTTATATTGCGATTGACAAAAACCGTCGATAGCATAGTGTCGTACTTTGTTATAAAATAAGCCGGAATCGCCGAATTCGCGATGAAGACCCTTGGGGCCCCTGCCACTTGACGGTAATTCGCGGAAGATGGCCGCGCCACTTGACAGACAACGGGTACCCGGCGACTGCCACTCGAAGCGGTAGGTGGAACTATTGTCTGAACTTCCCATGTAGAGGGAAAACTGGACCTTATTGGAGACAAATTGCCCGCTCCCTATAACTACTAAAATTACAAGTGAGCGGGCAATTTGTCTGTTAGAAGTTATGAATACCATAAACTTCTTGTTCTCCCATGAATAGAGATCCTGACCAACTACGATGTCCATCTATTTGATGCGGTCTAGAACTGCTTTACGCATGGAACCACAGGCCTTCCTGGTCCACCTTAATAGAATCCGAACTCTAGCGCATTTCTCTATGATTTGGCTTGTTATGATTTCTTCTGAGGTTATGGTTCTTTTGAGGGTGTGGTTAGAACGCATGATGTGCTCAAATAATTTAAGAACTATTTCCACACAAATGGTTGAAAACCGCTTGTAGAATCCCATATGAAACTTCTCTTCATTTCACTACTCTGATAACTTCAATAAATAAATTAGTAAGGTACGCTTACTGAGTAAGTTAACTAATAGAGGGACAAACTCGTAACACAATTAAGGAACGTTTATTATACATTCACACACGATAAGGACGTGTTCACTGTGGTTGAGAGTTCTAAATGATAGACAATGATTATGGAAGCTGATAAAGGGTACTTACAAGGTTATGGCGCAGGAAATTTTAGGAACTTCAATGAAAGTCCGTACCAAGTTTCATCAAATTGCCATTTATTTCGATGTTTGATAATATCGACTATCTTCAAGATGACGAATTCAGGATGATTCACAGTAGGCCGTTCCGTGTCCAGGCCAGCCCATTTTCTATGAGAAAAAGACGCCGGCCGTAGCGTGACCGGGCCCGGTGACGCAATGGAAGCGGCACCCTTCCATTAGAAAAGAGAAATAAGAGCTGGAATAGATGAATCAAAAATGAGAAAAGTATTCTAAGAGTAAGATTTTTTACCTTTGCTGACGACATTTTTGTTGCCACCAACTATATCCAAAATGATTCTTGACACGGTTATTATGACTGTAATGGCCACCACTTTCCGTTTTTATCATCGGGCCAATTTATTGGAACACCTTTTGTACAATCCACTTACACCTAATATTCTTAAAATAATAAAGTTGACTGAAATAAAGGTCTATTTCAGTCAACGTAATTCGGAAAAGATGTAAGTCGTTTTCAAATGGCTAAATAATATTTGATGTAAAAATATACATTATTTTTTTACATTAAATATAAAAAGGCCTAGGCAGCGTATGATATAATGGCGAGTTCCGTACTCCAAGGATGCCTACTAAAAGAAGCCGAATCCGCTGTCGTTCGTCTATTGGCTGTTGTATGTTACGAACCGTGATGTAGCTAAAAGTTTTTTTTAAAGACTATGAATTAATTTTGCCACCAAATATTAATAACGAAACAATAATAAGTTTAAAGGATGTACAAAAAAGCCATGAATTTTTCGATACAGTCGGTCAAGAAACAGGGGTCTACCTTATTTCTCGACTTTATTATTTGTATTTTAAGATTCACACTTGGTACTATGGTATGGAATGGATCGCTTCATGTGCAAGTGTAACTAGCAGTGGGCGGTTTTTGATTACTATTTAGTTAAACAAAATTTTTCCCCGTCTTTTTTATTCTAAAATATTATTGAAATGTTGCTAGCTGTCTGTGATCAATTTAAGCCTCGCCCTTGTTTATATCCCTGTGCATGTACGATAGGTAAATTCAGTTAAATTACCAAAGTTAAAGGCCCCCGATATGCAAACTATATGTATGTATAATCAGTTTACCTGTTGTTTGTGCGTGTTCATGTTTGCACCGTTTTGTATTGACATACGGCGGTACGAATATTGAATATAATTTTGACTGTATTTTGATCGTTGCAAGAGTGCTACTACGTTAACTATAAGTTAACGTTTCTCGTTAAACGTGATCAATAATTTTTGATACTCGGAACTTCAGGACGTTTCGAAATAAAAAGTTAACTTATAACCATATTACCAATACATAGAAAAAAAAAACATTATGCTTATTTTATTATGAATTACTTCACATATTTAATACAGAAAATCGCTTGTTTTTTGCTACTAAAATAAGTTTTCGGGTGTGCAAAATTGGTACCTTTAGTTACCAAAACAATTTATACTAAATGTTATTTAATCTGTCCGCTAATCTTTTTTTTTCGTGCTTCTATTTTATTGTACTTTATTTTATTCAATGTATTGATAATCACATTAGAGATTCAATTAAATTTACAATAATTTAATGTATAATGGAATCTTGTATTGTATAACAAATATATCTAAATACAATTTCATTGTCACATTCTATTTTTATAATAAGAAAATACCTATTTTTCCCCCGGGGGAATAGTTATTTGTTCAACAAAAGAGCAAAGTAGATTTTTGCTGCGAGTGTTGATTTTGAGTCCCGGGCAAGCGAAAGATTCTATAATTGAATCACGAGCGTAGCGAGTGCTTCAAAATTTGAATCTTGAGCCTAGCGAGGGACTCATAGGCACGAGGTGCAAATATCTTTGCTCTTGTGTGATACATACAAACTTTTCACCTCAGGGGCGAGAACATACAACGCAAATGAATAGTGATAGAGAGAATGAAGTTACCTACGATACGAAAGAACCTACGATATGAAAAATTAAAATGTAAGTTTTTTTCACGCTCGCAGCAAAATTGCATTTTGCTCACTGGCTTCAAGCAGCAAAACCGCCATTTTCGAGCCGCTGAGGTGAAAAATCCATTATGGATACCACCGCACCGCGGCGCGGGGACAGTACGGAGGTTATGTCCCCTATCGTCCTCCTCAACTCATTTCGGACGGCTCTGGGATATCCGTCGGAACGCACCAGTGCCGCCCTAGAGTCACACCTCTGTGGGTCCCACCATCTGTTTCTATAGACGATCGCAGTTCCCAATTGCGACCGTCTTCGACCCGAAGGACCCCCATTTAGTCGCCTTTTACGACAGGCAGAGGATACCGTAGCCGTATTCTAGGCCAAAATTTAGTGTTATTTGTAATAAAAATGGTTTATGCCTTAATTAATTTATTATTTAGTTATTACTTACATTTATTTCATTTCATGGAACTGAACGACGTGTGTTTTTGAAAAATGTATACACAATTCATTTTCCATAGTAATCCCACTTGTAACAATTTGTGTGTGTGATTTTTAAAATATTTTTTTAACGTATTGTTTTTCGGGATACATTTAAGCGATTTGCTTAAAATTTTGAAATTATGTTCTTTATTTTAGCGATGCGCGAGAGAAATGATGATGATGGAGAAGTACTCTTAAACTGATAAGTGAGGAAATCTTAACGACATAATCAAGTTCAGCAAAGTAGAAAATATTGCATACTGATACCGGTTCACGAAGCGTGTAAGGCACCTTAGGTAAAAAAGAAACCGTAAGTAAATTTATTTTTTAAAAGAACCGGCCAAGTGTGAGTCGATCTTGCGCACAAAGGTTTCCGTACTATTATTATCTATCTAAATTAGACAGTTTATTGTAATCTTTTTTAATTACTTATATATACATATACATAATACATATACATAATACATATTTTGTTTTTCATTTTTTTTATCATTAAGAACGATAAATAATATAAAGTAGAATTTTGGTCAAGTGCGACTCGGATTTTAGTTTTCCCATACATTTTGAGACAGAAGTTTTTTTTTTATATACCTCCCATATAATTTTAAATACCTCCCTTAAATATTTATTTTATTTGGTTTTTAGTATTTGTTGTTATAGCAGCAACAGAAATACATCATCTTTAAAAAATTCAGCTGTCTATCACGGTTCATGAGATACAGCCTGGTGACAGATGGACAGACAGAAAGACGGACGAACAGCGGAGCCTTAGTAATAGGGTCCCGTTTTACCCTTAGGGTACGGAACCCTAAAAAACACTTTTTACGCAATTACTTTGGCTTTGTAAGCATCGCCATTAATGGCCATAGCGATATTTAGTTTTATAGGAGAACCCTTTAGCAGTGGTATTATAAAAGTAAATTACCGTATAATGATTCCCTAATTGTGTAGTCGAATTACTGGAAAAATCATTAATTTTCTCCATTAGGAACACAAACAGGCCGTTTTAAGGGATATAATTTTTATTATGGCTATTTGGTATCTTCATTATTATAAGGCTTAGAATATTCTCATGATTGATTAAGTAAATAAATATTTCTGCATAATCTAAGAAAAATCGACCTAGTCCAAAACTAATCAAATATATGGTTACTAGGCGAATATACGGGTGTGGCCTGTGATAGGAGCAATAAAAATTTCTTTAAATAAAGGACGCTTCCTTAGAGCATCTACAATGACCTCTTGTGTCAAAACAATATCTTTTTTCAATTGGGAGAAATTTTGATCTAAAGTTATGACCTCCAATTAATGGATTTTGGCACCCAGAGATTATAGCGCGGCAGTCAATTGATTGATGATTGATTGATTTTCAGGTGGCTTCAAGTTATGACTTATAATCGTTGTCGCATTTTTGGTTTAAAAGGATATTTTTGGGACTTTTTAATTTTTTAATAATTTTTTCTGTGTTTTTTAAATAAATAGTTCTTAATATAGCTCCAGTAGAGTAAAAAAGTACATATAAGCTACATTTGCGAAAAAAAAACCAAAAGAACTAATTTTTTTTTCAATTAAACCATTTGGAAATAATTACTGGAGAGCTCAATAGTGTACTGTTTGATTTTTTGCTCCTATTACAGGCCACATTAATATAGATAAAGATCTACTTAAATACGTAGAAATCATACAAGACTCCGAAATAATTATTCGTGATCATCACACAAATAGAAATAAATAAATAAATATTGGGGGACAATCTTACACAAATCAACCTAGTCGCAAACTTAGCAAAGCTTAATTTTGTATTAAGCAGTAACGCTGCTAACGAAAATTCCAAATTTCATATAAAAAAAAAATTATGCTTCAAATGTCAATTTGACAAATGACATTGACAGTTTCCATATAAAAACGGGTGAGGTGTGAGGTGACAGGTGAAGACGAGTCGGTTTGTGAATAAGAGGGCAGGGGTTCTACTCCGAAAGTCGAAATCCGAACTTCGTATGGTGCCGTCCCTTTCACTCTCCTGTCATACACTATTGGCTATGTGCATGTCAGAAACGTCAAACGTCAAGCGTCCCGGGACAATGTCAAACTCAGAGGTGTCAAATAATAACACATGAATATTTTATTTATTTTAGTAAACGAGAAAGACCCTTACTGGAGACTTTACTGAAATAAATATATAAATACAAACGAAACGAATCGTAGAAAACCGTTAAGAAACCAATAGGAAACGTGAAAGTAATAATAATAATATATATATAATAATATAATTTATTCATCAAAAACATCTTACAAAATCTTTGTCTTTACAACTTAAGAGTCTACTTCCTAAATAGGTATAACCTGAGCTTTAGGATAAGCAGTGACAAACAGTATCTAAAGTATTCTAAGGCAAAACAAAAAGTTAAGTTTAAAAGTACTTATAACAATAAAACAGAGAGTAAATTTGTGTGTGAGCATGTGTGTGTGTGTGTGTGTGTGTGTGTGTGTGTGTGTGTGTGTGTGTGTGTGTGTGTGTGTGTATGTGTGTGTATGTGTGTGTATGTGTGTGTGTGTGTGTGTGTGTGTGTGTGTGTGTGAAGTGTGAGAATTATTTCATTATATTTAGTATGGCTTCAGTATGTTCGTAATTTTTGTTCATAAGCCAGTCAGTTATAGTTAGTTTACAATTTCTCTTGTCCAGCTGGTATATACTTTTTGATTTGTTTATTTTATTGTAAGTATGCGGTCCAATGAAGTTAAAGAATCTTCTGGCAAAGGAAGTTTTATATTTTGTTATTCTCTTGCCAACATTGTATCCTCGACGACTGCTTACTCTTATATAAGGAATAGATGAGTGGTACTTTAGAGCAATATTCAGGATGCAGAGCTGTCTGACGGTTAATACCTTTGCCAATTTATAGACTTCTTCTGTGGGGGTCATGAATGGTAGGAAGTGCATGACTTTAATCACCGCCCGTTGAGCTCTCTCGAGATTTATTAAAACCGATTTGTTAGCGCCACCCCAAGCTGTAGAACAGTAGGATACAAGGGATTGACATACTCGTAGAGCTATATAAATTCTTTTTAGTAATATTTTGTCAGCAACATGTCTCAAATTTTTAAATATGTATATTAATTTGCGTACTCTTCCACTAAGTGTATCAATGTGTGCTTTAAAGTTAAGATGTGTATCTATAATTACTCCAAGGTATTTCATAGCGTTTATTTTGGCTATTGGCTGACAAGAGCATGCATTTTTATTTCTGTCAAGGCAATTGTGTGCTATGAGTGGAAAGTCCACTTTCGGTTGACTAGATATTCTAATGGAGTGAGCTATATATTTGGTTTTGTCGACATTCAAAGTTAATATGTTTTCCTTAAGCCAGTTTGAAATCATATTTAGTCCTGCTTGCGCCTTTCGGTACACATTTTCCCAACAATCTTCCGCAAACAGGATTACTGTATCATCTGCGTATGTAATAATTTTTGCTTGTGGTATATCAAATAGGTAAAGATCATTTATGTATATTAGGAATAATGTAGGACCCAATATACTGCCCTGGGGTACTCCGAAATTTATTGGAAGGTCATTGCTTACCATTTCCCCGATAGCGACACATTGCTTACGGTTTGTCAAATAATCCTTGAAAATATCCAAACTCTTTCCTCGTATGCCAAGTAAATTTGACAGATGTCCCCGGTAAGTACACATTTCTGCCGTGGTGTGCGCTGCGATCGCCTAGCTTACTACCTACCCCCACCACTTACTTCGCACATAGCCAATATGAGTGAAAGGGACGGCACCATACGAAGTTCGGATTTCGAATTTTGTAGTAGACCCTCAGGGCGGGCGCGGTGCAGCGCGGAGGCGGTTTTGCATTTTTGATCTTTCCGAAACTGTCAACTGTCGATTACTGCTTCATATGTCACACGCCGCCTCCGCTCTACGGTGCCACTGAATACCGCGCGGTTTTTTCAAGGTTTAATATTGTTTTATTACTAGGAGATATTCCAAAAACATATTGTTAATGAGCTATACCTATACGCTTGTTATTTGTGATCTCTGTGGCATTTTGGTGAAGTGACGAATTTGGGCATTCGAAATCATTAACTTGATTTAGTTGGATCTCAAAAATATGAAAATGTAAATATCTTAGGTTATCAATGATCAAAACACTATAATACTGGTCATAAAAATACGAGTATGTTACTTCCATTGCGCCCGTGTTGCATAGAAGCTTCGTGATCATTTTAAGTTTCTTTTATATCACAAATTGTTACTCACGTCACGCCCTAACAAAATCACGATCAGGCGAGCCTTCCACGTCAACAAATTCCCAACTAACATCACAGCCTAAATGTTCATTTACTTGCACACTGTTTATATTTCGTACAAACAGTGAACATTTAGAACCTTTAGCCCAAAAATCCGGCACAATTCCACCGTGTTAAAAGTCGTATCTTCAATATTCTTTGATAGAGACATACACCTTTTCGATTTGGAAAGGAGAACACCCACGCGACTCCCGTTTTTGCTCTGCTGTCGTCAATTACTTGCGCTGGTTGCTGTAATATTCATGATGCTTAATATTTGAGGAGTTTCGTACAAGTTTGGAGAATTACTACGTTTCCCACTAAAAAGTGGAAAGACGCATTGATTTCGAGTTGGAACGTTTGGGGTTTGAATATTGGATTATGGGGAAGATAAGTGGTTAGGAAAAAATTATGGCAGTTTTAAAGACGTTAAGTGGTTCAGGAATGAGTTTCTATTACATTGAATTTGAATTTAACTTTATTTTATTTTACGACGTATTTACGTCTACTTAGGTTGTTTTTTTTTTGTTGAATTCGATTTTTTTGGCCGATGGGGCAGACGAGTATTGGAGTGGAGTATACTTTTTTGTGATTAGCTCTAGCTAAGGATTTTTGTTTTTCTAATGAAGTTTGTCTCTTGCGCCTACCTTCGCAATTGTCTGTTTGGCCTTATGGTTGACTGGTAGAGAATGCCTTGAGGCATTAAGTCCGCCATTTGTACTGATTTCTTTTGCGCAATAAAGTTAAGATAAATAAATATTAAAAGACTACTAAGTAAAAGTAAAAA
Organism: Notocelia uddmanniana; assembly: GCA_905163555.1. Classification (NCBI taxonomy): domain Eukaryota; kingdom Metazoa; phylum Arthropoda; class Insecta; order Lepidoptera; family Tortricidae; genus Notocelia; species Notocelia uddmanniana. The sequence continues at coordinate 21,164,705 of LR991067.1, forward strand.
CTGATTAGTGAACTAATCGAAATGCGCTGAGGAATTAAATACGAGTACCTTATAGTTATTGCAATGACCTTATTTAATAAGTCTCTATTGCTTAAGCATATACATGACGTAAAGGAATTTTGTGACCATTAAACATTTAAATATGAGGTTTCTATATTGAATGAATTGTAATTAAAATTAGATATATACATTTTTATTATATTGAACAGTATTGAATTATGGAAACATCCTTCTCATTTTTTTTTATTAATAGATAACCTAATGTGTATACGAAAATGTAAAACTTTGACGTGTAATGTATGCCCATTGCAAATAAATGAGTATGAGTATGAGTATATAATAGTGCATATATGAGCCCCAAGTACTCACAAACTTATTTGAATGTTTCAATATTGATGTTGTTTTCAAGTTGGGAAGTCAGGTAAGCCGGAATTTTTTTAATCTTTTGTTGAGCCTCTGACAAGCTTGACGAGTACATAAGTCGCACCGAATACGCTCGATCGAACTCAATTCTCCATACAAATGTAGTTTCGTTCTCATTTTAAAATGCCATGCTGAAATAACATGAAACTTTGTATATACAATGGAATCCGCCGCGTCGGAAATAAGTTTCTGTTGCTAGAAATTGAATTGAAAAAAAAAATACAGCGAATTTTAGATTTTTTAGGTCTCTCTCTATTGTAGTTTCAAGCAACAGAAATTAATTTCCAAACTAGATATACCGGATCCCCTTGTGTATACACAGTATCAAATGATTCCAGCATGCCATTTTAAAATGAGAGCGAAACTACGTTTTTATGGAGAACCGAGCTTACTGCGAACACCTAAGAACGGATTGCGATGACGGCCACTCTTCCGCCTTTTAAAAATTAAGTAATACTGGCGCTGATTTTATCAGGAGCTAAATCGTAATAATATATTGTCTGTGAAACAAACACACGTTTAAAATGAAGATATGACGTAGAAAATAAACGTTAAGGATTACTCTAGTTAACTACTTCGTATACAAAACTACGTCCATATACTACTACACACTAGAACAGCATAGCTTTATTACTACCCGAGACTTCATTCATGAATGAATGAATGAATGAATAAAATTTATTTTGAAACAACAACAATACAAGAAAACAGTTTACAAAAATCATAAATCAAAAAGGTATCAGTTGTCTCAAAAAAGGAGCCCACTCAGCATGAGTCGAGGCAGGGGGCCACGACGCTGATTTTCAGTGGGTCCTATAATGACTAACCTAAAACTAAGACTAAGAAATCGCTTAACTTAACGGGCTTATAACTGTATTTCATTATTGAGTTTGTACAATCAAAATTATTTATTTATCTATCTCTCTGAAAACCAAACCAGAAGGTGAACCATTGACATAAGACATAATACAAAAATATGGCGGACCTGCGTGACTATACGTGTGTATGTATATGTATGCTTACTCCAAATTTGATGATGTTCATCAAGTTATAATGATCGCTCTCTACGTAGCGCTGCACAAATAGATAAAAAAATACGAAGTCCCGAATTGTTATTGAACATACATGCTTTTAATTGCATGGAGATGGATGTCGCAACTGAAACGTGTCTAACGATCAGTTAAGGCCTTACAGATGTTGAAATGTTGTAACTCAAATTGTGACAAAAGTATAGATAAATCGTATATACTGATTAAAGGTTCACAATGCTTTTATTAAAGTTCTAGATAGTAACTGAGCTATTTTTAGAACTTATATAAGCGAAAAAAAAAAGTTTTTGTTTACAATTCGTCGATTTACACACATACACATACATATACCCACGCCCGTATCCCATTGAGGTAGGCAGAGACCAGAGAACGCCAAAAACTACGGTCCTTAAATACTTCTTTCGCTTCAAACACATCCATATATCTCCTCATACACGCTCGTCGGTTGCAAGTAGGTACTTCTGATTTGCCCTTTTGTCAGTATCTTAGAAATATGATCAAGATACCTTCGTCTTGTTCGCCCTCATCCATCCACCTTCTGAACAATTCGTCGATTTAGTTTGTTTAAAATATGTTTTATAATGAAAAATCCGAAAAATATATGTAAAATCTACGATATTAAGCCACAATAGTCTTATTCTAAATAGTAACGATGAGAAAATAATTAAAATGATACGTTTCATTTCGCACAGAACATAACCTTAAAAGATAAGTGTTTTCTCTCAAGGATCCTTCATCATAATGATGATGGCATCGGAGCGAAGCTGTGTATCCATGCATGCAACACAGTTCCACACATCTCGATATGCACCCTAAGTCTGGTAGGTCAGTGGCCCTGTTTGCGAAGCTGATGATCCTGCTCTCTTATTCACAATCCGACTCCTCCTCGCCTGTCAATTTTATTGTTAATAATAACAAGTTTCAATAATTACGTAGAAGACAGAATTCCTATCTAACACACCTTATGAGCATAGAATGTTTGTCTCTAAATCTCGGATGTTTTAAATCATCGTCATGTCAGCCGAAGGACGTCCACTGCTGGACATAGGCTCCCCATAAGACTTCCACAATGACCGGTGCTGCGCCACCCGCATCTGCATCCCCGTTACCAGGTCATCAGTTCACCGTTTTCCGATGTTTTCAATGTTGTTACGAATTTAATGTACATAAATATATCGTCAGTTAGGAAACAATGACACAAGCAATATTGAGCTTAGTATGAGGCTGTTACGAGTTGTATAAGATTGTCCCTTTTCGCACGTATGCCTTGATGAAGAAAATAAGAACAAATATTTCCTTCCAAATAAAGGCAAATTTAGGTTTTTTGAACCATAAAAATTAGAACACAAAAGCAAAGAGACTGAATATCTAAATGTCAATTTTAGCAACATTTTTATGGGGGGATATCAAATGCAAAATTCATATTTCCCTAAAATGTTCAAGCATTTCGTTTCAACACCACACTACATAGATGCGGCGCAACCGTTTTGAAGCGATGAACGATCATAATACGAGTATATTCGTCATTTGATTTTATTCATATTATCATTTTGTATTACTTTCTTGTCAATTACGTAACGTGTCAGTAATACGTTAGACAGATCTAACTGTAATTTTCTCGTACAAAAGAAGACAGATCTACCTTAGGTAGGTACGCACGTTTAAATCATTACGTAAGGAGTAATGACATAGGACTTTTCAGACCCACGAAAACAGACTATCACAGCAGCATACGTCGTTTCACCACTGCACAGCACGGGTAATGCATTTCTGACGATGCACATTGTCACCGCGGCAATGTTAATTTTGGATGTAATGTGTGTTCGAGTCAAGTTAATGCAACAGGACAGACAACGTTATTATATAATGGGTTTGTCAACCCGTTAACATGGAGCAGAGTAAGTGTTATGAGCTGTCTGTGACATTCGTGTTTAATTGGAATAATTAAAGTGGTTGGCGAGCAAAAGGATTCAGCTGGCAAGATTATGATTGCACAGATAAAACTAACAATACCTATCAAGTCTGTCTTTAAAATCGGTATTAAAGAGACATGAGATACAGGCGATATCCTAGAGATATCCTGCTCTCTCAATTAAGACTAATCACTGGGCCCGTAATTTTCATGCCGATGACATCAATTTGACGTCACGCTCCGTATAGGGTGATCCCAAATAGTTTTATTGTAAAATATTAATCATTATATAGTCGTCATTTTAATCATGTACAAATGACTTCAAAACTAGTCTATTTACACGTGTAATAAATAATATGTACTTGATACGTGAAACGTAAATCAAACTATTTTGTTTTTTTATACATACATTTTATTAAATTTTATTGTTAATAATAACAAGTTTCAATAATTACGTAGATGACAGAATTCCTCTCTAACGTAAAGCACGCCATCCTTCTTGCATTAATTCCCATGCAAAGTAAAAAGCATTCATACGTAATGCAATATTCATAAAAATCCTTTTGTTTTGTAACCATATTTCTGTTTGTTGTCTCACACATATGGTTAATTTTTTCAACTTCTCTGTTAAAAAGAAGATTTTGAATTGATGGACACATTTTTTCTGATTTTAACAACTTATTCTATTAGGGAATCAGTATTATGTTTTCTCAGTGGCACTTGTAACATTGTTGACACAACGTTTTTTTAACGAGAATAAATAAAAAGGTCACATTAAAAAAACGTTTTATTATATATTTATTTATTTATAACGAATAATTATAATCGGAATCATACTTTATGCAGCGTGACATCATTTTTGCGTCAACGGCATGAAAGTTACGGGCCCTGAGACTAATGGAATCAGTCAGATTCCGGATACATAAACACGATGCAAATTCAAATTAGATATCGGTAAATGTTTACGAATAATTTTAGTAAACACTTTTAGAAATGAATAAACTAATTAAAGGGACTATTGACTGAATATTAGATAGGTGTAGCATTTTTTGCCGATTTTAATCACTAAGTTATGAGGGGTTATTGAAAAATGGGATTGGAGAAATGATGGTTTAAGTGTACTTAAAACAATTGTGTATACGGGTAGACCCATATTTATTTATTTACACACAGGTTGCAGTTCTGCCGCGAACATAATCATTGTGTATTGATCGAATTCGATACCTAGACGAGAAGCCACTATGATAATATACTTAGAAACGCAATGTTCAATGTAGTCATAAGCGCCAATACTCGTAGGCGGTGTCTGCTTATCAACCGATGGATGGTATAAAAAACCGGATGAAGGAATATATTTTGAACGAAAGTATGGTATCTTTAACAAATGTAAAAGTAAGTTATATTTTCAACATTCACACATGTTGGTACATCAATGAAATCATAAACCGTTGTTATTGCGTATTGGTAGCGATGTCGTTCGCACCTAGGCACAGGGGAAATCTCCGGAATCAGATGCGAGTTCCGAGCTCAACGTTCGGTGTACTAGTTACTTATACATTTTCTGGCACATTTAAACGTTGTTTTTGTTAGTCCACAACATCTCCAAACTAGAAACCTGAATTTTGTTGGCTGTCACTTTTAAAAATAAATGCAAGTCAGGTAGCAAAATCGGGTAGTCTCAGATATATTTTAATAAATATATGTATGTATGTATACTCAAGACTTTCAGATTGTTCCAGAATTTTAGAGTGTAACATTTAACCAATTCTTTAAACTCTTCACAGTTGTAAGTTTCGTAGATCAGTCACATTACGAGTACATAACATCAAATAAATGATCACTAAGTGGCTAATAGATACATGTTATGATTTTTTTTGGATTTTATTATTACTGTATATCTTTATTTATTTGTCTTTTATTTTGTGTTTGACAAACATTGTACTGCTTACCAGCTTTAATAATGTACTCTTTTTCAACAACAAAACTGTAATTACCATATTCTGTGAAATAGATAATTTTGATTGTTTGAATGAAAAGAATCAAATTTATAGAACACTGTATATATTTATTATATAAGTATTTTTTATTATTCAAAATGGGATTGCTTTTGGTTATTATCTAGCCAGGGGGTAAAGATGAGGCCGACGATGAAGCGAGCTCACCCAGAAGATGCCTATTCACTCGTGCCTTAAAAAGGTCTAGGTTATGTGAACTTGGAGTATACTCAAGACTTTCACATAGTTCCACAATTTTAGAGTATGACATTTTACGAATCGTTTATGTTCTTCCCAGTTCTAAGTTCCATAGGTCAGCCACATTACATAACAAAAAAATTAAAGGAAACAAATTTATTGAACAATGTGTAATTATATTTATAGCTCACAAGGAAACCTTAACTCACAAAAGGTAAAAGGCATCCCATCAAGACGAGATTCGAGCTGTAGAACTCGAAGGCAATTGTAACAATAAGTATACCTTTAACAAGCTACGGCGAGCCGACTCGTTGGTTGGAAAACGACCTTTTTATAGCACGATCGATGTCATGAGTTCCCACGGACGCCTTTCGGTTTGATGAAAAAATCTTCAGCATGACGGTGCGGTTAGCTTTCAATAAATTCCTAATTCGATTATTATAAGTAAACGAGAAAACGATTGTACACTTTGTACAGCCGTTGTTGTGTTTTAATACCTTCTCCTTAAAACGTATGCTTTTTTGGTGAGAGTCGTAACCTCCATGAATTACTTTTTGGATGATCGCTTTCCATTTGTTTCGGTCTTCGACAGTGTGCGTGGAATCGTGTACGTTATTACTTTTGTTGTCAAGTATCTAATCTTAAGCCGAAGGTTTCTAGCTCTTGGTAACTTTAATTGTATTCTTCAAGATACATTGACAATTTAATCTTAAAGAGTTCTATAATTCAACCATAATCACATATGCTGGAGGTATAACATTCTCACAGTAACGTGACATCGGCTAAGCCCCACCTTCGCACATTTTACAGACAAGTAAAGGGGAACATGTCGTTCTTAGGATATTGTATAAAAAAATATAATAAATTTCTAAATAGGTTACTGAACACACACAGCAGACACCGTGTAAAGCCTACTTTATTCAATACAAAATTCTAACTATTCCTTGTCTGTATATATTGGTAGTTCTAACAAATTTGGTCAAACGCATTAATGATATTGAAACGCAAGACCAAAGGGAAATACGTCTTGCATCAAGAAGGAAAGATCTGCCACAGCCTGTCGTTAGCAATCTTAAGGTCGTTAAACACTCCTCAAACTACCAAGCGATAAGGCTATCAATAAACTGCCCATTGATATGAAGTCACTTTTAAATAGTTTAATATTTAAGAAAAAGTTAAAAGCTTTTTTGTTGGAGAAATGCTACTACTCAATTGAGAAATATTGTAGTCAAAATGTTAATTAGTGTCCTTGTATTATTATTATTATTTTCTTTAATTTTAATTTTTATAGTTTTCATTTGATTTTTTTTACAATGTTTACAGTATTTTCATTTTTTTTCTCTTGATGCATATTGATTCTCATTGTTTTGTTTACTATTTATGACATTTTATTTACTATATATTTCAATCTTTATTGTGGCAGACTAATGTATGTTTCTTTTTCGTAATTCGTTTTTTTTATTATTATTTATTGTGACATGTTAACGATTTAATTTGTTTTGTGATTATTCTTTATTTATGTATAAGATTCAAACCCTATGTTCAAACACAATGTAAATTGTTCATAATTAAACAACTATGAAACTCACCGATTCTAAAATGGGTAGTATATAAAACACTTATTTCAAAAGCATACTACAAGTAAACGACTAAATCATGGATAGATTTTGACTGTAGTATTTTAATGTCGTAACTTGTAGTGTAAGTACTGTGACACTGTAATTTTATATTAGATTATATACAATATATATAGCTATTAAATGCTTTTTTCGGGTCTAGTTTTTCACGCCGATTTTTCTTGTGGAAGAGGTTTATTTCTCCGGACCAGCGCTAGTTTATTAACTAATCATACTCGTAGGTGCATATAATATGCATAAATTGAAGACTAAAAGAACTTTCCCAATGCTATTAGGGACATAACTAATATATTACAATTCAAACGTCGCTTAAGTGAACTATTAGTAAAAAAAGCATATTATACATTAAATGAATTTATGACGGACACATGGGAATGATTTTGAAATTGTATAAAGAAATATTTTTATTGACAAACTTACAATGTAACTATTAATATATATTTTTTGTAATACTGTACTGTACCTGATAAGTGAAATTTAGATTAAATACCTACCTATTTATAACATATATTTGTACGCCTAACGGAAAAACATAGCTGGACATGACACTGTAATCTATGAATACCTACCTGTAATACCTATGTTTTAACAAATAAATTAAATTTGAATTTGAATTTGATTGACTTCGATATATGCAATTGCGCTAGAAGGAAAGAACGCGTGTTATGCAACGAGTGCGACGACGGGTATGCCATTTAGGTATAGTTGTCAAACATGGGTTTTGTTGTATACTTACAAAGGAAGTACTATTATTCTGTGGTATAATTTAGTATCAAATAATTCCAACAGCTCGTAGCTAATGTTTTCAAACCAAATACAAAAAAAATACCTATTTTATCGATAAATAAACTCTTGTGAGATAAATAGCTCTTATTATAGGCATGACTTGACATTTTGGGATTAAGGTTGGTATTTCTAACCTCTATTTCTTGGAATCACACGTTCATACTATTCTGAGAAATACCTATTAACGTTTACAGGGATTCCGAGAAGTTAACACGTGGCATAGTAATTTAATTCCCTCTAGTCCACGATAAATAAAAGTTATTTTTATACAACGGGCTTGCAAACAAGCTACCTACTTTTCTAGAAGAATCAGAAGCGCGTTACCGACCCTTAATTGACTTGAGGATTCGTTGTGTCGATAGCTAGAGACATTATGCAGGCGTCTCACTCTTCACAGGGTGCATTCTTGAAAGCTCTGGCGACCTTAGTCACCAGTGTCACCACCACGAATACAACCACACCGAAAGAGTAAGTACTGGTGTTATTATGAATGCTACCTTCTGTAATGGTGGAGATACTTTCCAGTGGAGCTGTTCCATATAGGAACAAGATGACGCCCCGCGGTGCCCTGCCCCTTTTAAAACTTTTTGACATTGCCATACAACCTTTTATTCTACATGCACTTCATTATCAGCGGTTTAATTGAAATAGGTATCAAGACGGGACATTATTTCGTGTTTTACTTTATGGTCATGGATCATTGTGGACCATTTTGAAATAAGTTTAACACAGTATTTTTGTCTGTCCTATTTTTTCGACGTCATTTATATATTCAGAAAAACAAAGTAATACCTACTTCCACTTAAGTTTTTAAATTTTTCAATTATTTCTTTAAGTTATTTTTTTTTAATAATTATTCCAATGAAATATTTTATTTCTGTTTGAGTCTAACGAATCATTAAAAGAATAAAGTGAAGGTTCTTTAGTTTTGTTTCCAGTTGTCTGAACTAAGTCAAGTGTATAAAAAATATATTTACTCTTATTCATTCTATGTCAAACTGAACAATAATTAGAAGTTACTTATATAAGTATCCTTTTATTAAAAGATAACTGCCTTTAGTTCAATCCACTTCGCCTGACACTTGAAATTTCGTAGAAAAATAAAAAGAAACATTTTAGCGTACTTAACGTCTATTACTCTTGTATGAACAGAAGTTTATTTAACCCCTCGTATTTCTAATGTGTCTATAATGGACAACATTTGACTTTGATTTTGGTGAATTGTAACATAGCCAATTGCAATCTTTAGACATATCTGCGTCGCAATATTTTTGGTTGTGTTGGACCTTAATTTTTAGTTGTGTTGGACCCGGGTATGTCCTAAAACTACGACCAAGACCACCGTGGGGTGGGCAGCATAATCCTTTGAGTGCGGTAGAGATACTGTGATCGCCAACCCGCATACCAAGCGTGGCGATTATGGCATTTACCCCCCAAGAAATCGGGGGAGGCCTAAGTCCAGCAGTGGACGTCCTTGGGCTGATGTGGTGATGGTGGGTGTTGCATCAAAGCGTCTGTGATTATAAGCGCTGTTCGTCAAAATGTGTTTGTGTGGCAACTTTCTCAAGTTTTTATGGGATGACAGCTGTCGGCGCTATTTTATGCAGACATTTTGTAGCTAAGCTACCCCAGCGGCTTGCACACATTTAATGATGAATTGTTTCACCTGGATACTTAATAATAGTGCTTACCTTAAAGGACCAATCCAACTATGAATTAAAGTATTTTGAAATTCGATCCCAGATTCGAATCCCGGTCAAGGGATTTATTTGTGTGATGAACACGAACATACATTGTTCCTGAGTCTTGGATGCTTTCCATGTATTTTAGTATTTATGGATCTACATAAGTATGTATATCGTCGTCTCGTACCCATTGTAGCTTTGTTTAGTTTGGGACTACGTCGATTTTTATAGGACCTTCCCCCGATATTTATAGAGGTAGTATATTATAACAGTTCCCATCAAGATTGTGGTTGGAATCACAAATAGCTTGAAGTCATCTCTAACCGCTGGCACCGGTCATTAGCCACAGTAATGGCGGCTGAGAGCACGCGTCGTTATCTCAGAATCGACATACACGTTTACATTCGCTAATGGTATCCAGCTAATGTTCAGCATTGAAACAGAGGATGTATTTGGACATTCGTAATGAAAAGGGGAAGATAGTCCAGAAGGGCGAACTATTTTTGGAATATTTATCATTTCCCGCTAACTTTTTCGATAGAAACATGAGTCCACTACGAAAGGTTAGCTTTTCTTTATAAAAGTCGTGAAATACTTACGATGCCAGAAAAAAAATAGAGATTAAAACTATGCCAAAATAAATCATTTGTAGAAAAAAATTACATGCATGTTAACCGTATCCGCTATGTTATTGCACGCTTTTTAGGGTTCCGTACCTGACCCGGGTATGTCCTAAAACTTCGACCAAGACCACCGGAGAATGGGCAGCAGATTTCCTAGAGTGCGGTGGAGATACTGCGATCGCCAACCCGCATGCCAAGCGTGGCGATTATGGCATTTACCCCCCATGAAATTGGGGGAGCCAAGCCAAGGGAGCCAGCAGTGGACGTCCTAGGGCTGATATGGTGGGGATGGTGGTACCTGAAAGGTCCAGACGGAGTCCTGTTGCTGTTACCCTCGTGTACGTCTATCCGTCTGTCGTATGGCACTCAGGTTTTACAGACAAACGGTTAGGTTGAAATTTTGTAATATACTCGTACCATGGTAAGCATTTTGTTAATCTTAAGTCATACAAATTGTCAAAACATGTTTTTTTAGGATTCCGTAGTCAACTAGGGACCCTTATAGTTTCGCCATGTCCGTCTGTCTGCCTGAGGCTTTGCTCTGTGATTGTTAGTGCTAGAAAGCTGCAATTTGGTATGAATATATAAACTCATAAAACTGAGAATGTCGTAAAAAAATGTTTAAGGGTACCTCCCCTACACGTAAAATGGGAATGTTTTTTTGCTTCAACGCGATGGTGTGTGGTGGTGTTAGATAGGTCTTTCAAAATAAGTAGAGGTCTTCATCAAACATTTTTTAATAAAGTGAATACTTTCGGAAATATTCACTCCAAAAAGAAAACGTGTCTTTTTTCTATATTGGAGTGATTATTTCCGAAAATATCAACTTTATCAATAAATGTTTGATAAAGACCTCTATTCACTTTCAAAGACCTGTCCAACAACACCCCACACCATAGGGTTGAAGCAAAAAAAAAACATCCCAACTTTACGTGTAAGGGAGATACCCTTTTAAAGATTATTTTATTTTATTTGGTTTTACCAATTTGTCAGTGTTATTGGTTTATATATCCACACCAAATTGTAGCTTTCTAGCACTAACAATCACAGAGCAAAGCCTCGGATTAACAGACGGACAGACAGACAGACAGACCGACTTGGCGAAACTATAAGGGTTCCTAGTTGACTACGGAACCCTAAAATGGAATGAAAAGCCTCTAAAGTCAGCTGACTTCAACTATCCGTTGACATATGAACTTGAAATTTGGGAATGATGTTTATTATTACGGGTACGTATATAATTACTATGAAAAACCAATAGTATTGATAATTTGTTACGGAACTCTATAAAAAAAACCTATGATAAAGATAATAATAATAATTCGAAACGATTCTAACGGGGTACTAGCACGACGCGCGTGTAGCAAGCACCCGACAAATAAAACCTAAATCCGAATGCGAAACTTAAGAAACTAGCCTTGGTTCCTGACTTTTGTAGATACCGAACCTTTTTCAAGTAACTTTTTATCTAGACTGATTCAGTGGCTTACAGTATTTCTAGGTATCAATGAGCACCAGTCTCTAAAATTAGCTAAACTAATCTGTTTCGGCTACGAAACCGCCGACCCACATACGAAAATATACGCCAATAACTAAAAATAAAAGTCACCTGTAGGTAGATGTTTGTGGGTATAGTCAGATACAGGAATAGGAGTTGGAATAGGTATTTTACCACATGTTGTCATGTCTGTCTGTCTGTCTGTCCGTCCGTATGACACAGCCGATTTACTCGGAGACTATGAGCACTAAAATTATGAAATTTGGTAGGAAGGTGTATGCTATAAACCGCTAAAGAAATATGATGTGAAATTACGAAAAAAATATTAAACTGGGGGGGGGGGGCACCCCATACATGTAACAGAGGGGTCAAAATTTGTTTTTAAATGCACTTATGCGTGTGGGGTGTCTATGGATAGGCCTTTAAAAATTGACCGTTGGTGAGATATTTAGTAGCTGTCAAAGTCATAAAAAGTGTTTCCCCCCTCTAATTTCCTAACTATGAAATTGACATCCTGAAAAAAATCAAGATGATGTACAATAATAAATTGAATAAGATAGGTATAACGGTTTTATAGTTATTGCTGAAAAACTTTCTTACCTAAAGAAAAGGGCGTACTTACCGTTAGTTTCCTATAAAGATAGGACCTTTTTTATTCAATATACTGTATAGTGGTTTTAAATGTAGATTAAAAGGTGTCGGTGCGGAACCCTTCTTTGTGCATGGTCCGACACGCACCTGGCCGTTTTTTTTGTATTTGTTAGTAAGGAGTGTTCATGTTCTTAAAGTATTGGCAACTCACATGCATTTGTAATAAAATAGAAATGGCTATGTGTTTATATGGCACGAGTGAATAGGCATCTTCTGGGTAAGCTCGCTTCATCGTCGGCCTCATCTTTGCCCCCCGGCTAGATGGTGGCCAAGAGCAATCCCATTTGTAATAAAAAAATAAAAAAATTTGGACTCAAATGAAGGTTTTACTAGGTATCGCAGCATTTCAAATGCCGTTTAAAAATATAACCCACCAACCGAATTTTCTGCAGAAAAATCCGAATTTTCTGAAGAAAGCTCTGCAGAAGAGAAGTCTATGATAACCTGCTTAGAATCGTGCCTCTAGATCCTAAACAATTAGGGACTGATTGAGAAGGGAATATGTATGTGGAACAACAAACCACCTTAAAAAAATCTGCAAGGAAAAAGCGTATCTCAAACTAGAGCCTGCGTTAGAAAAGTTACGTTATGTTATGCAAAACAGTTCTGAGATAAAAGGACTAAATGCGCGTCAAAAATGTGCGAAGATGGTTTTACTTACTTAGTACTAGACGACGATATAAATACTCCGAGAGAACATCCAAGACCCAGGAACACATGTTCGTGAACAAAATAAATTTTCTTCTTCTTCTTCTTCTCATGACACCAATAAATGCCCTGACCGATATTCGAACTGCGGCTTCTTAAGTATGGTCACTACCAACTAAGCCAAAGTGGTCGTCAAAACAATTGACGTTCATTACATTTGACACCTAACCGTCAAGCATGCGGAGTGATTTTATGAAAAAATTGCTTCTCATTGTGGATATATTTTTTAATCCTGAACTCTACGGACTAGCCCGCTTGATGTACATGTTTCAAATACTTGGTTTCCTTCAATTCCTGGCTCACCAATCGATTACCCTTTAAGCAGAGTCTCAAAGCACATTCTTTCTTGACTATCTCACGAAGAATTTTGTTATATAGATTCATTTTTTTACCAGGCGTCTGTCCGCTACAAAATTATTTCCGTAAATTATTATAAATAAACCTCTTTTTGCAATAACAAAATATCTATGTATCATTAAAATAATGGTTGATGTTTATAGTTTACTATTCAAGCACTTACTCCAGGATTGTGGATAGAATGGTACTGACCTGCCGTCTGTTATTTGAAAAATCCTTGAATCTCAAAAAAAAACTTTACATATTTAACTCTAAAAATGTCCTTAAACTTGCTAATAAAGACCTCTTTTGCGTAATTAAATGTCGAAAATTCGCCTTAGTTAAGAGTATAATTACTGAGCTTCTGCAAAGTTAATTGAACTTTAGCTTTTCAACACTCCTAGTTTCATTCTTACTTGAACTATTATAAAGGGTTTAAATATTATAGTGCCCATGTAATTATCCCTTTGCACAAAATGTCCACTATGTACAATGTAGGTACAAAGCTGTTTAAGAACAAATGGTTTTCTTTTTTAATAGTTTATAGTGCAGACTTGGATTTCGGAAGCCATTAACCAATGGTTCTATTCCGGACAAATAAATATATACGAAATGTCCTAAATGTATATTCCAAATATTATGTAACACCAATAGGTAGTTTTTTAGTTGAAAGACGAGGAGACGAGGATTTAAAAAAAAAGGTATGGATTTAAACGTCTATTGGGTTTTTGAATATAGAGGATATATCCAGGAGAGACTGACGCGGATGCAAAATACAATGAAAATAGATCCAGTCAGAAGACGGGCTGAACGCTACGAGGATATTGATGAATATCTGAACCGTAGTTCCCATTTCATTTGGCCCATGAGAGCATACGTGTGTCAGCATAAGAAAGTAAATCGATAATAATAATAATAACATGATTTGTATTTGCAGTCTTTTAGTTATTACCTAGTATTTACTGAAAGGCATTGATAGTTAACCATCGTATGCCGATATTAATTAATTTTAGTTAAATACAGGTTATTAATTTGATTAAACAAATTTGTATTTATTTGCAAAAAAGTTCAAAGGTGTATGCGAAGTTTTCAATCCGCAATGTGCCAACGCAGGGACTAGCCAAATACTACATAGTCTTCAATATCATGTAATATATATCACGCGTCCATACGAGTCAAGTATAAGAAATGTTTTTTTTGTAATATTGAAAGTTTTGTTTATATTTTTTCCTTACAACATTTTAAACTCTCGCGCTTAGTACACATACAAATATAAAAATGCCTCATTAGAGCCACAAACAAATCTTGTAAGTATTTATTTCCTGATTGAGATAAAAAACTGTCAAAGTTTTAAAAAGTATGCACTTTTCTTTGTAATCATTACTTAGTGGAAAGCATATCTATATAATTTTTAATAAAAAATTTGGTAATTCCAATGTGAATATAAAATCGGGAACGACGTGCAATCTATATAAAATTAATATTTCAAACATAATTCATTATTTTCATTCAGATTCATAGCATTCCAGTGATACATCCAGTTAATAGAATCATTTCAAATGCGTTAACCATCACTGACAATGTGAAGTATTTAACTGAATATAGTAATTGTTTTAAATAAACCAAAATTTGGTTATATCAACGAATTGAAAATGCTTAAAATATTACAAAACTAATTTTATATGTTGTGTCATGCAGGGCGATATTTATTACTTCGTCTGTTAAAACATTGTTGATAATTATTCGTGGCATTTTTTTCCCTAAAAGTTCATTAAAAACTCACAAGTAATTAAAATGTAAAGAATGGACTTACCTAATTTATACCTAAGTAACTCTAGACTCGCGCTGAGCTAATTAAAATTCAAATAACAGAACGAAACCTTTTCGCACCAAAACCACCATCTAAGAGACGTAACGGACTTTACCCTAATTAAAAAAACAACTAACCTGTGAAATGTAAAGGTCATCGTTCGTCGTTTTTGCGAATTTCACACCAGCCCATGTTCACTCACTAAACACAAACACAAAAATTATAACACTAAAAACTAATTCTCAATTAACACACACTTTTTAGCTGAGCTAAAGTTGCAGTTTCGTAGCATTCGTAGCGAACAGCCATCCGTGACCACTACGTCGTAGCTGTCGAGGCGGTTGGCGTAGCAAGACTGAGGTCTACGCGGCGACAGAGCGCGCAGCCACAGCTATATAAACCACAGTAGACTAACTCTATACAAATCTCTCATCTTTATCGATGTAGTCCTATTAGAATTTTAGGATGTCTTTACTGTTATTAAACATAACTGTACGCTTTGCGGTCGAATTGTAGAAAGTTAATCTTGTAAATAGCTTGAAAAAGTTTAACGAAACATTTCACTAGGATTAGAATATCAGGGGTGAAACTTTTGCTTTACGAGTGATGCTGGCGGTGATTTTGGGAACTATTCTATTATGAATATAACTTTGTCATGTTTGCGAGTGAGAAAATTTACTAGTTTTTGCTAAAACTGGCATTGGTGGTTTTTAGATTGTGTCGGCGTTATTCAGTATTTTGTTCGTGTAATTCTAGTATTAAGGGTTAGAACTGTAGTGAAAATATTAAAAAAGGTCGGCGTCACACTTTGTTCTGAAATAGCAAACGTTCTTAGATTACGGTGTCTGCTTACGCGATGTAAAGTGGACCTGCACGGCTAGCACATGACGGCACGCGAGTTATCTCGCGCGCGAAATAGACTATCCATCTCTTTCCAATTAGTAAACACGGAAACAGACGGATGGACTATGTCGAGCGTGAGATACCTCGCGCGCTGTCTTGTGGTAGCCGCGCTGGTGGGTTGTGTTGCCCAAATCGATTAATTAGCATTATTCAAGGGTAATTTCGTTTGCCTATCTTTAATTTTTTTTTAATATTTTTTTTTGGTTTTTTTATACCACGTCGGTGACAAAATGGCATACGGCCCGACTGGTGGTAAGCAATCACCACAGCCTATGGACGCCTGCAACTCCAGGAGTGTCACATGCGCCGACCCTTTAAAAATGTATGTAATACAGTCATTTCTTAAAAAAACCCACACTGCAGTCCTCACAAAACCCCATACTGTGTATTTTACTTTTTAGTCTAAATATCTAGCCAGTTTATTTATTTATTTATTTATTTATTCAGTACAATGTGAGCTTACAGTGTTGACACACAAAATCACTTACATGCTAAAATAAAATAAAAATAACTATCACAGAAACAAGATGTCACAAATATTATGTTCATTACAAGTAATGTCCATGAAAAATAAAAATAAGTATATTATACTCGTGTACGATTGCAATATTCATTTAATTAAGTGACAGTTCAGAAACAGTCCAGCAATGTTGCACAAGTATGCCAAACGATCAGCAAACAAGTCAGCGTCTTCGTGCTGAGTGAGCATTAAATGTAGCCATGTTAGTGCACGCGCGGTAGGCGCGTGGTTCACGTATCGCGTGCGAGCGGACAGTCGCTGCAGCAGGCCCGGCCGGCGGCGCGGCGACACCGCACCGCCCCAACAGCGTCCTGGGGTATCCTCTTCAGAACCACCAATCGGATCCTCTCCAACACCTCCGGACTGTCCACTCGGTGATGAACAACTGACAGGTGACTATCAACAATAACTTCCTCCTCAGCGCAAGTGTATCGAGCCCAACCATGCCCGAAACAAAGATGGCGTGATACAGGTATGGGTAGTATCCATAGGCTTGTTTGTATAGCAAGCGAGAAAATTTGCGTTGTATTTTTTCAACCATAAGAGAGTATTTACATTCAAATGGATCCCAGACAACAACACGGTACTCAAGTCTGCTACGAACATATGCGCTATAGAGGATTTTAGCCACTCCGATATGGAACTGCTTGAATATCCTCAAGACAAATCCCAAGATTCTTATTGTTACAGCCTGGCGCTGACTTCTATTAGACAAGGGTATAGGTAAATTGGCATCATATTACAATAATTCTAAAGGCTTGTACCAAAAAAAACTTTAATATTTCAAAGTACAGTCTAGGTGACTTCCTGATTTGGCGGAGCTATGTGATATTTTATTTATGGACTGATTTCGCAGATATTGCCTCAATTGACAGGATAATGTCAAGTCAATATTACATTTAGGTGACTTTCTGATTTGGAAATGCGGAGGCGGTACGATATGCGAAAACTGTCATCAGTAGGGGACATTCTTTCACAAATTGACCTAGTTCCGAACTAAGCAATAGATAGCTATATAGATAAATACATACTTAAGTATATAGAAAACATCCAAAACTCAGAAACAATATTTGTGATAAATGCGCAATGCTTTGTAATGTGTAACGTGTGTACACCTGACATGGTAATATTTAATGGACCAGCTGTGTAGCACTAGCAATATGAATTGCAAAAGTAGAAAACCTAAATAAGTCACACATTAAATTTCATTAAATTTCAAATAATGCCCTGACCGGGATTCGAACCCGGGACCTCCGGCTTATAGGCAGGGTCACTACCAACTAAGCCAAAGTGGTCCTTATACGAATGCAGTACTGCCCCAATTCTGCGCATAGTATTAGTACTGCGCAAACGTAATACTGACAGTACTTCGGTACGTGAGGAAATCGATGTCTGTGAAGTTGGCATACCAAGTACCAGCAGATCATGAAATAATTGGAGTTCTATTCGCATGCAACATAGTTCTATAGTTCCTGATAGGTTTTAGCAATAGTTATGGCGTTTTAAGTGAAATCGACAGACATAGGAAATCGCACATCGGCAAGCTCACGTCAAAGAACAAAATACCTACCACATGTCGACCAAGCCCCGCCAAGTCAGGGAGTGGTTAATATTTTTTTTTTTTTATTGTATTGTAGCTAGTAATATCATGAGCGGAAGCGAGACTGTGCTGCGCTCATATCGCCCCGCTTGTGCGTTTCCCGCATCTGTCAGAAACAACTCATCTGTACTGTCAGTTAACACTGACAACTGACAGTTGGCAGGCGGGGCGGGGCGGAGCGGGAGCGATATGTCATAGGTAATTTGCTCTTTGACGTGAATTTACCGATGTGAGATTTCCTCACTTGACGCAGTAGTAATGCCATGCGCAGAAGTGGGGCAGTACTGCATTAGTATCGGTTGACACTGACAGCTGACAGTTTTCTCATATCGTACCGCCCCCGCATCGACAAGTCAGGAAGGCGCTTAAGGCAAGCAATTTCCCGGTAATCCCCGGGAATTGACTTACTAGCCGATACCGGAACTCTGCAGAAGTAGCTACGATGGCCTACAGCTCAAAATTATCTACACACGGACTTTACTATCAAATATGTATTTTTGGGGGAAAATGACTGACTGTCGAGTTTGTTTTGGCATTGATTTCTTCTCGGAACAGAAAAACGGATGTGAGTATCTTCCTGAGCGTATACTCGTATTCCTTAACACTTTTAAGAGAGTTACTTTTAGGCACAGCGGAACGTCATCTCATTCATGTTTCGAGCAGCCCAACTGGGGAAGTACCTCTACCTTATAAAAGACTGCAGCCATTATGTGGCGTTGTGTTCCTGGTGGTGAGTAAGGTCGCCAGAGTACCCGAGGATACGCTGTGTTGGGAGTGAGGGGCCTGCATGTCACTAGCTGTCGACACAAGGAATCCTCAAGTCGATAAACGGTCGGTAGCGCGCTTGTGATCTTCTAGAGTCGTAAGCGTCTATAGGAATCTATTTATTAGGAAGGTACACTTTACAGACGTCATACAATACATGGTACAATTAATTCACACGTGTTCAGTAGCTTTTAGGCTGGGTTGCACCAAACCGTCTGTAATCTTAAGCTGTGTTCGTTAAAATTTCAATGTATGAAAAGTTTGACAAGTTTCTATGGGATGACAGCTGCCGGCGTCATATTTAACGTTGATCAGTCTGTGGTCGTAAGTCGGTGCAACCCAGCCTTAAACTAACATGATATATATACAAAGCTTAGTGCACACAGATTGATCAGTGAGTTATATCCCGGCCAGGGTATTTATTTGTGCATTTTTCACGGATATTTGTTCTTGGGTCATGGATGTTTTCTATGTATTTAAGTATGTATTTATCTATAAGTATATAAGTATGTATATCGTCGCCTAGTACCCATAGTACAAGCTTTGCTTAGTTTGGGACTAGGTCGATTTGTGTAAGATTGTCCCTCCCAATATTATATTATATTATATTATATTATAATTGCCCATGTGTACAAAACTAGTGTCAAGTCGACAAAGACATCATCAGGGTTCACTACTAGATTAAATTCATACATGTGCAACATTCTACAACAAAGATCTACTTTTAATCGGGCAGGCCGTAAGCTTGTTTGTCACCGTCTTTGTACAAACAGCGCCATATAGCACGTAGTAGCGAAAGCCGCCAATTTGTTCGGTAGGTACACCATATATTTTGTATGCTGTACCGAACTATTTGGCAATTTTGACTGCTACTCGTACTTTAGAAGAGGTAGGGCCTCAGAGTAAGGATTTCTATAGAGATCCTATACTCGTACGAGTTTCACCAAGGGGGACAGAAAAGCTCTTATGCAGCTAAATTGGGAACTAGTCTGGCGGCTGACAATAAACAACCTCTTTAATTTGGCCGCGTAATCGTTTATTTGCCTTAAACTATTTGACTTGACGTTTAGATGACATTGAGGCAAATAAAGAAATGCGGAACTATGACAAGGACAACAAATGATATATCCCTCTGCCGCTCTTATTCAATTTAGTATATGATCTTCTCGCTCTTAGCGGTATTATTATTTGACGTCTACTCTGGGTACTCTGAGGGTAAGGCACAGCAGAACGATATCTCACTCAAATTTGAAGCAGCCCAACTGGGGAAGTAGTTTCAAAAGACCGAAGCCATAATAGCATCACTACTTGCCCCTTAGGTAGGTATGTGGTGTTGTGTTCCTGGTGGTGAGTAAGGTCGCCAGAGCTCCCGAGGATGCGCTGTGTTGGGAGTGAGGGGCCTGCATGTCTCTAGCTTGACAGCTGGAAACATCTACGGGCCCCGGACTCTCAACACAGCGCATCCCAAAGTCAATAAAGGGTCGGCAACGCACTTGTAATTCCTCTGGTTAATATATATATAAATTCTTTGCCAGGAACTCGTTGGACTGTCGCTTGTCTCGGAAGCCCTTTTCTCGGCATACGGTTTTTCACCTGTTATCAGCTATGAGCGTAGCGCTACAAATCTTTGGCAGTGAACGTGTTACCTAGCTGACTTTCCCTGGGGGTTATTTCGATACGTTTCGCATTTCTATAACTAAATAATAAAACAAGTCTCTGAGACTCGAGGTCATGACCTCTAGTACTACACATTGACTGTTCATGACAACTGATCCATTCTGAAAGTGTTTTATCCGATTGTACCTATTCTAAAGGAGCTCTGTCTCCACCTTAGCACCTAATCGTCTACTTCTAATGATAATAGGAAGTGTAGTGTCGACTTCCTTTTGTATCTGTGTGTCTTTTGTTTCGTGTACTGGCAACCGTACTTGTCTTCTCGAAGACCTCACGGTTCGAAAATAAATGCCATACGATTATTATTATTGTGCATTGAAAAAATATATTCTTTCTTTCTAGTTAGTTTCTCGTACATGCTTGTATTTATAAATAGTGGTCCAATTGAAGGATAATATTAACGAGGAAATTAAAAGGCCTTACTTCTGAAATGTTTTGAACTCAAACTATGACATACATAAGTATTAATAATTCCAATAAAAATATTAAAGGGTACAATGTTCTTATTAATGTTTTAGTAAGTTAGCCATTTAATTACGTTTATTGTGTTTCGTAGAATTCAAACGAAAAATCAATTTTACGTTGAAATTTTTTGATTAGAGTGTATGTATGTAAATCCTTACTAATTGGTTAAAATACATACAATTTCGGTTATATCGGTACAAAGTCGAACTTATCCCTTTAAGGGATCTCTCCCAGTTAACCTCTGAGTAATTGAGTGGAACACAGGGATCAAAAGATAAACAAACTCACTCGTGTAAAAACACTTATTTATTATAGCTATTGCCTATATACTACAAACTATAAAAGAATACTATAAATATGAGTACATACACTGACTAATAAATATAATGAATAAGTAATATAATATAAGTTTTTATTTACGAGTTTATTACTGTTATTTATCAGCTAAAAACGCTATTTACTTAAGCTATTTTATGTAATAATTGACAGATAAATTCGTTGCTATCTAGTAAAGACCATTATGTGTAATATATGTATATATATACATATATTACACATAATAAACATGCCTGCGTATAGAGTGATATTTAAAACTATATTTTAGTAATTAAAAATTTAATAAAATACCATGTAAAATCTATGCAGTTACGTAGCAATAATAGATACTAAGATGGTCTTTACTAGATAGCAACGAATTTATGTGTCAATTATTACATAAAATAGATTAAGTAACAGTAATAAACTCGTAAATAAAAACTTCAAAACTACGATAAACCACTGTACATGCAGCATCATAAGTAAGAATACGATTTTCGCCCTTATTTCCGACCAGTGAAGTGCTAGTATGTGTACATTTTAAGCTGTACACTTTCATTTTAAAAGGCAGAGTATTAGGCAACCTTCCAACAGCTTCATAAAAGACAATCAGTTGCGCGAGCGAGCCAAATTTAACTAATTTCCTGGACCGGCTTTGCTCGTAACCTATTTTTGTTGGATTTGTAAAAAGGTTTTAAGAACGATTGTGTCCGAATTGAGTTCGATTTTTGGCAGTGGTACAAAGTTTGTACAATTTTATGCATTGGTACAATGTTACATGTATGGTACACGGAAAAAACATGTCCATTGTATTAAAATTTTAAATCAAAGAGCAACCTAACATATAACGACTAGATGATGAGATAGATGCAAACTAGCTTTGGAATTAGATAGGACTGTACATTTATCATAGATTATTTGATTTATATTTTGCGTGACATAGCTTTTATATGATAAGCCCCGTCGTAATAGGATTAACTCGGAAATACTTACAAGTTTTCTTTTTTGCTTTCAACTACCAATGCAGAATTGCAACCCTAAACTAACATTTCTTGCCCACAAATCCAAATAAATTATCGTGCGGTATGAGTCTTTGCTGCATTTGCCAAGTACTCAATAATCCGGTAAGCAAAAGCCAAAGCAGATATTCCAAGTATATGTACCGATAAATCCGGTTGGAGATAAAGAAAGGGGTCTCAAAGCACTAGCGGAGATGACGGTTGAACGGACTTAGTTTTTACGATATCTTGTAGGGCAATGTTTTTGTCAGACGTTCTCCAGGCTAGTAAGGATAGGAAGCAAAATGTTTATATGTATGAACGCTATAATCTCGATGTGAGAATCTTACCAACACCCGAGTTAAGCGTACACTTATGTTATTTTTCTTAAAAATATGAACCCAATTGTTCGCTTCTTCATAGAGAAATAAGAAAGTTAACAATGTATGGCAATGCTACAGGATTCAAGTGGAACAAAAAGCCAAAATTAGAGCTAAAGTTTACCTACTGAAAATTGGAACAAGAAAAACGCGCAATTTAAAAAGTCTAATAGTGCGACGAAAATCAACAACAAAGTCCCACTAAAGTAGTGGCACAAACCGGGCAAGGAAAAATATCTAATAGAAAAGTTCCATATTTTCTGTCTGATCATTGAAAATTGGACTTTGATTGAAAATATTGGACAAGATACTGAATTGAAATAATTTTACAAAATTGTTTGACTTTTGTTTTGTCTTTCAGTTTTATGAAAATTGCTTCTATTAAAGTTACTTTTACAGTTAATTTCTAATCAGCTGCCACATGTTAAGTATTAGATAGGTGAATATTATAAATGAGTCAATCAAAATCCTGTGTAAAAATAACTTAGATCAATTAATTTAGAAAGGGTTAATAAAATACCTCAATATTCTACTTGCTCAACAAGTTTTCGAAATTATTTGACATAATAGAATATTTAGTAAATAGTTGCGTTCAGGATTTAGATTTTATTATATTCATCTACTTATATAAATAACATGCATCTGCACGACCCTTGCATACAATTATTGTTTTAATTTTAGTACAACTGAATTTTAGAATAAAAACTTGTTCTTAATACATTTAATAGGTATTCTTATTATTATTTTGCTGGAAGCTTCTCTGCGTGATCGCATCAGAACCAAAGTAACCGATATAGCCCTGCGAATCGCAAAATTCAAGTAGCAGTGGGCGCGGCACATATCACGTAGTACCGATGGCCGTTGGGACGGAAAGATTCTTGAGTGGCGACCACGTGCTGGAAGGCGTAGCGTAGCGTGGGCAGGCCCCCACGAGGTGGACATATGACCTGGTCGCGGATGTCCGCTGGATGCGGGTGGCACAGGACCGGCCATTGCGGAAGTCTTTGCGGGAGCCCTATAGGGACTCCCTAGGAGGGGGTAGACTGGATATATCCAGCACCGGACGTCCTTTAGGAGAAATGATAATGATGATAATTATTTTAATGGTTTTACTCAACTATAATATCACTCTACATAGAAAAGTAACGGTAACCATACGAACCAATAACATATTTACAAACAATGTTCTGGATAAAGTTAGATACACTAAGACTACTCTAACTACATTCCAATTTGTAAAACAAACTTTTTGTAAAAGAAACAGCAATCAAATGAAGTTTTAATACTAACCACAGCCTTTGTTAGCGATCAAATAAATCTAGAAAGTTCTAAAACAAGTTACAAATAACCTTCAGTTTTCTGATCCTGACAAAGCGTTCTTTACTGAACTAATTTTTGTCGATGACATTTATTTGCGGAGTTATTTGGTATAGGACGTTAGAACCTGTTTTAACTAAACTGTTAGTACTTTTTTTTTTGTTTAGGGGGGAAATGCATTACGCATACCACCCGGGTGCAGGGGGTGACCCGAGTGGTTATGTGGGACTCCCGTATAGGCTGATGAGACCCACGGTGTACCCACTAAAAACCCCCCCATCTGCCGCCTCGCCGCCTTGTGGCGAGGTCACGGGAACGCTTGCGCACACATCCGCGACCCCGTCAGTGGCAGCCGCTCCCAAGCGGCTCCTTGCGGACGCCCGGAGGCCCTCCACGATAGGCACGCCAGATGTTTTGGCGTGCGTTCCTCCTCGACCTCCACTTAGTGCAGTAGCGGACTCCCCTGAGTCCGCTAATACGAGGTCATGGGTGCCGAAAAACTTCCGGCACCCGGTGGCGGAGTAGGTCGGTGGTTCCGCCACGAACCACACCTCGGCTGCAGGGGATAGGGAAAACATATCTCTTCCTGTGCGGCCCCACCAACGCCGTTTTTGCGGAACGGCCCCGCCAAGTTCGCAGGGGGTAGGGACAGTGGCGCACCGAAATACCAATACGCCTCTCCCCCTGCGATCCCGCCTCGGCCACAGAAGATAGGGAGAACGGCTCACCGCAATACCGGCACTCCTCTTCTTCTGCAGCCCCTCCTCAACGCATCCTCAGCGGGCTACCCAAGCCCACTGGGAGCGCCCTCCTCGGGCCAGCCGGCAGCCCAAACAGGCCGGCTCTGGGTGCCTCTTAGCTTTACCGTGGATGACCAGTCCACGGTTACTAAGCCCCCCTGCCCCGACAAGGCGGGCACCCTCGAGGGGGAAAACTGTTAGTACTGTTTTAATCCTATTTATATATATATATATATATATATATATAGTACGTGTAGGGGGCCTGCTCATGCTATACGCCTTCCAGTACGTGGTCACTACTCGAGAACCTTTCTACCCTAACGGCCATCGGTTACACAGGTATGTTCCGATCTGTAGAACGCTATACTAAATAATTTACACCAAAAAAAAAGCCGACTCCAATTTTTTACTTTGCTTGCCACAATTTGTGGTTTCCGTGAGCCAATGCTCGATTACCTACAGAAAATACCGAAATCGACATATGCGTGCCTATCAAATTCGAGGAGTTCCCTAGATCCCATCACTAGACCTTCACCAAATTTATATGGGACCAATGTCAGGGTTCCTGATTTGAAACAAAAAAAGAATCATCAATCGGCAAACGTGGTCAAGAGTTATCGGGGAACATACATACATAAAAAAAAAAAAACAAGCAAACATGCAGACGAACTGATTGCCTCGTTCCTTCTATTGAAGTCGGTAAAAATACTTTTCGTAACAAATTATGTCGGTACGTACATAGAACCGCTATTGTTATTAAATTGCAAAAACGTATTCCACACAATTTACGGAATCCAACCATAAAGTTTTTGTCGCTGCCAAAGGGTTATTCCCACATGACGTATTGAATAAATAAAATGTTCAATGACTTTCAGACTTTGAGAAAAAGTTTTTTCTTCACGCACAAATGTAACTGATATATAACGTGCTTTGGAAGGCACGTTAAGCCGTTGATCCCGGCTGCTATCTATGATAGCAGTCGTTAAACTGAGTTAGAGGCCTTCGGGCGGTTTGAGAACTTCTAACAGTCAAGGTTGCCCACTCACTTGACAAGCCTTATCCCAATAAGGTCTAGTTTTCCCCTTGGGATGGAAGGTCAGATGGCAGTCGCTTTCGTAAAAACAAGTGCCTACACCAATTCTTGGGATTAGGTAGCGGACTCCAGGCATCCTTCAAGATTCAACTGTACTGGAAATAACGCTAGGATGATGATGATGATTTAAACTATAGGCATCAAAGCCTGGTAAAATCAAGAAAATAACATATTGGTATTTTTGGTGGATGAATTTAGATCCGGTAACATCGTCAAGCTCCGGGCTATATTTTTTTTAATTAAAAATGGGATTGCTCTTGGCCAGCATTTAGCAAGGGGGCAAAGATGGCAGAATTCACGGGAATCGTAATAAGGCAACAGTACATCTGCTGTTTTACTTACCGAAAAATGACGTAATGAACAAACTTCGGGTGTGTACATCCGCTTGATCTGAATACTTTATCATGCCAAGTGAAACGATTTCACCCAAACTTGAAGAACAAGTCTCTAAGAATGTTCAAAGAGCTCACGGATCGAACCTATCTATTGTGAGTGAAAATATTATGGTTTTACATCACTAATTGAAGGTTTTGGTAACCATTTAATAACGGTTTTAACCGTCCAGTAGTTATCGTAATCTGTATTTGATTTGATAAGTGGGGACGTTTCCCTTTAAGAATATTTAGTGGTTTAACAAGCTTGTAAGTATTGATTACAATTTTTACGGTATTTTACGTGGGTAGCTTAATTACTAAAAAATAAAAGTGACGTCATCGTTGCTCGGTTCGTTTAATTTGAAATTTTGTTGGGTATGATTAAAACGTCGTTAGAACGGGATGCTTTTTTGGAGATAAACTCTTTTTTTTCGACAAATCCTGTCTGTACCAGGTCCTCCATCGATGAACTCTATTTATTCGCAGGGCAGCTACTAGTATAAAACAATATTGAATCCGTTTAATCTCTATTGGATCAGCCATCTATTTTAGTATAAACGTGTGACTATTTCTGGTAATGGTATATCAAAAACTTCGCCTGTCTTTCTATTGCTTATTTCTGGCAATAATAGACCCTGAAATTCGCTTTGGCATCTTTTCCCAAGGTTTGGCGCAGGCACTAGTTTTACCAAAGCGGCTGCCATTGGACCTTCTAACCCAAAGAAAAAAAAAACCCTTTTTGGGATTAGACTGGTTTCCTCGGGATTATTTTCTTCGAGAATTTACTGTTAGAATTAAATTTATGATAAGTTAAAGAGCAAAAATGATCACCTTATACAAGACGTTTTTTGTAAACAACATCAAAGAAGGCAAGAATGAAGGCAAGCGAGGAAGGAGAAGACAAAGAATAAGTAACATTAAAAACAAATAAATAAAAAATTGCAGTCATGTATAAGGAAATCAAGGAGGTGGCCCAGATAGTCAGATGGAGAGAGCTACACCGATAAGTTTAACTCTTTTATGATGATATTTCGTCGATAAGTTTTATAAAAACGCCAATATTACGAGCAGGCGAGGCGATCAAACCTACGACCTCCCGATTTAAAAGCCGCGTGCCGGTTACAGTAGCTTCACAATGGAAAATCCAAAACATCGCATACAATTTCATTGCAAACAATAACAGTTAGTTCTAATTTGCTTATAAAAAGATACAACTATCATAAACAAAACAGTACACAAAATTTCCCCATAAAATTTTATCTCAACTCCTGTAAACAAATCGTAACCTCAAACTCCGTATAAAACGGAAACGAGGGCTCATTACATAAAATAATTCTATGACATAATAAAATCATGTTAAGTCATGGCTATTCTATGTTTTATGGGTGTGCTATAAATAAACTTGTTCGTGAGGGTGTCGCATCTAGAGCGAGGGTTCAACCGAGGGATGGTGGTCGGTTTAACAGCTGTTACGGTTTACATGTACGCTTAAATAATTTAGAACAGTGAAGTACAAATAATCTGTATTATACAGGCACACTTCAGTGATAATTGTTTCACTTAGGTATGATACTCCGGGGAAAATATTCGATGTGCCAGTGACACAAGCCTGTCATACATAGTGACGTAGGTGTCGCGATCCGGAATTGCAGACCTTGTTTCCTTAGACCATGGTTTCACTAAACGTCAACTTAATATACGGTAACGGCACAGTATGGTACGGTACGGTTCACAAAACCTCTAGATATTAAACTTTACTTACGGGAAAAGCAAGTATTTAGTATTGATGTTGTTATTATCGGAACAGTTTTAGCATATTTTTATTATTTATTTTCCAGAAACATTTAGTTGAGAAGGGAGTGTTAGTGGCCCTGGCTGGTATGCGAAGTAAGGCAATGTCGATCGAAGTCAACTCTTGAATGGGCGACCGCTTCGAGCGGTTAACTTAATCCAACACATACGTCGTTTCATAATAAATCTGTTCCGCATGATCACCTTCGCACACGCAATGTTATCGTGTGAGTATGGGCACGCAAAACTCATTGTTCAAATCCCACGGGCTGTGAAACGTAGTTTATTCAAATCGGAATATATTGTTTGCTCACAAAGACAATATGATATTTCTCGGCGCCCTTAGAACAGCGACGGCCTTACAAGGCTTATATAAGTTTTCCAAAAGGTAGATAAGAAGCTTGGAGCCCAAGCCAAGGTCAAGTTTAACGCGAGGTCACTGTCACATTAGATATATAGCTTAAACCAGTAAAAAAAAATTAAGGCTACTGTTTACAGCATTTCAACTGCTAGAGCACTTTCATGACAGCATTTTTGATGAAGTCCATGTAGCTTGTAATAGCATTTTTCGTTGTATCGCAGTAGCGAAGGGATCTCTACCGAATAAAAAAAAACATTAAAATAAACAGGGATTACAACAAAGCTGATAACAAAGTGAAAATAGATGATACGCTGTGAGAACTACCCACATACGTCCGATTCGACGCACTCACATAGACATGCGTAGCTTAAAATAAACTTTAGCAGACTTCAATAGACTCGGTGGTATGTCGGTCACGTGTGCCACGCATGTAGAATGCATGTAGGACGGATTTACATTTCTTTGTATACCACGTGGGTGGCAAACAAGCTGACAACCCACCTGATGGTAAGTGGTCACTGTCGTCTATGGACGCTTGCAGCACCAGAGACGTCACTAGCGCGTTGCCTACTAGTAAGAAAACTTTTTCCTGCCTTTCTTGAAGAGTCCCATGCTGTAGCCTATTGGGAATACGTCGGCAGAGAGCTAAGTGTTCTCGGTAAAAAGTACCTGTGGTATTGTACCGCACGAGACCGCAATGGCTCCAAGGTATAGTGATGAACTCGCTGGCAAAGGTGAGAGGTACGATGATGAAAGGTAGCCGTGGGCATCATGTCAAACAGTGCTTCAGAGAACATCCCGTTATAAAGACGGTAGAACACGCACAAGGAGGTAAAGCCCTAACAATAGAGCGCAAAATATTTTAAGTCTCTAGTTGAGATTCTGCTTTAGCTAATTTATTTACTGGGTCACTGTCCTCTTTGCGATCCATCTTGTCCCTTTAGATATATCGTACGTCCTTGACATTACTGCAGGGCACACTTAACGGATATCTTTATTTATGGGGTGGCTAGAGAAGGGTATTAAAGTTGGGTTAGGGAGGCCCTTTTTACGTTCAATGTGATTTGGTCAAGCGTTGCTTAAAAGTTATGGAGGAAATGCGAAAAAATAACTATCTTACACCCCTATAGCTACTTGTTATAAGAGGAAATGTAACATGAGAACTTATTAAAGATACGAATATCTTTAACACACGTCAAGTTTTTTTTTTTTAGTGAGGACAGCCTAGTGTATGTGTTTATTTAAGTCATGATGCTATCTTGGGTGTGACACGCATGCCTAGAAGATACCTATTTGCGACTTGAAGACCATATTGTGCCCATCCAGGAAACAGACTCAGGAAATGACTATCATTCCGTGGCGATACTAATTATAAAGTTGGGGGAAAAATGCTTGGTTCTGTCCACAGACAAAATCACTGATCAGTTCCTCGTATTTCGTTTTTTAAACAGTGCAGGGTGGCAATAACGCTTCGTTTATACGGAAACTTTCTCTTTCAAAATCAATTAATATAGGTACTTTTCATCACACTTGGTCGTAAAAGGTCTTATTTTTTATTTATTTATTTAATCTTTATTGCACAATAAAAATTCCTAACGTACAAAAGGCGGACTTAATGCCATGAGGCATTCTCTACCAGTCAACCTTTATACGCAGTCTTATTATACGCAGGTGTACAGAATAGTTATATCCGATTTACCTCCTGCGGGAGTTATGGATTTTCATAACTCCCTAGGGAGTTATGAGTTTCTGTGTTTTTTTTTTTTAATCTAGTTGGCCGCGCTTATATTAAAGCTGCGCGCTCCTCTCGCCGGGAAGCCCCGGCGATCATGCAATGATACTGGAGGTAAAGTTGTATATTTATTCAATTTTGATGAGTGCTGGAGTTATTTATGTCCTCGCAAATGTGATGAAAACATTGTGATTAACTCAGACGTAAGAAAATTACAAACTCGAGTCATAAAAAGCTTCTGATAGACTCTCGTTCGCAATTTTCCGCTTACGCCTCTCGTTGAACAATGTACTATAAATCATTTTACCCGGCCGAGTTACTGTTATCAATGAAAACAAAACACTTGGTACAGTACGATTACAATGAGTTTGACACTGATATATTTAATTATTCCATTGGATAGTCTACTTTAAGCTTATGTAATATTTTCTATTACATACTAACGATTTTAAGACAGTGTCTTTGTATTAGAAACTCTATTACATTTGCCTTAAAGTATAATATCCAATGGAATAAAAGCATATGTCTGTGTCATAATTAAAGTTATTTACCTGTTAATTGAACCGTTGAAGAGTAAATATTTAATCAAATGCCGAAGCTTAAAATCAAAATACGATAGTTACCTACGTTTAATTCACGCGTAAATTATTTGGCGTTAATTTATTTGCGTACAAATTGTATCCCAAATCGTTATAACATAAAAGCTAGCAGTCATTAAGCTATTGATATTGCTACCGAAACAACAACTAGGCCAAATATTTCGAAAGCAACTGACACAGAATCCAAAATACTACTATTTATATACAACCAAACATGTAAATAGACTTTTACTACTGCGACCCATGTAATTCTATCTCAAGTAAATGAATAAAACCCTCATTTGTATGAAGAAAAGGTTCAAATTGCTGTGTATGTTTGGGAGAAACAAATGAAACCAGCGACATCAACAAGGAAAAGATAGCTTCTATGCCGGTTTACGATGCGTCGGATAATATAAGCCCTTTCTCGTAACAACATGCGTGTATTTTCACATGAGGTATTCAGTAGTGACTGATACTTGTCGTGCTAGTAGCATAAAGTATAGATCAGGGAATGTGGATGCGGATAATTCTTGGCTAACATCTTATATTGCTGTTGTTAAAAATTGCGTCAGTGATGACTTGCAAATAGAAAAAATGTTTTTGTGTTAATCTTAGCGCAATCCACATCATACATATATTTAAGAAAAAGATTCTTTTTTAAAACCACTTCGGTGGCAAACAATGGTACGGCCCGTCTTATGGTAAGCGGTACCACAGACTATGGACGCCTGCATCTCCAGGGATGTCATGCGCATTGCTGACCCTTTAAAAATGTATACACACCTCAGCAGGGCTTATTCCCCAACCGGAGCGCCACCCGCATCCAGCGGTCACCCGCGACCCTTACCAGCTCATCAGGGGGCCTGCCCACGCTAAGCCTTCCAGTACCTGGTCGCCACTCTGTTAAATATGAAATGATATATTTCGTACATAAGTTTTTGAAGAAACTTAGTGGTGCGACACGACCTCTTGAAATTCGGGTACCTTACCGATCAGCTACAATAGACTCAGAGAGAAACTTTAGTAATTAGAGAAACTAGCAATACTTGCAATGTTTACTTCAACGGGTTGGAGCAAATATTGCACGTCCCTTGAAGGGTTACTAAATACTTAGACTAGACCTTATTATAGAATTAACTTGTCGGTACATAGGTACCGACGAGCTCGTTAACTGAAATTGTGTATTTCGTGGACAACTCCGCCAATTTAAACCCAGCTGGTGGCATTGCAATAGTCCCTAGTGCGACTTAGAGCGCTCGTGAAGAACTTATTTTATTTGATTTTGTTGAAATTAAAACAAAACTAAAGTCATTCAGCAGATAATTTATGTTCCTATTGTCTACTAATAACGAAACTTAGCTCATTACAAACTAAAAGTGAGTACAAGTCTAAAAGTCTAGGAAACTCAATGTTTGTTACTTCGGAATTATATCTCAATGCTAGAGTGTTCAATACACTTATATATAAACATGGTAGCTTGGCTTTTTATTATTTCATATACCAATTACTTCTATTATAATTTGTACACTTTTCTTTCAACCATGTCTTTTAAACCTAATTATTTAACACAAAAGAAGATCACATTGTATACTAAAAACAGTAAGTGATCCTTAAACACTTGTCTTAAAATTAGTCGCCAATGGTCAAATGAACCAATTTTTTTACACACGTAAATAGTCGCTACCAGGTCAAACTTCCTCATAAGTACTTTATGCGTCTGTCCCTCGCAAGCGCCGCGGACCGAATGACTGGCGGAGCGATGATTCGACGCGAAGGAAACTCATTTGAAGATAGGTACTACGAACGACAACGTCGCGCTATGCAAAATCATCTAGTTATTGTGTATAATGAGGGTAGCTGGGTCATAAACAGCCATAAACGACAACTGAAGTGTTAAGCTTTTTGTACCTTATCCTAATTCTTGTAATAAGGAGAAAATATGTAATGTCTCTTTGTCTTTAACTGTACTCGTAAAACAATTGCACTAGCCATTCCTGTGCCGTGCGGCTAATAAAACAGTTGCATTTTATCTTTGTCTTTGTGGCTAAAACAATACGGTTGGAGCTATGAATAAAAGTGAATAGAAGTCCTTTGAGGTAAATGCGGGCCAGCGACTACTCGGAGCGTTGCATTGTCTTATAATGCATTGATAATTCAGTAATGTTGAAAGGTGAACTTTTATCATTATATTTTGCAATTTTGAGACTGTAAATTGGTTTCCGGTGAATCCTCATTACAAAAAAATAAATTTAAAAGTTGCGAGTGTGCAAATAAGTCCAAAATGAACACAGTAATAACTTTTTATCAGATTTTAGAAGCTTGTAAACGCTTTCAATTAGTGCAAATATGACGCAACAGTATTAAAACTGCCTTTAAATACTATCCCGATAAATACTATTGTAGGAAACCAATTCGCCAAGAGATGGCGCTGGCGTCGAGATAGAACACGCTAGCGACATGTCGACGTAGAATCATGACTACCGAGCTGTAAGATATCATTTGCTCATTTGCTGTCTTGTGACCTTGTGTTAGGCGCTCCTACGTACTTGGTTGGCTGCATTCAAGTCATTGAACACGCCTGCTGTTTCCTGAACAGTATAGTGCTAATCAGTGTACCTGTCTTGAATTAACTTTCGTCACTTACCCACATACGCTGTTTTTTTCGACGATAGTGTAACACACCTTACACTATATTTTTAAAAGGTAAGAATAGTGTGAATACCGACCTAAATAAAAAAAAAACTCATATGATAATGGAATCACAATTCAGGGATAACATTTCAAAGGAAATTATTAATCATCAGCCTATATACGTCCCACTTCTTGGCGCAGCGTTCCTCTTATCATAGATGGAATTATTATATTTTTTTTATTGAAATAATAGCTTTCGATTCCAATTGGTTATAATCAAGTATGGGGCACCAGGCACCTGCTAGTCGTAAGTCTTCCGCTAAAAAGCCAATCACAAATCGTCACTATTTTTTTAATAACAAATCCTAATGTAATTGTATCGAGCAAGGAGTCACAAAAACAGTGATGGCTCGTGACCACGGATGTTGTAATACATCCAAAACGACGGGCAAACCTCAAAAAAAGGTGAATAAATTTCAGTTGTACGCGATTAAGTCCCGTTCTCCGGTTTCCTCATCATATTTAAAAATGGAAACAATAGTGAACGTATATTTTTTTAGTGTATTTTTTTTTTCGAAAACGTGACAGAAGGCATAAGTTAGGTCTTCCTATAACCATTATTTTCCTATAAAATATATATTTTTAAAAATACTTACGATCCTGCAATTTACCTGTGACTAGCACGCGTTTAGATAGCGTTTATATACATACATTAATAAACTCATGCCTTTATTGCCAAAAGGGGTAGGCAGATCACACGAAAATTAATCTCAGTACTACTTTAGCAATTGTAAGTTCATAGACGGAGAAAATGTGATATTTCAGTGACAGGTTGCTAGCTCATCGCCCACAACACACTTCAACCTAGTTCCCATAGTCGATTCTTTGGACACCCAAGGGAAGAAAAGGGGTGGTGCTGTTCTAACCCGGCAGTACAAATGGCCGAGAGTTTATATGTTTGGTTATTTTCAAGAAATGGTAATTACCCATTGACTATGAGGTTCATGTCTGGTGCAATAACATAAGGATTTGCGGGGTCATACTCGTTAATCTCTTAAGAGTGCGCAGTACGTTCGGTTCTCCATACAAACGTATTTACGCTCTCATTTTAAAACGCCGTGCTAGAATAACATGAAACTTTGTATACACATTGGGATCCGGCGGAATATAGGGCAGAAATTAGTTTCTGTTGCTTGAAATTATAATGGAGAAAAAATACAACGATTATTAAGGTTTTCAGACAAGCCGTAAAAAACTGAAAAAAACGCTGTATTTTTTTTCTTTTACATTTTCTAGCAACAGAAAGTAATTTTCGACCTAGATATGCCGGATCTCATTGTGTATACAAAGTTTCATGTTATTCTAGCATGGCGTTGTAAAATGAGAGCATAAATACGTTTGTATGGAGAACCGAGGATACTGCCACGTACTGCGAGAGGCAGGCAGTTTTGTTCGACAAATTACAGGCCAACTGTTTTGAATGATTTCCGATTATTTTTGCGTAACAATTCAGGAATTTAGTTTAGTTAGTTATTTGACGGTCCCGGTATATTCAGGTCCTGGTGAACTTTATTCATATACCATTAGTTATATACCATTGTGCATCTGTGATAAAACACCGTGGGATTAATTAATTGTGACTGAAATATTAATGAATTAATCATTATGGCATTAGATATGAATATTTTCTTTTGACATATTGATTTTATTCTAGAAACTGTAGATTTCTATTTTTTATACATTTTTTATTATTATTATTATTTATGTTTTAACGATCCTATTGTGAATTTTACTACATAATTATTTCTTATTTTGACATGTCTACAACAATACAACATTTATTGTAAAGAATAATAATAGCATAACCGCCTCTGGCTTGCCTTAACCGGCTGTCCAGAGTGGAGTCGCTAGAGCTGTTGCTCGGGGGTGGATGTGGTCACCTAAGTGGCGAGTTGGCTATATGTTTAAAGTCCAGTGCCACCTCTCTACCCCCAGCCCTCTGCACCGGTGTTGCCCTTAGGCCATTTTTAATGTCGCTATTTATAGGGGCCCATCTAGCAGAGGGCGAGTCACCGTCTGCCTGAGATAAAAATGTGAGACAGTTTTATTAGGTAGACGTCAGTTGTCTCATTCAATAGCCCAGCCATTAGTCCATCATATTCACCCAATAGTCCGGTTCATTTAGATTCCATCAACCAGCAATAGTTCCTGTACACCCTGGCGGGTGCTGTCTCTGTGTGCGTCCCATGACACGGGCAGGGACAGCATCCGCTCGGTGTACCCCATGCATTTCATTAAATTGTCAAAAGGGCCTCTACGTGTTGGCTATGTGGTACTCGGTTGGTACTTCGGTACCTCGGTACTTCGGCTCCGCGCACGCCTTCCAAAGGTCCGGGACACCATTGTCCCGTGAGCGGAAAAGGCATCAATAAATTGCTCTAAATAATTAATTAAGATATATGTTAATACATGTTATAACTGACGATTCGAAAGTGCTTGTTGCTAGGCCTATTTGAATAAAGAATATTTTGAATTTGAATTTGTTATATTTTGGATTGAAATTGTTGGATGATATCTATTATGTGAGTATGCTGCGGTGCTTCACAGCTCCTCTCCATAGGACCAAATGGGTTTGCGTGTACATTAAAGGATTTTTTTTCCAATGATTATTTAGGCTTCTCAGCCATTAACCAATATAGTTTTCGTAGTTGATGACTGAGTGCTTTCCTACCTGTAAAAATATGTCTCCTCCATGTGAGGCGTCTGTTTAAGTAGATATCTCGGTACCGTATTTTTGAATTTTATGTAATTGAATTCAATTCAATTTAACTGGTGAGCAAGTGCCACTATGGAATGTGATTCATACATAAACAGATATAGCTTATAGATATTCAAAAACAAGTT
The DNA here is from genome assembly GCA_905163555.1 of Notocelia uddmanniana. Classification (NCBI taxonomy): domain Eukaryota; kingdom Metazoa; phylum Arthropoda; class Insecta; order Lepidoptera; family Tortricidae; genus Notocelia; species Notocelia uddmanniana. Next base: position 21,201,159 of record LR991067.1, read on the forward strand.
CATGTGCCGTTACAGGTGGCTTTATCAGCTACTACTCTAGAAATGTAATATAACAATGCAACACCAAAGGTATATGTGCATGAATTAGTAGGTAGATCGAATCGAGATTTTGTAAGATCTTATCCCTGACCTCACAACATTACATTGTACTATACCCATACAATTCGGACCCGAGTAATGGCAACTTACTCCACACAATTGAAATATTTACTCAGCAGAGATTCTATTCATTTGGCCGCCTGCCAAGCAAATGGTTCCGGGTTAGATTCCCGGCGTGATAAATATTTATTTGCAACCGAACCTTTTGTGAAAATCTTGCTTGGCCTTACTCGTACTTGAAAATCTTGTTTTTCGAATGTGGAATTGAGGGTCAATGTAACTTACATTTCACATTCTAATATTATTCACTTAACTTCGATAATAGTGTGATTGTGGTTGAAACAAATTCAGCATTTTATTGTATAAGATATTTTGTATTAAGAGCCCTTTAACGAAACACTCGTATGTCATAAAATTTCAGAACTTTCCCGTGTAGTTGCAAATATCCAATTTACTAATAATAAAAAAATATTCTGAATGTCGTCGCTACTGTTGTGAAATTTATTGTGATGCATAATATTAATAATTTAAGCAATATTATTTTGTGTTTTAAGTAAGATCTTGTTGAAAAATCTGGTATTTATAAATAAGAACGGTTTACAAAGTAGCCAAAGCGCGAAAAAGAGGTATATTGCGGTAATTTCTTAGATTTGGTTAAAACACCTACGAGCCATGATTCGAACCCACGATCGCTTGTGCACATACGTATTTGAACCACCAGGCAAGCTCAGCTTACAAGCACAACAAGATTACAATGTTTGGTATACTAAATAAATAAATATTATAGTATAATTTTTACACAAATCGAACTAGTCCCATAGTAAGCTCAATAAGGCTTGTCTTATGGGTACTAGACGACGAAACATTTAACAGATATATAATCGCATAAAATATAATGGCAGCTAGAAAACAATATCTTTCTTCATATTCACGGCTATGATGGCCGCCATCGCGATAAGGTCTTGATATTGCCGAGATAGAAGGTAAACAGCGGGGCAGCTCGGCTCGGTTCGGTGGTGATTTATTTAGAGCAAATTGCGGGCTGCAATAATAGCCGGATGTAACGTCGTTTCCATTGAAAGGTAGAGAACTGGATGGAGGCGGTACAGGTGATTAAAGTGTACGAACAAATATTTAAACTTGGTTTTTTTATCGAAAGAAAAGAGACATATATTAGATCAGAGATATAGTGAAATAAGCATAAATGTTATTAAGTAACTAATCTAGGGCTAAAATTTACCTCGTCATGCATAAAATTAACTAGACTGTTAAAAAAATAGTTTCGCTCCAACATAAATGTTAAAGTAACAAACAAAATAAAAAAATATAATGCCATTGTAATGATAGAAATGGATTTTAAGGATTTTTTAAAATATAAAGGCATTAGTATAGTTGTCTATTTAGATGTATGTATGTATGTATTACTTTATTGTATACATAAAACCCGACAAAACGATAAACAAACAAGACGTACAAAGGCGAGCTTATCATACATGAAGATAATCATCATCGTTATCACCATATTAGCCGAAAGACGTCCACTTCTGGACAAAGCCCTCCCGCAAGGATCTCCACAATGACTGACTCATCCAACTGTTTCCCACGATCTTGACTAGATCGTCAGTCCACCTTGTTGGGGGTCTTTCCACGATGAGTCTTCCGGTGCCTGGTGGTCACTCAAGAACCTTTCTGCCCCAACGGCCATCGGTTCTGTGAGCCATGTGCCCCGCCCATTGCCACTTGAGTCTTTCAACTCACTGTTGAGCTATATCGACAACCCTAGTTCTCCAATAAATCTACTTATGTAATTAATATTCATGTTTGATTGGAGGTTTTATTTCTCTTTACTTTATCCCATACGAGTATTGAATGTTAACAGTGTCCCTTATAAGTCTCACTTCTGAGTTCAAGCCTTTTGAGCCTTTTGAGAAGGAATCATCATCATCATCCTGGTTGATTTCGACTACAACCACTGGAGAAAAGAAGAGAAAGTTGAGTAGTGATAGCATCGTGTGCTGGTGACTTATGTTGCTTATCTTTTCAAAAAATGTGCAAACAAAGTTACATAAGTACGCCTCCGATATATTTGATATGAAAAGCCGCAGATCAGGGCTTCAATTCATCGCGCTTGGACGAATTGAAGGAATACAAAACCATATCCTAACTTTATTGGCTCCTAGTACAATGTATGCGGCTTCCGGCAGTCTCGGATCGGTTGTTTGACCGAGTTCGCCTTTTTCGAACAACGCCGTACCTACATGGTGTGTAGATTAAATTATAACAAAAAATTTAATAGTAAATTATGATACAAGTGCAGAGTACAGGAAATTCGCAACGAGTGGTGATAAACTGAAACAAGATCGAAGGGAGTGTTTTAAATCGTCACGAGTTGCGAATTACCTGTTTGCACGTGTATCGTACAACGTTTTACAGTACATATGGCTGTTTAAAGTTTCGACATATGCACGTAATCTGCTGATTACCGCACTCGTGCGGTAGTGTAGCACCATAATTATGTTCTGTAAAAATTATAAAGAGATATAGATAATTATTCTTTTGAAGCCCAACGACACATATACATATCCGCATCATCGGTTCAACGCCAACTACGAACACAAGAAATAACATAATTTGTATTCTGTAATTAGGACAACAAAAGTTTTTGATTTTTTTTTATAATACAAATTGTATTGTAGACACATAATCAATGTTTTTGCTCGATTTAGTTTTTATGGTGCTGAACTAAATTCATAAAGGACATCATGATCATCATCATCTCAAGAATTAAGAAGGGCTGTACTCAAAACTCGTACACCTATTTACATGAATTAATTGGAGTAGTTCTAATGATTCATGATTCTTAACAGGAAAGCCGAAAAATTTCGCATTCTGAAAAAAGTAGAAGCTACAATTTTAAGCGAATACGCCTTCATCATCCTCCTAGCGTTATTCCCAGTACAGTTGCCTCCTGAAGGATGCTTGGGGTCCGCTACCTAATCCCAAGAGTTGGCGTAGGCACTAATTTTTACGGAAGTGACTGCCATCTGACCTTCCAACCCGAGGGGGAGACTAGACCTTATTGGGATTAGGCTTGTCAAGTGAGTGGACAACTTGACTGTTGGAAGTTCTCAAGCCGCCCGGAGGGCTCTAACTTGGCTTAACGACTGCTATTATAGACAGCAACCGGGATCAACGGCTTAACGTGCCTTCCAAAGCACGGGAACGCTCAGTTAGTAACCACTCAAAGCGGTCACCAATCCAAGGACTGACCTCGCCCGACATTGCTTAACCTCGCATACCGCACGCGGTACGCGGGCGCCGTTGGGCCCCGAACGCTCCTTATTAACTCATTATTAACTTTACATCGGTAAATAATAAAATTATTTATTAAATAGAAAATAAAAATACATACATAGTATTAATAAATAACTAAGAACACAAAACTAAAACTAACTGCAATTAAAATAATTAAAGCCATAAATTAAAAATACCTATCAAAATTTAATGCCCTGGGTAGGGTGCCCATCACGCAGGCAGCGTTCCCGCGCTGGATTGCGATTGCAATTCTCTGCGCGAGAAAGCTGCCCGCGCGGGGTTCGCCCGTTGCCTCCCTCAGCCGCTTGCCAAGCAGTCAAGCACCTTGTGGAGCATCTGTGCGCCCCTGCCCCACGAGCCAAGTGTCTCGACGCCAAACGCTACGAACTCATATTGGGCGCCGAGACAACTGTATTTAACTATTTTTTGGCGCTCCCGAGTGTCCGCCGCCGCGCCCGCATGTCTGCTGGTCAATGGGAGGTAGGACGCCGCTAGCGTGTCAGCGCAAGTGGCGTCCCACACCAATGCACGCCCCATCTTCCAGGGAATTAACGACATCCCGTCGGGGCGCTTGCCATTGTTCTGCACTATTTGGGGTTCCAAGGGAACGCCGGCACTGACGAGCGCCCTTCTCAGAATGTCGTTAATGGCAGCATGACGAGACAGGCGGCCGGCACCCGAAGAGCAGGCGAGCCCGTGGTGGCCGAGGCGGTCTACACAGGAACCACAACAAGCACAGCTGTGGTCGGCACAGAGATCAACCCCAAGCCGGAGACCGGCGGCTATGCGGAGCGTCTCAGGGTCGATAAAGGTGCCGATGTTAGGCGACGGATATGCGTGAAGCCATTGACCGGACTCCGGTCTAGCTGACGCCAGAAGCCTCGCTCGGTCCCTGCCTGTTGCAGAGTCTATGAGTGACTTTAGGGTTGAAGCTGAAGCTATGGTATCCCAGGCCCTTTGTATCTTCGGTCGAGACGGAAAATTTTGATTCGGTCCAGCTAGCCAGGCATTCAAGGCCTCAACCATGCACGCAATCGCTAAATAAAGTAAATTGGTTTTATATTATTTTTTTATTTACCCATGTCACCACTAGTCGAGCCAAGGTAAAAATTACCAACTCCGGTTTGATCCCCTTCTACTTCTGAATCTGAACTAATTTATTTACATGGAGTAGTTCTAATGATTCATGATTCTGAACAAAGCCGGAAAAATTCGCAATCTGATAAAAGTAGAAGCTACAATTTTAAGTGAATACGCCTTCATGCAATAAAAATACCATATTCTATATTTATTGGCTCTAAGTCCAATGTATGCGGCTTCCGGCAATCTCGGATCGGTTGTTCGGTCGAGTCCTCCTTTTTCGAACAACGCCGTACATGGTGTGTAGATTAATTATACCTGCCCGATAAGGTACGAGGGACTTTGGGGCACAAGTGTATGCTTGGAGTAATATTAAGCTATTTAGACCGGATTTTATAAAGATTTATAAGAACAAAAAGCCATATCAAATGTTGGTAATTCGGTACATATTTTGATACTTGTTACCGATATAAGGTTTACACAATTTTCTGTAAAAAAAAATCGTTTTCGGACTTTTTTTCATAGTCTTTAACTATTATTTAAGAGGGTTCCCATGAGCCCAACCATGAATCGTTCATCTTGTGTTGCTTTGGAGTTCCTATGACTACGTTTCGATTGCATTATGAGGTCCATTGTGCCATATCAAATTTCAGTTCATAAAAGTTTGTAGATTTTAGGGATGTATACATAAAGTAGGATACAAAACATATTTGTACATACATACATACATACATACATATAATCACGCCTGTTTCCCATAGGGGTAGGCAGAGATCACGGATTTCCACTTGCTACGATCCTGACATACAACTTTCGCTTCATGAACTTTCATAACATTCTTCATGCATGCGCGCCGATTTAGGGACTCCTGACCTGGCCTTTCTGCAGAATGTCTCCGATTTGGTCGGAGTACGTTCGCCGAGGTCTTCCCCTTCCAACTTTTCCATCCACTCTTCCTTCATACACTCGTTTTGTCAATCTTCTTTCATCCATCCTCTCTACATGTCCAAACCATCTTAGCATACCTTTCTCAATTTTCGTCACTATATCTTCATTCACTCCACACCTCCGTCTTATAACGGTGTTTCTCACTCTATCTCTCAAAGTAACGCTACACATACTTCTCAGCGCTCTCATTTCCACTGCATTCACTCGACTCTGATGTTTCTTCTGCCACACCCAACTTTCACTACCATACATTAGTGTCGGCACCAACACTCCTCTATGCACGGCCAGCCGCGCCTTTTCTGACACTTTCTGGCTACTCATAAAGGCGTGAAGTGCCCCATTCACTCGATTCCCAGCTATCACTCTCCTTTCAATATCTCCTTCATGCTTACCGTCTCTCGTGAACAAAGTCCCCAAATACACAAACCCATCCACTTGCTCCAACCTCTCTCCATCTACAGCAATTTCACAAACTGTCATACACTCATCTCTTTCAAATACCATCACTTTCGTCTTGCTTACATTCATTTTCATTCCTTTTCTCGCAAATAATCCGTGCATGCTAGTTACCATCTTCTGTAGCTTCTCAGCCGATGACGCTAATAAAACCTGGTCATCGGCGTAGAGTAGACATTTGATAAGCAACCCATTCATTTCCAACCCACATTCATCGTCTTTCAAATCTTGCAAACAGCTGTCCAGAAATAGATTAAACAGCCACGGTGACGCTACACATCCCTGTCTAACACCCTTTTCGATGCTAAACCATTCAGTGTAGGACCCGTTTACTCTCACGCAAGCAGAGGAATCCTCGTAGAGAGATTTCAGAGCTTGAATGAGATGGTCGCTCACTCCATATCCGGACAGTACCGACCAAAGTTCATTCCTCACCACTCTGTCATAGGCCTTCTCCAAATCCACGAACGCGCAATAGACCTTTTGACCTTGGGCCAAATATTTTTCGGCTATGCATCGTAACGAGAAGACCTGATCCGTACATCCCATACCTTTCCTAAATCCCGCTTGTACATCCCATATTTTCTCATCGGTTTCTTGCATTACCCTTTCAATCAACACTTTCGCATATAATTTGCCAACGATGCTGAGTAAGCTAATGCCCCTGTAGTTCTTGCAGTCAAGTTGTGAGCCCTTTCCCTTGTACAGTGGCACGATGACCGCCTTGCACCAATCTTTTGGAACTATGCCGGTATTAAAACATAAGTTGAAAAGGCGATACAACTGACTTGCTACGACGCCTTGCCCAGCCTTCAGCATCTCGACTGAAATTCTATCATACCCCGCTGCCTTTCCTGGTTTCATTCCTTTCAAAGCTTTTACAATTTCATCCATACTAATACTACACTCCTCATGTGGCAGTGCATTATCATTCACTCCTGACGTATTTTCCTCTTCTCTCTCAAACAAACCTTCAAAATATTCCTTCCATCTCCCTAATATGCATTCCTCATCATTCAATAAACTTCCATGCTGGTCTCTAATCGAGGTTAGCTCTGAGGTCTGAGTTTTACCTCTGGCTAGTCGAATGGCTTTCCAGAAAAACTTTATGTTTGCCCGGAAATCCTGAGACAACCTCTGATCCATCTCATCATTCTGTTCATCTTTCTTTCTTTTAACTACCTCCTTTACCAGAACATTCAACCTTTTATAGTTACTTTTCCTTTCACTCACGTCTTCAAGCGTGGCTTTTTGACTTCTTTGGTCAGCTCTTATCGCCAACCAATCTAGCCACGCTTTCTTCTTCTCACTTACTGCCTTTTGTACCTCTTTATCCCACCATACATTCTTCTTCTTCTTCCCTTTGCTCCTTTCTTTCACACCACATACATCCCTGGCTGTACTTACAAGCTTATCTTTAAAACCATTCCATAGTTGATCAATCTCGCATATATCATCTATCTCTCTAAAATTTTCCTTTAGTTTATGAATATACTCATCAGCCACACTTTCCTCTTGCAAATTTTCTACTTTTATTCTCTCCAGAACACTAGTGAATATACGAGGTCGATGCCGCCATCCTTGAAACAGCCCTTTCATTCGGCTCATCACCAGGAAGTGGTCTGTATTTATTCCGGCCCCGCGATACACCCTAGTGTCCAGAACATTCTTCCTCAATCTTTCGTCCACTATCACAAAATCAATCATACTCTTTCTTACGTTCTCCGCCTCACGCGTGTATAAATGAATCCATTTGTGGGCAAACATTGTATTTGTCACAAAAAGATTTCTCTCGAGGCAAATATCTAACAAACTCTCACCATTCTCATTCACTCTCTCGTCACCGTGAGTACCCAGAACCTTTTCAAATCCATCTCGCTTTACCCCTACCCATGCATTAAAATCACCTAACATAATCAACCTTTCATTATCCTTACATCTACTTGTGACATCCCTTAATTCCTCCCAGAACTGTTTTCCCTCTTCCTGGGTCGACTGTGATGTTCTCGTACCCAGGTTTACAGGGGCATATACCCCAACAACAAAGATACGAGTCAGTCCTAATTTCATTCTGACCCATATTAATCTGGGACTCACGCATTCAAATTCATTCACACACTTGGCAATCCTAGCTGAAAGTATGACACCAACCCCCTGACATGCTCTGTCTGAAACGGTCACTCCAGACCAGTACGCTGTATAGGGTCCATGTTTCGTGGTGTCACACCCTTTCCGTTTTGTCTCATTTACACAAAGAACATCAAACCTCTTTTTATCCATCATCTGCCTTACTTCATTCATTTTTCCTTCCATTCCTCCTCCAACATTCAACGTAGCAAAACGGCACTCCGTGAGCCGCTTTTCGCCCCCACTGGAAACGTGACGTGACGGGTGGCGGACCGCGTCGCCGCCATGCGGATGATTTTTATTTTTTCCAATCTCCATAGCGTTCCCACGAGTAAATAGGGAACTAAAGGTCCATCACAGCAGAGCCCTATACTGTGGTAAGGTGGATTACCACTGTGCCCTGTGACCACCAACACAGACACCCTCCGTTCGACACCAGACTCCCTCTGGCCATGCATCCCTTGGCACGGGTCGGCTAACACCTTGGATTAGGGGTTTTATATCGGGGTTTTCCTTCCCCTAGACAGGTTGCAGGCCAATGCTAACGAGGCCCATCTCCCCGGGTTGTATTTCGGAGTTACCTTCTCCTAGACAGGTTGCAGCCCAATGCTAACGAGGCCCATCTCCCCGGGACATATTTGTTTTTAAAGGTAATATCACTGACTTGGCAGGGTAGGATCGATATGTGGTACCTATTTTGTTTTATGGCGAGAGCTTGAATCGTAAATTATTTTTCTCAAACATGCAATGAAATTTCGTCATCACGTGCGTTATAACAGGCTTCAAAGTATCACGTTGCAGGCGGACCAACGCGGGAGAACCGTAAAGGAGTTTCATACAAAATTGAAGGCCTAGACCGGGACTTTTTTTTAAATTTTATTGTCACACATGGCGTCTGTTAAAATTATTTTTTGAATGGTGTATTTGTTTATTTTATTGCATATGTTTGAGAAAAGCACTATACAAATCTTAGCGAGAAACGTTGGGCTGCAAGCCGCGTATCTCTATCTGGCTTAGCTACGGTCGGCCGTCTATGACTATATTTACTTGGCCTTCAACCCTTCGATTCCCGAACTCTATAGAAATGTACTATATTTATTATGGATATCGCAGAGATTTCCGTACTTGACGAGATACTGTCACAAGATCTGTACAGTAGTAATATCATGCGCAGAAGTAGGGGAGTTCTGCATTCGTATTGGTCGACACTGACAGCTGTCAGTTTTCTCATATCGTATTACCTCCAAACCGACAAATCAGGAAGTCGACAATGAAGAACAGATATGATTTACTTCATCATGTCAGCCGAAAGACGTCTACTGCTGGACATAGGCCTCCTCCAAAGACTTCCACAATGACCGGTCCTGCGCCACCCGCATCCAGCGGACACCCGCGACCTTTCCAAGGCCATCGGTCCACCGTGTCCACGCCTGCCCACGCTACGCCTTCCGGTACGCGGTCGTCACTCGATAACCTTTCTACCCCAACGGCCATCGGTTTTACGTGCTATGTGCCCCGCCCACTGCCACTTAAGTTTAGTGATTCGGAGTACATCGGTCACTTTGGTTCTGCTGCGGATGGCCTCATTCCTGATGCGATCACGCAGAAAAACTCCCAACATAGTTCTCTCCATTGCTTTTTGGGTGACTTTGAGCCTTCTTATGAGACCCATATTAAGCGACCACGTTTCAGTTCCATGTGCCATCACTGGCAACACACACTGGTCAAAGACTTTCGTCTTGAGACACTGCGGAATATTGGACGAAAACATGTGCCGTAGCTGATGATGATGTGATGTACTTCATTGACACCAATTTACGTGCCACTGACTATTGATCTTATTATTTTACTCCATTTTACAGCAACGAATCTACATATTTAATTCCATCAAAGCTGTTGACATTATTAATACAATCAGCCATCATCGTGATGTACGAGTATTCAATAAAGGAGGCGTCAAACGAAACGATACGAATACACGTGTCGTGTACATTTTGTTTTACACCGTATTGTTAACGAGTTTGAGTCCAATTTGCTTTGAAGCTACATAATTAAGAAGTAAGCGTGATGGAAGAATGGTAATGTAGAACACAACACACGTATTATATAATTAAGGCGCGTGGTAGGCTGTGGCCAACAAGGGTAAAATGTAAGACATACACTTCAAATTCAGGTTTGTTTTGCGTAAGCCGTTTGCGTTATTTTTAATGCGTAGCGGAATGCCATTGTCATCTCGGCCATATTTGGAGCAGCTTAATTGGGGAAGACCTCCACCTTACAGAAGACCGGAGCCATCGTAATACTATTAGGTATATAGGTATGAGGTGTTAAAGTGTTCCTGGTGGTGAGTAAGGTCGCCAGAGCTCCCGAGGATGCGCTGTGTTGACAGTAGAGGACCCACATTTAGCCCTAGCTGTCAATACAATGTATTTGACGACCTGTTTAGCCTAGTTGGTAGTGACTCTGCCTCCGAAGCTAGTGGTCCCGGGTTCGAATCCCGGCCAGAGCATTTATTTGTGCATTTATCACGGATATTTGTTCTTGGGTCCTGGATGTTTTCTATGTATTTATCTATATAAGTATGTATATCGTCGTCTAGTACCCATAGTACAAGCTTTGCTTAGTTTGGGACTAGGTTGATTTGTGTAAGATAGTCCCCGCAAAAAAATCTTCATATCAAAAAAGTGTCGGCAGTGTGCTCGTCATTGATCAGCAGTCATTACAACAAATCCTCATAACCAAAAAGTGCAGTCGCAAGCGTGCTTACCATCAAGCAGGCCGTACGTTTGTTTGCCACCGTCGTAGTATAAAAACCGGGTGCACCAAACGGACACAAGCAGCTAGAATATAATACAAATAGACTTTAAAGGAAGCCAGAACTTATAGTCAATAGCAATGAATAACTGTTAAAGTGGCAATAAAGTGGTGATAAACCCGAATATATTGTTGTTAAGATAAAGTGTGATATTGCAGTCGAGGGACTGAAGCACTGAGATGCTACGAAATGCATTGTGTCATGAACACGGACGAGGGAAGATCTGGGAGTTGAATAGATCGACCAAAAGTAGTTTGCGATCTTCTGAAAAACACACACACCTCCCACAGAACACATACTCTGATAACTGACAGTTTGAAAACCCCCGACATTTTCATTTCAAACATAAATATCTCTAACAACATAAACAGCTGAACCGGTTTTGATAAAACATGTTTAAGAACCATCGTTGGAAAACTTGCTTTCAAACAAAAAAACAGCATTCAAATCGGTTCGACCGTAGACGAGCTCGTATACAGACTCACACATACACGTTTGAAAAATTTGACACCCCTCTTTTGGCCTTCCACGTCCGGGGTTAAAAAGAGTGAGTCGTATGCACTTTGTGGTTATTGAATTGGAGTCTATTTAAAAATCAAGAAAATATCACATAAATTATGTGCACCAATTCAATTGAGTGGTGGTTTTGATGACCATTTTGGCTTTGTTGGTAGTGACCCTCCCTTCGAAACCGGAGGTCGCGGGTTCGGATCCCGGTCAGGGCATTATTTGTGTAACTAACACGGATATTTGTTCCTGAGTCTTGGATATTTTCTATGCACATAAGTTTGTATTTATTTATAAAAGTATGTATATCGTCGTCTAGTAGCCATAGTACAAGCTTTGGTTAGTTTGGGACTCGGTCGATTTGTGTAAGATTGTCCCCCAATAATTATTTATTTATTAAACCAGTACACTATGTCGGTTGTTAGGAAGGCTAGGCACTAAATTAGTTTTTTAAGTAATCACTACAAATTGTACATTTCTTATGTTTAGATATTATTCGTTAAGTAGTAAACTCTACTTAGCTTTCCGTGGGAGGACAGTTGACTACAACAAAAATATGCACTTTAAAGTTTAATATCACGCAAACTAATTCATTACTTAATCTTAAACGGTTAAAGAAACCTCACATTTCTTTTAAACGACGGCAGTGCAATGATACACAATAGGTTTTGCAAGAAAAAATAAATAAAATTCATCCCCTCCTTACGTATACGGGAGATAACAAAAAATCTTTTTTATAGTTTTATTTTACCTTTATACATATGCAAAATTCCGATTGATCTAAGCCGTGCAGTGGATAGATATGGCGAAACTATAACGGTTAATTATTATTTACTTTTAACGTTTGTTGAGTGTACTCCAGCTACAAACCTCTCACTTCGTATCTTATCCTCCAAGTCGATTTCGGCAACTATAGTAGCTGATTTGGGGTGGGGTATAGGAAGTAACATTTTTACTAGTTAAGCAATTTGTGCTACCATTTTTAGATTCAAAATAAAAGGAGCTTGGAACTCAGTCAACCCAAAAAAATTTGAAAAACTACATGGTATCAAAATAAACCTCCGGACAAAAATAAAGACAAAACAAAAAACCAGGCAGTAACAGTGAAAAGTGAAGAACAGCTATAATAAAAGTTTTATTTCAGAGAGCACCTCCATTCTGATCTGTCGGCCTTGTCCAAGAAATAAAAATCATTCGTGAGTCACGGTTCAATGCTCTCCACGTTTCAGGGCCCGTATTATGAGGCAAATTATTTAATTCACATGCAATCCAGGAAAGCAATACGCGCGTTCTAATAGATGTTCCATTAAAAGACACACCCTTAAATTCTCATCCAATCTTTATTAGAATTTCGTCATTTAATTTAGACACTGGCACAATTGAATTTACAAAAAAATGCGATTCGCGTCTAACCTCTATACGTCATTTGCATATAGCATAACTAAGCTCTAACTCAACTACAAATAAAATTACGCGTAAAGGATGATTCACAGTAGGCCGTTCCGTGTCCGGGCCGGCCCGTTTTCTTCTAGAGAAATACGCCGGCCGTTGCGTTTGCTGTCATAGAAAACGGGCCGGCCCGGAAACGGAACGGTCTACTGTGAATCATCTTTAAGTGGTATCAACAACGCAATATACCGTGATCGGACCGTGACTGGGCGACGCACCGTGCTGCGGTGACGTTCTCATAGATTTTTAAGCCCTAGTGTTTCTTGCAGTACGATACGAGTAACTTTAATATTTCTTATTAGTTTAGATTTAGAATGCCACAAAGACGGGTCTTAACGCTACCCGCATCCCGCGGACTCCATTTCGTGACCTTTCTCCTGTGCACAAGAGGTTTTATCTCCGTAGACCAACATCCATACGCTCTGCTCCATACGTTCGTAGACTACGAAAACGCCTTGGATTCGATCTGTGTTGGAGTACTCGTATTTGTACTAGAACTCCATATGTCAGTAGTAGTACAGCAGGGTAATTAACACAACATTTTAGGGCGTACGTAAGGTAAAGTACAGATATACTAAGTACCGAATGTGCATTCAAAAAGTTACGCGACAACCCTGCGGGACCCGAATAAAAAAATAGCCCCATATTTTTCTAAAGTCACCCCAGTTTATGATAATTCGTAAAAAATATTAATTTAATTTCAACGGTGTTAGAATTGAGCCCGAACAACGATTAAGTACAGGGACAAAACTGACTCTAGGGATTCGGGATTAAATTACAAGATACATTTCTTGAATTTTCAGACAAATGAATCTTCGCTTTAGTAGATATCTTAATTGAAATTGTTGGCGTCAAGTTTGCTAAATAACTCAAGTTTTATTTATAAAATAACTAGTTTAAAGCAATGAACAGTTGTAAAACGAGCGCTATGTGATGTGGTAATTCTTTACTTTGAGTTTGAAGTAAAGTTCTACGAAATTTTCATGCTAAGGTCAATAAAAAAGTGACGTCCGAATGTAGTTTCAGTAAATAATGGTCTTACCGTTGTATACAGTTTATAGAACAAACAAGAGCAAGGGGAGGAAAATAAATCCGTCGGCATTTCATCATCATGATCATACCAGCCGTCGAAGGACGTCCACTGCTGGACTTAAGCCTCCCCCAAAGAGTGCCACAATTATCGGTCCTGTACCACCCGCATACAGCGGACGCCCGCGTTCTTTATCAGGCCATCAGTTCACCTTGTGGGGGGCCTGACCATGTGGTCACCATCACCACTCGAAATCCTTTCGCCCCAACGGCCATCGCGATACCTTAAAAAATGTACATGTTTAAAATGCTTACTGTTTTTAAATTAAATCATACCCTTCCTGACAGATAATTGTTAGTTTGAGTGAAAACCAAACTCATAAAATTTAAAAACGAATAACTGTAACCAAGTTCGTAGCATTCATAAAATTTAACAGCTACTTTACAGCATAATATTTTACTGGATAGGACATCAATATTATGGTAGTAGGTATAAAACTTCAGTTTAAAAAATGCTAAAACCGATTATCGAAGGTGCCTCGGCCTCAAAGTTCACAATATTATATTTAGTAAATTTATTTGAAATGGAACATCTTCAACCAATATTAGCTTTAGTAAAGATAGTAATTCCAAGAATACGAGTAAAACACCAATAAAAACGAAAGAGACATTTTGTAAACCTTTTCACGGTTAATCGCACATATATCCGTTATCTGCTAACTGTCTGGAACAGTCTTGAGGTAATCTATCTGATCGGTTGAGAAATACAATTTATTTAGAAACTATTATTTAATGTTAGTATGTCAAATGAAACGTAATATCTAGGGGTGACAGCATGTTGTAGGGATGAAATAGAAGAGCTAAGAGAATATCAAATTCATATCTAAAAATTAACAATAGTCAGTGAGATATGTTTAGGGAAACATCTTAATCTATATTGTATTGTACTATTTACCTATGTTGTTCTTCATTTGTATGTTTCTGTTTTATCTCCCAATAAATAAATAAATAAAACCAGTTTTCGTATATTGTGGACGATGGGCCGATTTGAGACATACATTTCGCGGATTTTGCTTTTCATATAAATGATGTTCCTACTAATCCTTTTCCGATAAGAGATCCGTACGCACCCAATCCGGCGAGCGTATGCAGCTTATTAACGTATACATGTGGAATTGGTACTTATTGATAGCTGTGTGAGGTGATGGCTGCTAGATGATGAATAAGGAACGTTCGAATGGAGTTTGAGTTCATTATTACGACGTGGACCCTGTCCAGGGTCCTAAACACATACATGGTCTCTTTGTCTCGTAAAGAGGCCTATAGGTAGTACTCAGCTTAGCAATGGGCAATGACGGCTATCGTGTACGAATTCGCCTCTAGAAGTACTAGTATAGCGTGAGGTCTCCGAATATATCAAATGTCACTCTTTGTGGGACGTATGTACGTGGGTTTATGTCAAATTAAATGTTGCTACATATTTTGTGATACCTGAGATTAATTATGGCAAATATGAGTTACTGGTATTGACTTTCATTTGAATGTCAGTGATTTGAGGCAGTTTTATCTTCCGGCAACTTAAGGCGAAGGGGTGGGCAAGCTCTTTCCATACAAACTTTGTGCAAGTTTTTATTCGTTTGTGTTTGCACACCAGTTACTATTTTTGGTCCATATGCTTATTTTTTTGTTAGCTATGTCTTGAAGTTTATCTTTTTTTTTAATTAGCAAAATCGTAACACCACGTTCTGCGTATGTATATCCAATATGTACCAATAAAAAATTAAATTAAATGCTGAAGTGCCAAAACTGACGCAAAAAACTTGCACAACCTTTGTATGGAAAATGGCTTGCCCTACCCTGCGCCTTAATGTGCTCTTTTATTCCGAAATATTATTAATACCTTCGACCAAAATATTATTGATACCGTCGACATATTGGATTAGTAATTATTGTCATAGAACCCTAATATTTAACTAAACATTTTGCCCAACACGTTAACAACGATTTTCAGAATCGGACTCGAAAACCTTACCTTGCGAAACGCTCCCCAGTTTTCTAATTGGCTAAGTGGTGTTGCAGGCGAGATAATCCGTCTGAGCTACTTGTAATCTCCTTACCGATCTTCATTAGCAAAACAAGGACTTTATAAATTGCTTCTTTAAACTCTTATCCTGTACCATCTTCTTGTTTAATCCTCAACTTTGTATTTAGGCAGATAAGAAGTAAATTCGTCCGTGTCAATTGCCTTAGTAAAGATGCTTTTAGATGTTTGTTATGCTTTAGCATTTTGATGGATTACTTTTTCATCTACCTACGTTTTGTATTTTGTTAAATCAGCTTTTGTTGCTGACGTGTAATTTTATTTTAAGGAAACCTAGTATCATGCATGTGAAATGAATATATTGAATGAATGGATAAAATTACATATGCACCAATGTCAACGGCGATGTGTACAGCTTAAAATATCAGCAGTTACATGATAAATATGAGGTTTACCTCACCCCTTGATTGCCACAACTCACGTGGTTTAGCTTCTTACGGCCAATTGCCGAGAAAGCCGTCTAAGTTATCCCGCCATCCCCGCCTAGGCATGCCCCATCTGCTTCGCCCATGCGGCATGCACTTCGTGGCTATATTAGTAATCGAATTCTTTGCAATATATCAATTTTAAGAAATGCACTAGTTGCAGCATTAATAAAACCATCATACAACCCATTTTGAATTTACAACGAAAGAAAAGCTTTTACACTAGCAGACAACCTCGTTTATACGCTCTATTGACATTCAAAAATTAACCTTTACATCATAGTAATACGAGTAGATGTCAAATTGTGTGGGCTTATATTATATAGTGAGACTTCAAAGTAAGGCACGGCAGAATTTTTCTAAAAAGAGCCTTAATTTCGTCGGCTTCGGTCTGAGTACCTGCATTACGAAATGCAAATAAAGCTTTGGAAAATCTTTAATTTAACTGGGTTCCGTAACATCAGTTATCCTTCTAGCATTCTCACGATATTCTTAACATGCGCGGGATCGGCTTCAGCACCTTTTCGAAAGATTAGATTTGCATTTTTAGGGTTCCGTAGTCAACTAGGAACCCTTAGTCAGCGCGCGAACGCGGTCTCGAGTGGGCGTGCGCGCTTAAATAAATAAAAATAACGCTTAACGCGTGTTATAATAAAAAATGTCGTCTTCGAATATTGTAAAGTATGCCAGTTGCAACATTGTGATATGCGAGCCGTTAGCGTTTATCCAGAATAAAGTTGACGTCATGGACTTGGAAAGTATGATTCGCATATGCGTATCTACATATAAAGAAGAGGAGGTGGCAGCAGCAAAATCTATGTTGTTTGATGCCATGAAAAATAGAAAGAAGAAAGTGTCACGAAGAAAAGAAGGTAAAGTGCAACGAGATCTTGAGGACATAATACGTGTGTTCCAGGAAACTGATCCCGAATTACTCCCGATGTTTGTTGCCAAAGAATTAAATAAGTTGCCACCGGTAACTTTCGACCATGTTGATGTATCAACATTGCTAAAGGACATTGTTCGTTTGAAAGCAGAGATACAGGACATAAAGACTCTGTATGCGACAAATCAAAGGGTGGAAGAGCTGGAAGCTAAGTGTCATCATGAGAGATATGCATCCTTTCTGAATGGCCAAATTAATGTGAACACTAGAAGAGGCGCGTGTAATATGCTTGATAGTGGTCCGATGGGTTTTATAAACCAAAGTGATGATAAATCAATAATGTCCGTTAATTTTTGTAACAATGATAACGGTAATAATGACGCATCGTCAAGTCACCTGAGTGCAGCAGCGAAGCAGGCCGAGCGAAACACACACGGTTCGCCCTCCTTGTCGCACGTGGGTGCGATTGAGGAGCTGTCTCACTCGCACTCGTCGCCGAATGAGTTGGGAACGAATGCGGTCGCACCGCTGATAGCGCGAATGGGTAAGCAAAAATCAACCGTAACCAGTGCTCCTAAGGCTCTAAGTTCTATGACTCATAGTGGTAAAATAAAGTCAAACGAAGCGGCTGATATAACTGAAAGTAAATTGAGAGTGGCACCTCCCGCGCCGAAAATGACGTTTGCGCAAATGGCGGGCAGTGAGAAGGAGTGGAAAACACCGAAAGTGGACGAAGACTATAGGAAAGCACAAAGAAAGAAATTAAGGAACAGGACTATTGGGTGTGAAGGAAAAGTTCAACCAGGAGCGAACATGAAGTTTAAAGCGGCGGCCGTGCGGATTCCTTTGTTTGTGACTAACGTTCATAAAGAGGTTGTGTTGAAAGACGTTATAGATTATATCTACGAGAAAACGAATGAAAGGGTTTCTATGCTTAAATTAAGTTCGCGCGAACCGAAAGATCATCAGTCTTATAAGATGTTTGTGTCGCAAGAAAAAGTAAACACATTTCTGGATGGTTCATTGTGGCCGGAAGGTGTTTACGTCAGTCATTTTGTAAAGTTTAAAGCGAGGAAGAACAAACGGCCGAGCGAGAAGACGGAAAGTGCGACCGAGCTTGACTCGCCGTTAATTAACAATCAAAACAATGACTCATGATGGATACTACAACAACAAGACAAAATAATAACAACGTATTCATTAGCTACAATTGTAAAAACATCAAACGGAGCGTAGGTTGTGTGCAGACGTTATGTAAAACCGCTGACGTTGTGGCGTTGCAGGAGACTTGGCTGATGCCACATGACCTGGCGTATCTGAGTGGCATTGACAAGGACTTTAACCATACGGGTAAATCTGCGATAGACGTAACATCGGGTATTCATCGTGGACGGCCTCATGGCGGAGTTGGAATACTGTGGCGAAAGAGTGTATTCCGTAATGTGTCAGTGATTAAGTGCACAAGTGATAGGATCTGTGCGATAAGAGCGGTTACATCTAGCCTGAGTGAAATCTTGATAATGTGTGTGTATATGCCTACGGACCAACATGATAATTTGCCTTTGTTCACTCAATGTTTGGGTGAGTTGTATGCATTAGCACAAGACAGCTGTATTGAAACTGTTTACATTTTAGGAGATTTAAATGCACATCCTACAGCCCTTTTTGGGGAGGAATTATTTGATTTCTGTAGTGAAAATATATGGGTCTGCGCAGATATTGTAAAATTAGGTATTACTTCTGATACATATACATATATAAGCGAGGCTCATGGGTGTCAAAGATGGCTGGATCACTGCATAGTTAGTGAATCAGCATGGCAAACTATTAACAATATTGAAGTTTTATATGATATGTACTGGTCAGATCACTTTCCTGTACGGATTGAGTGTGATTTAGGGCATATTAGGTTCAAGGTCCAAGTATGCACTGAATACTGTAATAATAGAGTTATTTGGGGCATGAGAAATGTGGAAGAAATAGAAAAATATACCAATATATGTAATGATAAACTAAAACTTATTCATTTTCCTCCTGAGTTTCAATTATGTGCTGATGAATTTTGTAAGGATGTGGAACATAGAATTGTTATAGATAGATATTACAAGTCTATTATAGATATTATGTGCCAAGCTGCTGTTGACTGTTGTACTAAAAAGTTTGTTAAAAATATCAATAGAAATGGATGTTTGCGGGGCTGGAATAAACATGTGGCGGGAGCGCATAAGCAGGCAAGACTGGATTTTTGCACATATGTCCTATATGGGAAGCCGCAGTGTGGGCCTGTTTATGAAGCTATGTGTCACAGTAGAAAGATATTTAAGGCTAGACTAAAGTTTTGTCAAGTCAGTCAAGAACAAATCAGTATGGATATTCTTGCCTCGCAGCATGCATCTAAACAGTTTAACAAGTTTTGGAAAAGCACTAAAAGGTTAAATGGAAAGGTATCTCTGCCTGTTAGTGTGGATGGTTTAAGTGATCCTGTGAGTATTGCCAATATGTTTGGGAAGTGTTTCAAAGTAGAATCACAATTACAGTCACATGCAAAACCAGATATGTTGGGCATTAGCCCTACCTTTGAAATAACAAGTACTATGGTGTCACAGGTCATTAGAAACATGAAAAAGGGCAAGTCTCCGGGACATGATGGACTAAGTATTGAACACCTACAGCATGCAGGTCCACATCTGAATAGAATACTAGCTATGCTTTTTACTTTTTGTGTGCGCCATTGTTACTTGCCAGGTGATCTTATGAAAACTATTGTGACTCCGCTTATCAAAAACTCGTCAGGTGACATTGCTGATAAGGAGAACTATCGGCCTATCTCGCTGGCTACGGTGGTTGCAAAAGTGTTAGATAAAATACTAGACGTGCATCTTAGCCGACATATACAACTTTATGAAGCACAGTTTGGCTTTCAGGAGGGGCTATCGACTGAAAGTGCAATCTTAACACTTAAGCACACTGTTGATTACTATGTCAAGAGAAAAACTCCTATATATGCGTGCTTCTTAGACTTGTCCAAAGCTTTTGACTTAGTGTCATACGATCTACTCTGGGACAAGCTAAGGGAGACGGGTGTTTCACCCGAGGTTGTGAATCTTTTCTCATATTGGTATAGTAACCAAAAAAATAAAGTGAGATGGGCAAATGTTTATTCTGACGAGTATTCACTTAAATGCGGTGTGAGACAGGGAGGGTTAACATCGCCACGTTTGTTTAACTTATATGTGAATGAGCTGATCGGCGAACTGAGTGGTATGCATGTCGGTTGTCGTGTGGATAATGTAAGTGTAAACAACATAAGCTATGCGGACGATATGGTGCTGCTCAGTCCGTCATTTTATGGGTTGCAAAAATTAGTGAATGTATGTGTAAGATATGCGGTGACGCATGGCTTGAGGTACAATGTAAAAAAGAGCGAGTTCATGATCTTCAAAGGTAAAAATAAAGTGCCATATTACATACCACCGCTTCTTTTAAACAATGTGCCAATAAAGCAGGTATCACAGTTCAAATATTTGGGTCATATATTGAGCGATGATCTCAAAGATGATAAGGACCTAGAGCGTGAGCGAAGGTCATTGTCAGTGCGTGGCAACATGCTGGCACATAGATTTACTCGCTGTTCTGTGCCTGTAAAGTTAACTCTTTTTAGAGCCTATTGCCAAAGTTTTTATACAAGTGGTTTATGGGTCAGTTTCACGCAGCGAGCGTATAGTGCACTAAGAGTGCAATACAATAATGTTTTCAGGGCCCTGTTTCGACTCCCCCGCTTTTGTAGTGCGTCAGGAATGTTTGCGGACGCAGCTGTGGACGACTTCTACGCCATAATGCGCAAAAAGTCTACATCCATTATAAGGCGTATGCGGGGGAGTGGGAACAGGATCCTGGAGATGATCTCGGACAGGGTGGACTCTGCCGTCCTCGCCCGCTTTATGGATCTCCACGTGAGGGGTGATCGATGAGGGGAGGGGTCTTTTTTGTGTGTGGACCCCAGGTGTTTTTATATTATATAACATAGATTATAAGTGGCTTGTTATTAACAAATTATGGAACCTGTTTTCTGAAATAAATGATTTTTATTTTTATTTTATTATTTTTATTTTATAGTTTCGCCATGTCTGTCCGTCCGTCCGTCCGCGGATAATCTCAGTGACCGTTAGCACTAGAAAGCTGAAATTTGGTACTAATATGTATATCAATTACGCCGACAAAGTGGTAAAATAAAAAGTGGAAAAAAATATTTTATTAGGGTACCTCCCCTATAGGTACGTAAAGTGGGGAGTGTTTTTTTTTTTCATTTTAACCCTAACGTGTGATATATTGTTAGATAGGTATTTAAAAAAAAATAGGGGTTTACTAAAATCATTTTTTGATAATGTTAATATTTTCGGAAATAATCGCTCCAGAAGTAAAAAAAAATGTGTCCCCCCCTCTAACTTTTGAACCATAAGTTTTAAAAATATGAAAAAAATCTCAAAAGTAGAACTTTATAAAAACTTTGTAGGAAAATTATTTTGAACTTGATAGGTTGAATAGTTTTTGTAATTTTTTCAAAAAAAAAATGTGACGGACGGAAAACTACGGAACCCTACACTGAGCGTGGCCCGACACGCTCTTGGCCGGTTTTTTAATAAATAAATAAATAATTATTATAATCTTTTACGTAACGCTGGTTCATATTAAAATTTGTCGTAATTAAAGCATACCATAATATTGCACTGTCACAGAATTAACATAAGTATACTAAATTATAGCTCAATCGGTAAAGGATAACTGCTGTAAAATTCAGTTGCAAGAGTTGACCCGAACATGTATGTTCGGATATAATGTATTACATACTCGTAGAAACATTGCAAGTTAAATAAAGGCTTGTAAAAATACTTCTACTAAAGTAAAATGCCTCCACGATGTCCTAAAACGGCACTGAAAGGCGCTTGGGAAGCTGAAGAACTGAAAGGAGTCACGATTTTTTTGCTGACCTCGATAGCACCTGCATTTTTAGGGTTCCGTTGGAAATAAAGTTGAAAGGTTTTTAGTAGATAGTAAAGTTGGTATCAGGTTGCTTCCGTTATCTAATAATTCAATGATTATTACTAACCAGTTTTCGTCCGCGTAGGATTCGATCATCGCATTAAAATTCAATTGCTATACTTTAATTTCAGGTGTGTACGCGGGACACACTTTCGCATTTATTATATTAGTATAGATATGGATTGCATCATGGACCCGGTTATGTTCTTAAACTACGACTAAGACCATCAACGGGGATAGGCAGCAGCATCCTTGGAGTGCGGTGGAGATATTGCTGTCGTCTCGGAGGACATACCGGTGCATAGAGGGCAGGGGTGTCTTCTCTCATCTCTCCTATTTCTATGAGCGATACAATAGGCAACAAGTGCCGCGGCATAATAGAGTGGGCATTATCGAGCGTCTTGGAAGACCTGGATTATGCCGATGACCCATGCCTGCTGACTCACACACGCGCCGACATGCAAGCCAAGCTGGACGACCTACAACGAGAGGGATTGCTAGGTTTAACACGCAATTGTACACAAACGCAATTTATCACAACAATTTACCACATTCGTTATTCTTCACAGTCCTAATTTTTGCACAAAATCGTTTCTTCCCGTTCGCAATTGTACACAATCTAGTTTATCTACAATTGAGTTCACCAAGATATCAGTTACTAATTTGTAAGCTTTTTACTCAATTGCTATTCAATTCAATTCTACACTTCTTATTCAATTCACAATTCTACACCGAGCACCTTGTAGTGTCTGCTGGGATGTTGACAAAAGATAAAACAAAACAAATTAGATCCAGTACCCAGTAATTGAAAATTCCAGTCTTAAGTAAAAATGATAGAGCTAAAACGTATTGTCTACTCTTGGGTATTATGATAACCAGCATAAGGACGTTTAACTTATAGTATTATAAATTATACGGAACCTTATGTAAACTGCATAAAATTCACGCACTTTTTTGCAATTAGACGAAAAGCTTTCACCCCCAAAGCGATATTAAAAGCTGCCCCAAGAGAGAATTGACACGACAATTTTGGAACGAAATTATTTTCTCCTTCAGGCCTACGAAATTTAAATTAGCTTCGTCATTAATCTTACCTAAAGGTCAATCATTAGCTGAGGACATATTTTTACGTTGATATAGTGACGCGTTTTCCCTTTTTTTAATGTCAGAAGTGGGATTAAACTAATTGTCGAGATCCATTTCATTTCGCTCGTTTCATAGTCAAAGCGACGGATGAATAAATTTTCTAATTTTAACTTAATACAAGTATTACCACACACACATTACTTCACAATATAATATTTGACAGCGCTTACGCAAAGAAGCTGTAATAATAATTTTATTTATTATTTGACGACCTGTGTGTGTGTGTGTGTGTGTTTTGTGACGACCTGTTTGGCCTAGTTGGTGGTGACTCTGCCTCCGAAGCTAGAGGTCCCGGGTTCGAATCCCGGCCAGGGCATTTATTTGTGCAATTTTCACGGATATTTGTTCTTGGGTCTTGGATGTTTTCTATGTATTTAAGTATGTATTTATCTATATAAGTATGTATATCGTCGTCTAGTACCCATAGTACAAGCTTTGCTTAGTTTGGGTCGATTTGCGTAAGATTGTCCCCCAATATTATTATTATTATTCGATAGGGACAATTCATTTATTATTTATTTTTATTTATTTAGCATTACAGCTTAAAACCAACACAATGTGAACTTACATAGGTAACAGACAAATTAACAAAATAATATAACAACATATCACATACATAACATAACACACAACATTATTGCTTACATTGTAACAGTAGACCCCCCCCCCCCGTGTGGTGCCGGGCTAGAATAGCACCACCCCCTTTCTTCCCTTAAGAGTCGATGGGAACCAGGTTGAAGTGTGTTGTGGGCGATGGGCTAGCAACCTTTCACTGCAATATCACATTGTCTCCATCTATAAAACTACAATTGCTAAAAGTGGCACTGAAATTAATTTTTATGTGCTTTGCCTACCCCTTTTGGGAATATAGGCGTGAGTTTATGAATGTGTGTATGTATGTAACAGTAGACACCCTTTTATCCATCATCACGCAAAAATTCGTAATAACCGCCTCCATAGCCATCCTAAACTTCAAAATCATCATCCTCTTAGCGTTATTCCTGAGTTTCTCCATTTTTGTATATAGGTAGGCTGCAAAGAAGCTTAGAATGTCAAATTTTATTCTTTCAGCGTCAGTTCTATTAAGCACCTCACAAAACGATTCGTTTTCACCTCTCACCTCACCAGTTTTTATATGAATACTGTTAAAATTTGTCAACTTAGAAAAGTTGAAAAACCCCAAAATTTTCATTTCAAAACTCAATATCTCAAAAACGACAGCAGATTTTCATGAAGCATGGTTAAAAACACTCGGGATAAAATTATCAATGCAATGACAGCAAAAAAAAATGTGGAGGCACATTGAACGTAGAACTGATGGCCGTTGGGGTGGAAAGGTTCGCAAATGGCGACCACGTGCCGGAAGGCGCAGCGGGGATAGGCTTCAAGGTGGACTGATGACCTGGTGATGGTCGCGAGAGTCCGCTAGATGCGGGTGGCGCAGGAACGGTAATTGTGGCACTCTTTAGGGGAGACTTATGTCCAGCAGTTGACGTCCTTCGGCTGCTATGATTATGGTGAGTTGAACCAAACAACCTGGCCGAATACCGAACATTAAAAAAAAATTAATAAAATTTATATAATTAATTAAATTTATTTAATATTTCTTGTGAGATGTATGTATGACTCTTCTTCCTGTACTCTAGCACTACCTGTTCATAATTTTATTTTGATAACTGTTCCTGCTACCCAAAGGTTGTCTGTAAGAGATCGCTTTAAGCGATAAGACCGCCTGTTGCTACCATTACTAGTTATGTAAGTTTTTTTGTGTAACATTGTTCTCTTGTGTGGTGCAATAAAGCATATTTATTATTATTATTATTATTTAAAAAATACGCCAGATATGCCGGATACCGAATAGTAACCGAAAATTTGGCGCATCTCTAATAAATACCACTTTTATTTCTGTGAACTACAAATAAGATTAAATTACAACAGAAAATCTGTACAAACGTCTTTAACGTGATATTAAGGAAATACAACTTGATATACCCTTCCCTCTTTAGGGTAGCCTCCTGAATAATTGAACAATCTCAAGCCAAACATAAGTCATGAATTTATATCCGACATACTTAAGCTGTGTCTACAACGAATAAAGCAAATGTGTATTTTTAAAGAGTAAATGAATAGTCAAAAGGAAATGAAATATTACACATTTGTTTTAAAACCAATATAATATTAGATTATTTTTCTTTTTATACAGGGCGTGGTCTGTACTAGGAAAAAATAAATAAAAGGACGCTTCCATAGAGCATTTGCAGACCTCTTGTGTCAAAAAAATATCTTTTATCACTTGGGAGAAATTTAGATTTAACCTTTGACCTCCAAGTAATGGATCTTGGCACCACGAAATTATATCGCGGCAGTCACTGCTGATTTTTTAAATTAAATCCAATTAGAAATCATTTCTGGAGAGTCAATAGTGTCCCGTTTAATTTTTTGCTACTATTACAGGCCACAACCTGTTTATAAATCTACATATAAATTCCGTCATAATTTAGTACAGTTCGCTATGAATGCTCAGATGCTTGCGCATATCGAACCCACGACCCTCTGTTTAAAAGATGCTCATCTGAACTACACGGTCACCACCGCTTGTTCAACTTAAAGGATAGTTTCCACCAAATAGCTCGCATCGCATCGGATCGGAATAAATTTCTTTCTTTAAACGATATTAAATAATGTACACAGTGATAGTGTCCTGCACGGCTAATCGCGAAAATAGGTTTTCTACTGTAACATTGTTATTTCGCAGTAGCTGACACTGTCATTTTATATTTAACTATACATATAATGTATATTGTTTTGAAAAAATTACACCTCGCCCAGTTTCTTACGCCGGTTCTTCTCGTGGTAGAGGTTTATTTTTCCGAAACGGTGGTAGTTTATTGACGTTCATAGATGCATGTAATATGCCTAATTTGAAGAATTAACTACTTTTACTTTTTTACACAATATCGGCCATTTGTCGGCCTGTTTAGCCTAGTTGATAGTGTGACTGCCTCCGAAGCTCTCTAACTTCCGAGACCTCTGTCCCGGGTTCGAATCCCGGTAAGGGCATTTGTTTCTGTGGTGAGCAGAGGCAATCATTTGTTCCTGAGACTTGGATGTTTTCTATGTATTTAAGTATATATCTATTAAATATATCTTCGTCTAAAGAATTGTCCCCTTAATTGTAAAAAAAGTGTAAAAAATTGTCCCCCTAATATTTATTTATTATTTAAAGTCTATATTAGCAAGCCGCGCACAGCACCATACTTTCGCCTACGATCGCGTGTCGCGGAAGACGCCCACGGGAGAGCTGCTGTGCGTGGCTTGCTAATATAGACTTTAAATACAATGGAAATGTACTATTTTAAATCAAGATTTCGAAATATCGATTGCAGAGTCTCGATACGAGTACGCGGAACAGTTACATCAATAAATATCCCAACTATTATTCGCAGCTAGTATAGCGTGAGGTGTCCAAAATATCAAATGTCACTGTTTCGAGGGTGGACTATTTTAACTGCGCAACACTGTAGCATGCAGGATATTTTTACCGACTACAATAGAAGGCAGGAGGTGCTCAGTTCGTCTGCATGTTTGCTGGTTTTTTCATGTATGTATATTCCCCGTAACTCTTGACCACGTTGGCCGATTTCGATAATTATATTTTTGTTTCAAAGCAGGTACCCCGATATTGGTCCCATATAAATTTGGTGAAGGACTGATGATGGGATCTAGGAGGAATCGAGGGAACTCCTCGAATTTGATAGGCACGTATATGCCGATTTTGGTATTTTCTGTAGGTAACCAAGCATTGGCTCACGGAAACCACAAATTGTGGCACAGCAAGTAAAAAATTGCAGTCAGTTTTTTTTTGGTATAAATTATTACGGTACAGTTTTATGGTATTCAATTTATTAATTGAATACTTATTAGTATGATATAAATGTAAACTTTGTTTTCACGCCCGTAATATCTAACTTTGACATTGTTAATTTTCACGGTAGGTAATATGGTACAGTCAGCCTCATAAGTAGCTGGCCACTTTGGGACTTAGTCGCTTTCACCCGTCGTCAATTTAGTATGACAGTTGAAACATGATGTTAGAGTGACACGGTACAAAGGTGTTAATCCCCTTGTGAGGCCAACCGTACCCAGGAGGGGGACCTCCCACTGATAATTCCCCATCCAGAACCATCTTCTGGATTCAAGTATGATGCCAAGTGGTACGAGTATCGCGCGCGATTCATGAACTCCTGTGCAAATTAGAAAGAAGAGGGGATATTTTATCTCACACCGCATCGTACGACAGATATGAAACTGTCCTACTGATAGACTGAAAATACCAAAGCTATCAACCAAAATTAGAGGCTATATATGAATATGAGACCGACCATTAGAAAGCTTTTAACGGCCGTGTTCCAATCCTATCAAATGATCAATCTTGGTTAGTGCTGCATCTAGGTAATTATTGGTGATAGGACTGAGGTCATAGATTCAAATTGTAGTGTTTGTGGAACGCCACAATGTATTTCAGTCAAAAGATGTTGTAGGTTTATGTAAAAACGGAAAAAATGTTGGTCATTTTTTTATGGCCAACAAACACATGGCCCGCCTGATGATAAGCGCTCAAGTTGACAAAGGGGAAACATACTGGGGAATACACTCGCAACATAAAAACCAGTCAATAACAGTCCTTATTGTTACCCTAGTTCACAATTATCCCAATAAAAATATTTTTTCTCCGCTTTTTTTATTATTACTACGATTGTCAACAATGGTATCGTTATGTGATCTAAAAATATTTTGTATAATATTTCTTATACACGGGGCACCCCATTAATAATAGTAGTAAAAGTGAGATTATAGTTTATAAGGCCGGAAATAAGACCTACTCTGACGTGCCGCCAGTCTCACTCGCCGGAGTCAACCTGAAGAGAGTCACTCAATTCAAATATTTGGGCCACTGGGTCACCGATAACTTAAAAGACAATCTGGACATTGAGCGAGGGCGGAGATCATTGGCCGTCCGCAGCAATATGTTGGCCCGCAGGTTTGTGCGATGTACGAGCGAAGTCAAACTCGCGCTATTTAAAGCTTACTGCGTTTCCTTGTACACGTGCGGCCTTTGGGTCGACTACACGCGGCGG
Source organism: Notocelia uddmanniana (assembly GCA_905163555.1). Classification (NCBI taxonomy): domain Eukaryota; kingdom Metazoa; phylum Arthropoda; class Insecta; order Lepidoptera; family Tortricidae; genus Notocelia; species Notocelia uddmanniana. Next base: position 21,229,720 of record LR991067.1, read on the forward strand.
GCGTATAATGATCTTCGAGTGCTGTACAACGACGCGTTCCGGGTGCTAATGGGGCTGCCGCGCTGGTGCAGCGCGTCTGCGATGTTCGCGGAGGCGCGCGCGGACAGCTTCGGGGCCGTCACGAGGAAGAGGTGTGCGTCGCTTCTCTCGCGTAGGCGCGACAGCCCCAACCGCATTCTGAGCGCGTTGGCGTGTCGCTGGGATAGCCCGATGCTGGCCCGCTGGATTAGTGTGCATGCGCACTACTAATAGCAGAAGGCAAACCTTTTTAATATTGTATATGTTTTTTACTAACACTTAGTTTCATAAGCAATCAATTGTATTTATTAGTAACATGATATGGGTTCTATGCCTGAAATAAATATTTGTATTGAAAAATTGAATTGAATTATGTTCAATAATAAAAAAATAAAAAAAACTGACTTCAATGGGGGAGGCCGGTTAAAGATTATTATACTTAGATGGTGCACCCTTAGATTCCATACAATAAAATAAAAATGGCTATAAGTATGTTTATAATGGTAGAAGACTAAGTACCCTCAATTCCTCATGAAATCTCAAGCTTGACAAAAATGTGTCTTGAAAACCTTGCTTGCTTGACAAACAAAACGAAGAGAACAAATTGCCAAACGTGAACTTTTCGTCGTTGAAGAGTTCTGTTCTGATCAGCATCAGCAGTTCCACTTCATCAAATATCACATTTTCGGATGAAAATGCTCGACTTGATGATAAAAACATAAAAATCACTATATGTTTGCATTTAAGATTTGAGGAGTTCCCTCAATTCCTCATGGATACCATCATCAGAACTGCGTTTTGACAAAAACGGGACCAATTTGGATACACATACTTATAATCAAAAAAATAATTTTCCAAATCGGTTACGAAATGACGAAGTTATGGAGTAACAAACATTAAAAAAAAACGCAACCGAATTGATAACCTCCTCTTTTGAAATCTTGAAGTCGGTTAAAAAGGTTAGATACAATTGTTAATTTTTTTTTCGAATATTCGAACAATTTTTAGTGGTCGTTACCGCTTATTACAAACACCAGACATAAAAAAAAATGATACTTACTATGCTGGCTCGATGACCCGAAGCGGATCTTGGCCTCCGACCCAAGAGGACACTATTCTCTATTCTACGCCACCTGACGCCAGTAGGAAACTCTGTGGTTAGCCAGATCTTTTAGGGGCTTGTCAATCCAGTATCTGAGACGTTTTCCATTTGGCCGACCCACATACGCTCTCATTAAACGATCGTCTCCCATCCTAGCTGCTTTGACTTCACCCATTGTATTTGGAATGGCCATCAGCTCTTCCAGCTCCCTATTTCTCCTACGTCTCCATGTTTAGATTTGTTTGGTGATTGTTACAATAATATTACTAGTTTCTTGTTATTTATTAATACACTTTTTATTCCACATAAAAAAAAAATAACGTACAAAAGGCCAACTTGACACCATGAAAATCTATACCTAGTCTTATTTGTTTTGTACTCTATCTGATGTGGACCTAGCATAACATAAATGTAAAACTGTATTGTTCAGGCAAGATACACTAGACAGTTTATTCTACCCAGAATATTTCACGAACGAAATCATTGTTCAAATTTGATGAGCCAACTGAGGCGCTGGGTAAGAATGGCAAAAGTATTTGAAAACGGTTCGAAATCTTGTTTCGTTAGATTTGTTTCAGTCATTGTAAGTTGTTGTTGGAGAATGGATTGTTAAAAAAGACATGCCTCAGTTTTGAACTAATCCTCGATCCGATGATAATAGTTAGTAAATATCACTTAGTTTACTGTAATGATGTCTCATTTAATATATGTAACCTGAATCTGTGGTCTGAAACCAAATCAGAGACAAAGTTCTACGAAGTCTTCAACTCTTCATTTCTTAATTAATCCGCTACGAAGAAATATGTTAAAATTAATGGATTTCTAGAAATCTTGCGCCAAAAACCTTCTTACTGCCTGTGGTTTTGAATCGTCTTCTTATCGTGTTTAAAGGTCTATTAAATACTTATATCTATTAAATGCTTATATCATCGTCTTTACAAAAAAAATCTTCACCACCTACTCAGCTTTACATTTCATTTCTCCATTACCAAAAGGTTGTCTGGAAGAGATCGCTCTTTAGCGATAAGGCCGCCTGTTGTTTTACCTCTGTCTCCCTGTATCTTTGTTTATTCTTATTGTATGATGATTTGTTATGTGAGGTGTGCAATAGAGAGTAATTGTATTGTATTGTATTGCACCCTTAAAACAAGCCTCATTAACAGTGATCGGCACCGTCCGTGCAACACCGCGGGGTTCCGAGTAGAAATGACGAGTGGACATGACTATAATCCAGTGATCTTTTACGAAAAAATAATTATATTGAGTGTTGTATATCTGTAACTAGACATTAAAATATTTAAGAAAGTCATAAATTGTATCATAATTCATTAAAGAAAATATTGATATATGTACTTTGAATTTCGATTGGTCTCATTTTACATTGTGAAAATTTTAAGTAGTATTTTATTTTGAGCACTCGTAAAATATGTATATAAGTGTTTAAATATAACCATTTGAAGTGCAACAAAACCCTTTGCCGGACTTGGGGGCTCGTCGAAGGTCACTTTCGGATTTTCTATTGTTTGCGTTTATGACCAAAGCATAGTCGGAACAGGTTCGGAAAAGACTGACTGACCATCATTTTCTGATTTACTGATAAGGATTGCAACAAATTTCTAAGAGCAAAAATATATACTTATGTTTTTCGGTTCATTGAGTTCGCACGTTGTGATTTATAATAACTGCTCAGCGTTTATTTAAACGACTTTGACTTGTTTTACGGACTCGGTGATAATTTCTTATAAATATTGTGGCTTACTCTAACTAGACTTTTTATTTGCTTCTGTTAGAGTCCTCAATATGGCGCGGAAAGCTTGGTTCTTTGCTAAACTGTGGTAACTTTCTAAAATCAGAAATAATGACTTCTTTTTACGACGCGAATCCCGAAATCCTGTGCATATCCATATTAACATAATGATTGAGGACATTAACACCGTGTTGCACGGACGGTGCCGATCAATGCTTATTAAACTAAAAAATCACTTCCTTATACAACAAAAACCGGTCAAGTGTGAGACCGACTCGCACACCGAGGGTTCCTACAACGATCGTGCACCCTACCCGACCCCATCAATTCAAGAGAAATGGAACGCCATGGGTACAGTGACATCTATCGGAGCATTACACGACCTTAGTTTAGAATTTTTTATTATAAATTGTAAGTAAATATATTATAGCATTATATAGAAAATATAGCATTGTTATTTTGTAGTAATTGAGACTGTAATTTTATATTTAACTGTACAAATATATTGTTTTGAAAAAATGACACGTCACCGAGTTTCTTACGCCGGTTCTTCTCGTGGCAGAGGTATATTTTTCCAAACCGGTGGTAGTTTATTGACATTCATAGGTGCATGTAATATGCCTAATTTGAAGAATAAGCTACTTTTACTTTTTACTTTTACTTTTATAATTTAGGTAGAGATATAAATTTAAAAAACATGTTCAATGCATCTGGGTTAGCCTTTTTTATAACTACTCCAAATTTCAAATTGATAGCATAAGTAGTTCTTGAGATGTAATGTGGCAGACGGACAGACAGGCCGAGAGGCACTACAAGGGTTCCTTTTTACCATTTTGGTACGGAACCCTAAAAATGAATTATACAATATTATTCGAAAAAGGGGACCCGGGTATGTCCTAAAACTAGCAAGACCACCGGGGGATGGGCAGCAGCATCCCTGAAGTGCGGTGGAGATACTGCGATCGCCAACCCGCATGCCAAGCGTGACGATTATGGCATTTACCCCCATGAAATTGGGGGAGGCCTATGTCCAGCAGTGGAAGTCTTTCCGCTGACATCGTGGATTCTAAAAACGACCATGCGTCAAAGTCTATCTAAAATCAAGAAAGCCGGGAGTTATGTCATTGAATAGGTCTTTAAATCTACTGCCAGCTCTTAATCACTCTGACTAAAAGATGAATATCTCAGTTCTGCAATGAAATTCGACTTGGTGCCCGTAGAACGAAATGAAGTAGATTTAAAGACCTATCTAATTACCTCTCAGCTTTGTTCGTTTTAGGTCCAGACTCCATACAAAGTTGCCCATGGTTCTTTCTACAGACTTATCATAGAATTCTGCGAATTATAGTTTGATTCCATCAATTACTTTTAAAGTAGGTATTCACCGTAAATTACCCCGTATCAAAACGCTCTTGCATATCAGCTCTAAATGTATTCAGGAAAGTTCAAAGGATATAACTTTACTTAATCGCCAAGGAGGTTCTTAAAGAAATCGCATTAAAACTTTTGCTATAGGTGTAGCCATGGTATTAACAAAGCAAGTCGCTTTGGTTTAGTCAGCCGACGACCAAGGATGTTATATTACGTCCAAACATGTCGGGCTAAGCTCAAAAAGCTGAATAGGTACATGTAATTTACTAATAGAATAGTTAATAGGTATAGGTAGATGCGGGTGGAGCAGAACCGGTCACTGTGGCACTCTATTGTGTCCACTGTCCAGCGGTGGACGTCCTTTTTCTGATATGATAACGATGATGATGCTAGTCAGCCATGAAAGTCTACAACTTTCTTGGGTGACTCTACAGGCAAGCGCGTGTAAAGTCAGACAGTCACAGATGAAGTACAATTTACTGTACTTAGGGCAGGACGCGTCAGCGCGGTGATATATATTATGTAAGCGCCATATACCTATATATATTATGTGTATATATATATTATGTGTGATATGTATTATGGGACTTACTTGCATGAACAGTTTGTTTGCCATCCACCAATAATAATAAATGCTTTAATCGCAATGCTTGGATGCGGATTGGCGATCGCAGTACCTCCACCGCACTCCAGGTATGCTGCTGCCCATCCCCCGGTGGTCTTGGTCGTAGTTTTAGGACATACCCGGCTCCATTGTTGTTTCTTGTCATCGTGGCAATAAAATCTGCGGGCAAATTAGAGTGGTGAGGCGAATTACCCGCGGGTTGTGAATCCAGCTGGTCATGGCAGCAGCAATCTCACGTATGATCTTAACCGGGCCCTTTTGCAGTAGGGCTGCTACATTACCGGAAACTGTTTGATATAGGGTTGACCCTAAAGATACATTTATCTTGTTACAATTTATAGAAATTACGTGTTGATCATAAGCACATATATTTTTCGATTATTTTATATTAATTAGTCTTGGTGGTTTTTTTGTGTAATTACTGAATGATCACAAATTCAATAAACTCCTTCCGCGAACGTGACAGCTGCGGAATGATTTTGCCGTAGTTTTCGCAAGGAACTACAGAATCTATTATGTTTTTTATATATCTATCAATAAATAAAAATAATATCGTAATATATTAACTATTTAATGTTACAATACTACATACATATTGTGTTGAGTTGTACCTTTCTTTGTTAACAATAAAGATTATCTTAACTTATCTTATTTAAAAATGCACAAAAAACTAACATAGCGAAAAATTCAATATAATACAAAATTTGTTACTTAACACTTCCGTTTGGAAAAAAGATAGTTTAACAATTTGGTTTCTGGTTCGTCATGATGGGATAATAGGGCAACCCTAACAAAAAGCTAAGAGAATCTAAAAATAAATAGTAGGTATAAATCTCCCCATTCAGCCTGTTCAGTATTCCACAGACAACCATTGCCTAGTTCGGTGGTTACATTATTATGCCATTTGTTTGCACCCTTTTCCATTAATTCATCGTGTTAACGTCCGGGTGAAAGAAACATTATTCGTAATGTCTAAGGTTAAAGAACCGTGCTATATGGGTGTACTCAGCAAGCTCAAATGTGGCAAGCGTTTATGGAAAATACTTAAGGCTACTTCCGCACTGGACGGTCTGGGCTCGGTGTGATTTCAGTAAACTGTCAGCTACAAAAGTCAACTGTCAGCTGAGTTTGTACAGATTTTTTACTCATCATCACCATCATCATATCAGCCGAAGGACGTCCACTGCTGAAGGGCCTCCCCCAAAAAGTGCCACAATGACCGACCCTGCTCCACCCGCATCCAGCGGACACCTGAGACCTATACCAGGTCATCAGTTACCTTGTGGTGGGCCTACCCACGCTGCGCCTTCCGGTACGTGGTCGCCACTCGAGAAACTTTCTGCCCCAACGACCATCGGTTCTACTTGCAATGTGCCCTACCCACTGCCACTTAATAATAAGTGCTTCCTGATTGGTACGGGATGCGCGGCCGTACCGATGCAGTACTACAACACCGCCCCACTTCCGCGCAATACGACACTACTGCTCAAATGTAATGCTGACATTATGCCGTTACGTAATTAAATATATACGAAGTCAGTATGCTGTCGGGAAAGTAGAAAATACCGCATACAGTTTGCGCCTCGCCAAGTCAGGAAGTTCTCTTAGTCAAATAATGATAGATCAGCCGTAGTCATGGGGTATTATTAGAAATTTAAAACTGATATCTTGCCTTAGCTCTTCGACTGGACACATTTAACTTATTACCCAATTAACCAGTCAATGTGACAGTAAACGGTAATTTTTGTCATAAGCATATAGCTATAATATTGAAAGACAGATAAACTAGTAAATTAACTAAGTCTATCAGGCCAGGAGCCATGATATGTCGAAGTTATATCATATCAGCCGAAAGACGTCCACTGCTGGACAGAAGCCTCCCCCAAGGATCTCTACACTGACCGGTCTTGCGCCACCCTCATCCAACGGCTTCTCGTGATTTTGCACAAAAAAGTTAAATACGAGTGCCTCTGTCAAATCTCTCTAAGACCCGCACTCATCCCAAAACACTCTAGTACATTGCCCCTCCCCTAACCTAATCTTATTCCTGAGTCGACTCAGTAACATTATTTTACTTACTGCGCTTACCATCTCACTAAAAAGAACCTATAACTCTCGTTACTTCCCTATAAAATATAAATGAAAAACTTATTTAAACAAAACAAAGCTTTTCATGAATTTCAATCATATTTAAGATCTTTATATTCATGAAGTCAAGAAAACAGTACCATTAACTCACTTCATTAAATCTCTCGCGGTTAGTTTAACATTTATACTTGCTAATTTAATAAAGTATTTTACTTCTCTGGTTACATTTTGTTCAGAGGCCATCCCAGTTTTATGGTTCTGCATAAATAAAGCACTAAATTGTAGTTCTATAATTTTACGTACAAGTTACGTGAGAGACCATAGAAGGGTTTTGAACTTGAACCAAGTAAATAAGTAATTTGAGTGTTTACTTACTTACTCCGCTAGGTAGCGGACCCCAGGCATTCTTCAGGATGCAACTGTACTGGGAATAATGCTCGGATGATGATGACTTACTTACTCCGCTGGCTCAGCGACCCAAAGTGGATCTTGGCCTCCGACACTAAGACACGCCACTGTTCTCCGTCCTGGGCAGCTTGTCACCAATCAGAGTCGGCTGTTCAAAGCTGGCAGAGATCTTTTTGGACTTCGTCTATCCAACGATACCTTGGTCGGCCGAACGGGCGTCGAGTGTTTGAAGTTAATAAATGTTAAAGATAAATAAGGTATGGTTGAGAGAGCTACGGCACAGCGGAACGTCATCTCACTCATCATCGTAACTGTGGTACGAGTACATTATACCTCTACCTCACAGAAGACCGCATTTATAAGTAATAACACCACTACATGCTCTTTAGGTATGTGGTATCGTGTTACTGGTGGTGATTATTGGTCACCTCTGTCACCAGCGCTCCCGAAGATTCTCTGTATTGAGATAAAAGGACCTGCATATGTATCTCGCTGTCAACACAACGAATCCTCGAGTCAATAAAGGATCCGCAATGTGCTTGTGATTTTTTTGGAGTCATTAGTGTCCATAGGCTACGGTGTTTGTTTACTATCAGTCAGGCCGTAAGCTTGTTTGCCACGGGTAAACGTGGCAGTACTTGCCACTTAATCTTATGGCATACGAGTATTGGACCCGGACCCGGATATGTCCTAAAACTACGACCAAGACCACTGGAGGATGGGCAGCAGCATGCGGTGGAGATACTGCGATCGCCAATCCACATGCCAAGCGTGGTGATATGGCATTTACCCCCCATGAAATGTCCAGCAGTGGACGTCCTTCGCCTGATGCTTCGGCGGTGGTGGTGGATACGAGTATAAATACAGGGTGTTAATTTCCGTTCCTTCAAGCATATAGCCGTTTATACCCATAGAAACGACGTGGCGTATTCAGTTAAGATTACTTTACAGTACATATGGTGCTACGTTACCGCACGAGTGCAGTAATCAGCAGATTACGTGCATATGTCGAAACTTTAAAGAGCCATAACCAAAACGTTGTACGATACACGTGCGAATAGGTAATTCGCAACTCGTGTCGATTTATCACCACTCGTTGTGAATTTCCTGTTCTCTGCACTTGTATCGTAATTTAATATTATGTCATCTCAGAAATGTGCTCTTGCTTTATACTTTAGATAAGCCCTATTTGGGTATGGGTATTCATAATTCACAATTCACCATAAAGACGGAGTCTACTAATATTATAAAAGAGAATGTTTCTTGGTAGTGATTTAATACTGAAAGATGTTTCAGTATTAAATTACGACTAACAAACATATGAGACAACAGATATGGATGAAATCTAAAAAACAAAATTTACAACCTCCTCAGGTATATTAAAATATTGAATACATTTATTCAAAAAGTCATCCTCAAAAATACAAAATCAGAGGTAGAATTTGTTCAAAGGAATCCTCGCAGATTATTTATTATTTAAATCGCAACAAAAGTAAGTTAAAACATAAATCCTGCATGACCCAGAATCTTAACCGTGACGCCCTTTGCGCTATGAGCGTACGGAAATGTCTCCATGCACCGTGATTATGCCATAACTGTTTCAGTCATAAACTGCAGGCGGCATTATCTGTGTGCGGTATTTTTTACTGAGATCTTATTGATGTCGTCCAGATTCCGCACTTGTGAGTTTACTATCTGTGTTATCCTGAATTAAAGCATTGTTAACGCGGTCTCATCTGTATTTTATTAAAGTTGCGTAAATAATACAGGGTGGGAATGAGTATACCGACAGATTTTAACCAACGATTCTAGTGCCTATTTGGACAAAAAAAGTAATATAAGCATTGCTGGATAAAACCTAATTTTCGAGATATTAATTTTATTCAGTAATTAACAAGTTAATAAATCTCAAGGGTTAGACGCCTTAATTATTTGACGTCACCACACACACAAGCACACGCGAAATACGGAAGTGGTAATATCAGTATTACCTGGCATCTGCCATAATTTTGACTACGAATATTTTTTAAATAAAAGTTGAGTTTGAACAGCAAAAAGTCTTCATTAGGTATTGAGAGAAATTAATGTTATGTCTAATGGTAGATAGCGATTGCTGTGTACCAAACTAAGATACAATTAGACACTCATACTTTTGCGTAAGATATCTTTAACTTGAATCAGTAATACTCAAAAGTGATTAACTTATTATTACTAGCTTGGTCTTTAGTTTTACTTCTGTTCTCTACCAACGAGTCGGCAAGTGTGCAAACTTTTTTTGGTGAATAACGTACTGGCCGTTAATCAGATTTTAAAACGTCGGGAGTCGTTTGTGAAGTGTGAATTTTTCTTTATCTATCACTCTTTAGACTAAGGTTTCGTTCACAAGAAAATACTATCGTAATTTTTTTTTTGTCCCAGAAATTAAGTAAGTTAATGAGGCAGTTTTGGACCCATGTTGATATAACATTATTTACTCGTAATACCACCATGAATCTATGGTTAAAGTTTCTCGGTATATACTCTTTCCCACCCTGTATAAAATGCGTGTTACAGGAAAATAGACGTGTTTTACGAAACATCGCAGATTTTTTACAAGTCAATTTCAATTCAAGATAACCTAAAGCTAACCTTTTCAGTACGACATTACTTGTCTTATACTTTGTATATTATTTTTGTCTCTATTTCCAAATATTGCATACCCAAAATGTCATGCCATACAAAGGTACAGTAATTTATTACTTCCTTTTATAAACATTTTTCCTTAGGAATCATCAAAGAGGAAAGGATACGGGATGGGCATTGCCTATAGCTATTACACATTACCCCTTGTGCCAAAACATGGTTTTCCTGGAAGCGTATTGTTATTTTCCTTTCTCGGAATATAATTATACAGAGATACTTAATACTTTAAAAAAAAATTACTGCTTCACATTTAAAGAAGTGTTTCCTGATTGGTGTGGAATGCACACAAGCGGGACGGTGTGAACGCAATACTGCATTTATACCACCGCGCAATATTATTACTATTGCGCAAATGTAATACTGACAGAAAATTATTCATTGCAAAAATCTAAACGACTTCAGTAATATACCGTTAAAGATAAAAATACCGCCTACAAATAATGCATCACCAAGTTGCTACATTTGGCTAATTCCTGACTCGGCGAGGTGCACCCGTATGCGGTATTTCCACTTTCCCGACAACAAGTATGGTCAGTAATACTTTTGGACATTAGTATAGCAAAGAAATTACACAAAGGCAAACCAGACAAAAAACAATGAACCGTATGCATAAACCAGTTTGTAACAAGGCGATGTATTTATTTATTTATTTATTTATTGTAAAGGGAAACAAACAGCTTAAAAATTATACATAATATAAACTCAATGAACTAATACACGAGCCAAAACAGTTTCCACTAATGGGATTACAACAAAAAATGCTCAAAAGGAACTATGAATAAAAATGCAAATGAGGAAAAACAAACATAAAAGTAAAATGAAGAAAATAAAAATAAAAATACTGAAGTTAAACAACAAAAGAACGACAAAAGAAAGTTGTACATACAATGTCAGTTTAGACTACGGCTAAACACCATAAATGAACCTAAAAACGATTATTTTTTATCGGATATTCAGTGACGAAACGAATTTAACAAATTTCGTATTGAATAAATCTAGGTCTAAATATTTAACATTATATGTCGAGCATGCTCTCACTAGGTATGAGTTTTTGACATATTTAGTTCTGCAAAATGGTATAGCAAATAAAGTATTTGATCTAGTTCTAAAAGTAGGGCATCTATATAAAATATTACTAATGAGATATTGCGACTCAATTAAATGATTAAGTAATTTAAACAAAAATATCATATCTTTTTGTTCTCTACGCAGCTGAAGACTCACGATGTTATCACTAGAAAAAGATTTAAACTTATATTTCATCCATTTAATAAATTTAGTTTGAATTTTCTCGATGGCATTGATATGAACCAAATATTGAGGACTCCAAACAACCGAGGCGAACTCTAAGTGCGATCGAACATAAGCATTGTAAAGTAAAATAATGGTACGTGGATCCTTAAAGTCCTTGCTCTGTCGAAAAATAAAGCCAAACATCCTGTATGCCTTAGACGTGATTTTGTCAATATGAGAAGTGAGCTGCATCTCATCATCAATATAAACACCTAGGTCTCTGACTTCAGTAACTCTTTTCAGAGTTTTGTTCTTGATGGAGTAATCAAAACGAATTGGGTTACGCTTACGGGAAAATGAAATGGAGCAACACTTCTCAATATTGAGGTCGAGGCAATTTTTGGTACAGTACTTATCCAACCTGTCCAAGTCATGCTGTAACTGTTTGCAATCGTCTACGGATTTAACTACCGTGAAGATTTTTGTGTCATCGGCAAAAAGTAGAACTTTGGAATGATGAAAACAGTCAACGACATCGTTGATGAACATGTTAAACAGCAGGGGACCCAAATGGGACCCTTGGGGCACACCAGACAAGACAGGAGTAAAGGAGGAAGTATGACCTTTGACGGTTACAGCCTGAGATCGATTCTGAAGGTATGACGTCAGCCATCTCAACAGATCACCATGAATACCGAACATTTTCAACTTATCAATTAAAATAGCATGAGAAATTTTGTCGAAGGCCTTGGAATAGTCTGTATAGATGGCGTCAACTTGAAACCCTTTGTCAATTACCTTCAATGCAAAATCTAAAAATTCTGAGAGGTTGGTGTCAACCGAACGCTTATTCACAAAACCATGTTGTCTAGTAGACAGCATAGGTCTTACTAAATTAAAAACGGTGTCATAAACAATTTTTTCGAACAGTTTTGGAATCGTAGATAGTTTGGAGATTCCGCGATAATTTTTTATGTCGTGTTTGTCTCCGCTCTTATGTATAGGGACCACCAAGGAGCGCTTCCATACGTCTGGCATGATTCCTGATCTCAAAGATAGCGAGAAGAGCACCGACAGTGGAAACGATAAGGTTTTGCTGCAGCGTTTAAGAAAAACAGGGTGAATGCCATCAGGACCGCTACCCTTTGATTCAATTAATGTTCTGAGGTACCTCTCTACTAAATCTGGTTGGAATTCTATATTACTGATCACATTTATTGTAGCATCAGAAATAGTAGAAGAGTGGGCAATTGGTGACGGATTATGTACGAAAACAGATTGGAAAAACGAATTAAAAAGATTGGCTATACTATGTCCATCATTAGCCACTGTATCATTTAAGAAGAGAGAATCGGGAATACTATTATTACCCTTTTTGGATTTTATAAATGACCAGAACGATCTAGAGTTAATTTTAATATTATTTTCACTCCTAGATATAAATAGATTGTAACAAGATACCTCCATCGTTTTAATTGCCGTACGTAAATTTGAAAATGCATTATAATCGGAAATCCTTCCATATATTTTCCATTTTTTATGCACTTTATTTTTTTTCTTTATAAGTTTTATCAAAGGACGGGAGTACCAAGCTGGGTATTTATCACTGTTAGTAACAATTTTGTAAGGGATAAATTCTTCAATTATAGCATTAATAACTGAATAAAACCAATCGACGGCCTCACGGATACTCATACATAACAGCGGCTCCCAGTCAACTCGTCCCAGTTTGGAATTAATGAGCTCGTAATCCGCTGCAAAAAAACGACGCGCCACCCGCGGTGCCTGTTTTAAGGTTAGTCCCTCCCAGTTAATATCAGCAGAAACACAAAACACGGGGTGGTGGGTATCTACAGGTACCAATGGGTCAGTAGAAGACAGCTGGCAATGACAGTTGGAAAGAACTAGGTCAAGCTGGCTGTTGTTCTTGTTAGGCAGGTAATTAAATTGACCCCAGTCAGTCAAATGCATGAACGAAGATAGTTGATTTATTAGTGGGTTGAGATTAGGATTAGCGATTTTATAATTATTAGAGGCATTACCGGACGGCACCCAAACAACCTCGCCCATATTGAAATTGCCTAAGATCAAAAATAAATCGTCCGGGAAGTCATTATAAAGATTTAAAACAAATTCATAAAATATCGACTGTGATTCCTGCTGATATTTACTTTGCGGAAAATAGCATGTAAACAGTCTAAGTTTTTTTGTTAATGTGCTTCGGGATATTATAACATCGACACTAGTGACGTCAGCGTCGAACAGCGCGGGCAGCGGGCGCGCGCCGCGCGGGTCTACCCTCAGCCCGCGGCGCACGGCCACCAGCGTTCCGCCGCCTCGCGTTACCCCCATACCCGCATAATCACGATCCGTTCGGTAAACATTGTATCGCGCGTCAAATAATTCAGTATCGTAAATACTAGGCAGCAACCAAGTCTCAGAAATACATATGAGATCGTAATCAACCTGAGTGACGTTACGAAAGAATTCGCTGCACTTTGTTCGGAGGCCCCGAGCGTTTTGGTACTAAATATTAACCGCCATTGAAAAAACTATAGTCAGTCATATTCATCGTGTGCTGCATGTTAAAAATATGATAAGTGAATGATAATAGATTGAGTCGCAATACGTAAGTATAATTTAAATTTCCAATAATTAAAAGTTGCCAATAGCATCGCAAGATAAACGTTAATATAATATGAATATTTGCTAGATATTTACCGCAGTTAATCGAAATGATAAATGATATTATATATGAACACATCGAAATAACATTAAATAAACAGTACGAGTACTTTCTTATGTAATTTTGTTTAACGCCTCCTCAGAAGTGATATATAAGATTGGAGATGTGTCCGACTTGCGTACTTTTATGGTGCAATTTCTAACCCAGCAATATTTATATTGTTTTTGCGTACTTCTTAATTGAGCTTGCTTCAGTAAATGTTTATTGAAGCTGGAAAGGTGGTCGTTGATAAATATGCGGTTCTCATTATTAGAGAAACCCAAATCAGACGCTTTCCAGTTTTTTAGTTTACGTGCACACGATAAGAAGTCGTCTTTTTTGTAGCGGGCTAGGAATTTTACGATGATAGGCTTCGGTTTATTACTGTCCCTGTCATTCTTAACGGCAACACGAGTGATAAAATTTATTTATTTATTTATTTATTTTCAACCAACTTACATTCACAGCATATTGCCAAACATGAAAGTTATAGGTCATAGTATTAGAAATTAAATTAACAATATTCAAATTAAAATTAACATTGTCATCACCATATAAGATTTTTTATACATTTTACAGCAATTTGACACTTACTTTTAGTCGACACAGTTAGACTTTAAGTTAAAACTTTAAGTTACTCCAGGAACACGATTTGAAACGAAAATTAGTAGACTGGCTTCTTGACAAGTGTTTTATAGCATCAAGCAATATTTAGAATTTAAAAATTAGTATTCATAGAATCACAATGTTTATCTTGATTTCCTGTATTTATTTGATGTAATTTAATTTTTTTTTATGATTATTTTTACCTATTTATTTTGAAGATTGATTTTGATTGACATGAGAATTAGAATTATATTACTGATAATATTTGCACGCTTGCTTGCTAGCAAAATACACTGAACTTTATATAATGTAACAACCTACCACTGTATTTTTGCAAATAAATATATTTGATTGATTGATTGATTGAAGAAATTCTACCAATTCGTTTGACTGTTGACAGGTTACTTATAACGCCTTACAAATAAATATGATTTGTTTTATTTTATTTTGTAATGTCTTATGTTTTATATTTTTGAAGGAAGAGTGGATGGAAAAGTTGGAAGGGGAAGACCTCGGTGAACGTACTCCGACCAAATCGGAGACATTCTGCAGAAAGGCCAGTTCAAGAGCACCCTAAATCGGCGCGCAAGCATGAAGAATGTTATGAGAACTCATGAAGCGAAAGCTGTATGTCAGGATCGTAGCAAATTGAAATCGGTGATTTCTGCCTTAGCCCTCTGGGAAACAGGCGTGATTATACGTATGTTTATAATGTCCAATGTGCGTATATGTCATGGAAATATTTAATGGGACCAACTGTGTAGCAATAGCAATTTCATTTCATATCGGCCCGACCCCGCAAGAGGAAGCAGTTTCATAAAGATAGAGTAGAGCGGAATATCATCTCGCTTATATTTGAAGCACCGCAACTGAAGAAGTACTTCCACCTTACAGTCGACCGCAGCCATAACACCACCACACTCAACCATGCTGTTGCATTCCGGGTGATGATTAAATCGCCAGAACTCCAGAGGATGCGCGGTGTTGAGAGTGAGGGACCAGAATTCGTGTTAACACAATGAATGCTTATATCGATAAAAAGTCGCATGTGGCTATAGACTAGAGCGGTGTATGCCTGTTTGCCACGGTCGTGCAATTGTCAAGGAGTAGTGCTCAAAATTAATGAATAAAGGAATTAAATAAGGAAATATCAGGGAATAACTTTACACGGACCCGGGTATGTCCTAAAACTACGACCAAGACCACCGGAGGATGGGCAGCAGCATCCCTGGAGTGCGGTGGAGATACTGCGATCGCCAACCCGCATGCCAAGCGTGGCGATTATGGCAATTACCCCTCATGACATACACAAACAGGCCACGGCCCCGAGGTTCCGGCGACCCCCGGTACCCTGGTTCTGGTAGCGGCCAGGGTACTAGCGGGGTCAGGGGTGCGAAGAATCTCCGGTTAAGATCCGGCTACCACCACCGACGACTTCTGGCCCTGGCAACATACAACACACGAACACTGCGGACCGACGAAAAGATAGCGGAACTGGAGGAAGGATTGAGCAAGTTGCGTTGGGATATCGTAGGGTTATCTGAAGTCCGAAGAGAGGGGGAGGACACGATAACCCTGAAGTCCGGCAACTTGCTCTATTTCCGGGAGGGCGACCAACAGTCCCAGGGATGTGTCGGGTTTATCGTCCACAAATCCCTCGTGAACAACGTGGTGAAGATCGAGAGTGTGTCGGCTAGGGTGGCGTACCTTATACTCAGAGTATCCGAGAGGTACTCGTTGACGGTCATACAGGTGTACGCGCCGACCTCGGCACACTCCGACGACGAGGTGGAGGCTATGTATGAGGATATATCAAAGGTCATGCATAGTTCCAAAACCTACTTCACCGTTGTTATGGGGGATTTCAACGCAAAACTGGGCAAGAGAGACGGCGAAGAGCCGAGAGTGGGGCAATTTGGAGTTGGAAGTCGGAACCACCGGGGCCAACTACTGACTAGTTTCTTGGAGAAGGAGGGACTCTACATGATGAACTCCTTCTTCAAGAAACGCGAGCACAGGAAGTGGACCTGGATGAGTCCCGACGGTGCAACAAAAAACGAGATTGACTTCATCATGTCGACGAAGAGGCATATATTCAATGATGTCTCTGTGATCAATGCGGTTAAAACCGGAAGTGATCATCGTTTGGTAAGAGGCACATTGAATATATGCGTCAAGCTAGAGCGCTCTCGACTGATGAAGTCCACGCTCCGTCCAGCAGCAGTCCAAATCCAAAACCCCGAGAGCTGCTCGCATGCTTCAGCTGGAACTCCAAAACCGTTTCGATTGTCTAGGCGGCGATGTGGACGAATTCAACGACGGGTTTGTGGAAGCTGTCCATAGCATTGGGTCTAAGTTCTTTAAGGCCCAACGAACTCAAAGAGCCAAAAGGCTCTCTATCTCCACTCAGAGGCTCATCGAGGAAAGGAATGAGTTGATTCTGCAGTCTTCAGCCGATGCAAAATTATACAGGCAGCTCAATAAACAGATCTCTAAGTCCCTTACCCGCGATCTGCGCCAATTCAATACAAATCGGATTGAAGAGGCCATCGAGCAGAATAAGGGCTCTAAAGTGTTCTCAAGAGATCTGTCTATTGGGCAGAGCCAGCTCGCCAGATTAAAAACTGAGGATGGTAGAATCGTTTCGTCCAAACCTGAGCTTCTGAGTGAGATAGAGTGCTTTTATAGACAGCTATACACGTCAACTAGCAGACCCGAAGTTGGTCTGGCGGAAGACCCTAGAGCCAGATTAACCCGGCACTATACCGAAGATATCCCGGACATCAGCCTGTACGAGATTAGAATGGCTCTTAAACAGCTAAAGAACAACAAGGCACCCGGTGAAGACGGAATAACAGCTGAACTCCTGAAGGCGGGTGGAAAACCGGTCCTTAGGGCCCTTCAGAAGTTGTTCGACTCCGTCTTACTGGAAGGGAAAACTCCAAAGGCATGGAACAGAGGTGTGGTGGTGCTGTTCTTCAAAAAGGGTGACAACTCCTTACTGAAGAACTACCGACCCATCTCACTTCTGAGCCATGTCTATAAGCTGTTTTCAAGAGTCATTACGAACCGTCTCGCACGCAGGCTAGATGACTTCCAGCCTCCCGAACAAGCCGGTTTCAAAAGAGGCTTTAGCACCGTAGACCACATCCATACGCTCCGTCAGGTTATACAGAAGACTGAGGAGTATAACCTGCCCCTCTGTTTAGCGTTCGTGGACTACGAGAAAGCCTTCGATTCGATCGAAACCTGGGCTGTACTACAATCTCTCCAGCGGTGCCAAGTGGACTACCGGTATATCGAAGTGCTGAAAAGTTTGTACAAGAAATGATGCCACTATGTCAGTCCGACTCCAGGACCAGAACTCAAAGCCTATTCCGTTGCAGCGGGGAGTCAGGCAAGGAGATGTTATTTCTCCTAAACTGTTCTCCGCTGCACTGGAGGATGTTTTCAAGACTCTGGACTGGAGAAGGCTAGGCATCAACATAAACGGCGACTACCTCACTCACCTTCGGTTTGCTGACGATATAGTAGTCTTGGCTGAGACCATGGAGGATTTAAGTACAATGCTCAATGACCTCAGTAAAGCCTCCGAGCGAGTTGGTCTAAGGATGAACATGGACAAGACGAAGATCATGTCAAATGTCCATGTCTCACCAACTCCCTTAACAATCGGACACTTTACGCTCGAAGTTGTAGACGATTACGTATACCTAGGACAGACTGTCCAGTTAGGTAGGTCCAACTTCGAGAAAGAGGTTAAGGCGACGCATTGATAAACAATTAAACTCGAATAGAGCCCTCTTACCCTTTCCCCGCATCTACCCCTGTATTTTTACGCGGCTTGCGATCGCGGAGCGCCGGCCGGACAGAGCCCGGTCGTTCGACTCGTGCGCTGCGCGGGTGCGCGCTGGAACATAGACGTCCAAGGAGATTCTATGCTTTCACATTTATTTAAATATTTTTTAACTATACATTACTTTTTGGAATTTACAATGCTGGTACGGATTAGGTTGTATAAGTCTAATTGATAATTTTTTGATTGTCGAATCCGAAAGTTGATTTAATTTGCGGTAGGGTAAAGTGCAACAAAAAACATCCTTACTCTTTAGGGGTAACTTATAATAATAAACAATAACTTATAATAACAAATTAAATGATCTCATGGTCAGCTACATATATATGCACACACTTGTATTTATATTCGAACCTTATTTCCCTTCCCTTTTTTAAAACTCAGTTTCAATCTAAGAAAATTAATCTTTTTAAGGAAACTTAGCGGCGATATTGCTTTTATTTTCAGCTCCTTCAATAAGGCTGAATGTTGTTTATCGAAAAGGATGTCTCTTGTCCGCCTGTTCTTTTTAAATGGCACGAACAGCATATACTTTTCCATTTTTCTGTTGTAATGTTGTATTTCTATCAAAAGTATACTGAACACCAAATACCAGTGTGGGTTTAGAGGATAATCTCGAATTAATTTGACTGTGGTAACCCTCACAACTGTTAGTAGTGCGATGAGTGTCTCCCGCACAACTTATCAAATTGTGGTTCCTGTTATACCATGTTTCATGGAAGTAATCAAAAAATAATTTCATTTTCTTCGTGGCAGGAGCAACATTTTTAATAGCCTTTCAAGCTTGTGACATAAAAGTGTGTGGAAGTAAAACAAAATTAGAGCAAATTCTTGCAATGTTTCTTGCACTCCTATCATCACTAGGTTTTCGGACCCTTGCTATTTTCAGCACTTTTCCTTCCTCCAGATGGCTTTATTAAAGTGTTGATAATTTAAATAATAACATCCAGATAATTTAACGTTTGGAAAAGTCGATTTGACGGCATTGATCTGGGCATCCTCGTAATCACACTTAAAGGACTTCATGACGACAGGCAGTTTTTCTTTTATTAATTTAAATAATCTCATGTACGTTTTTTGTGTTTTATTTGGCAGAAATGCGTATATAACAGGGAATATGTTTACTGTTGTTTGGTCCGAATATATGTCTAGATGAATAATATAAAGCTGACTAAAAGGACGTGGAGCTGTTTTGAATGTGCCGTCACCACTGTAACTACACAAATTTGATGATTTTATTGCCGATAGTCACTTTGGTTCTGCTGCGGATGGCCTCATTCCTGATGCGATCACGCAGAGAAACTCCCAACATAGCTCTCTCCATTGCTCTTTGGGTGACTTTGAGCCTTCTTATGAGGCCCCATAGTAAGCGACCACGTTTCAGTGCCATATGTCATCACTGGCAACAAACACTGGTCAAAGACTTTCGTCTTGAGACACTGCGGAATATTGGACGAAAAGATGTGCCATAGCTTCCCGAACGCTGCCCAGCCGAGTCGGATTCGACGATTAACCTGCTCTTTCTCGAAGTTGGACCTACCTAACTGGATAGTCTGTCCTTGGTATATGTAATCGTCTACAACTTCGAGCGTAAAGTGTCCGATTGTCACGGGAGTTGGTGCGACATGGGCATTTGACATGATCTTCGTCTTGTCCATGTTCATCCTTAGACCAACTCGCTCGGAGGCTTTACTGAGGTCATTGAGCATTGTACTTAAATCCTCCATGGTCTCAGCCAAGACTACTATATGGTCAGCAAACCGAAGGTGAGTGAGGTACTCTTTATGCTGATGCCTAGCCTTATCCAGTTTAGAGTCTTGAAAACATCCTCCAGTGCAGCGGAGAACAGTTTAGGAGAAATAACATCTCCTTGCCTAACTCCCCGCTGCAATGGAACAGGCTTTGAGTTCTGGTCCTGAAGTCGGACTGACATAGTGGCGTTCTCGTACAAACACTTCAGCACTTCGATATAGCGGTAGTCCACTTGGCACCGCTGGAGAAATTGTAGTACAGCCCGGGTTTCAATCGAATCGAAGGCTTTTTCGTAGTCCACGAACGCTGAACCGAGGGGCAGGTTATACTCCTCAGTCTTCTGTATAACCTGACGGAGCGTGTGGATGTGGTCTACGGTGCTAAAGCCTCTTCGGAAACCGGCTTGTTCGGGAGGCTAGAAGTCATCTAGCCTGCGTGCGAACGGTTCGTAATGACTCTTGAAAACAGCTTATAGACATGGCTCCGAAGTGAGATTGATCGGTAGTTCTTCAGTAAGACGTTGTTACCCTTTTTGAAGAACATCACCACCACACCTCTTTTCCATGCCTTTGGAATTTTCCCTTCCAGTAAGACGGAGTCGAACAACTTCTGAAGGGCCCTAAGGACCGGTTTTCCACCCGCCTTCAGAAGTTCAGCTGTAATTCCGTCTTCACTGGGTGCCTTGTTGTTCCTCAGCTGTTTAAGAGCCATTCTAATCTCGTACAGGCTGATGTCCTGGATATCTTTGGTATAGTGCCCGGTTAATCTAGCTCTAGGGTCTTCCACCAGACCAACTGCGGGTCTGCTAGTTGACGTGTATAGCAGTCCATAAAAGCACTCTATCTCACTCAGAAGCCCAGGTTTGGACGAAACGATTCTACCATCCTCGGTTTTTAATCTAGCGAGCTGGCTCTGCCCAAAACACAGATCTCTTGAGAAAACTTTAGAGCCCTTATTTTGCTCGATGGCCCTTTTCTACACGGTTTGTATTGAATTGAAGTTTAAAATTCATTTACAAAAATTCATTGTACATTAATAAATCCATTGAATGATTTTTAGTTTAAACAAGAGTCGTCTAACTGTGTTTGAGTTATTGCCGAAAATATGTCTTGCCCAAACAAAAGGGCGGAAGTGCCGCGAGTTTCCTATGAAGATACGATGGTTGAATGTATTGTATAGTGGTTTTAAACGTAGATTAGGAGGTGTCGGTACAAAACCCTTCTTTGTGCGTGGTCTGACAAGCACTTGGCTAGTTTTTCCATAATCATCAACTACTTGTTGAGACGGTTTGACGAATGAGCCCAAATACGGGTTTATCTTCTATAGTTTAGGAGTTGCTATGGCGACCTTCTGTTTCCATCATCAGATCAGCTCGATGGTACCATAATATTGTATGTATTGTCACCTTACATAAGTATGCCCACCGTGGGATGAGCTGTAGCATCCCTGGAGTGCGGTGAAAATACTGCGATCGCCAACCCGCATGCCAATCGTGGTGATTATGCCATTTACCCCCCATGTAATTGGGGGAGGCCTGTCCAGCAGTGGACGTCCTTGGGCTGATATACCTAGTGGTGGTGCTTACATAAGTACGCCAAATTTCAGCACAATCGGTTGAAGATATCTATTTCAAAATCGAGTTACAAGATTCCACCCGAACAAACATACATACCACCGTATCAGCCGAAGGTTATCCACTGCTGCTCATAGGCCTCCCCCAAATTCATGGGAGATATATGCAATAGTGTTCGTTCTTAGCGTTCGTGCTTAGGGATCTACCTGTTGTAATTTAGTCGACTAATGAGGATACGCATTCTAAAGTGGAGCGAGAGTTTTGGGCTGAAAGTTAATCCCAACAAAGACCCAAGTTATTATTATCGGCAGTAGTAATATGATTTCCAGAATCGACTTCGCCAATCTCCCTTCTGTATATTTCGATGGTATTCAGATTCCTTTCTCAACCCAGGTGAAAAATCTAGGGATTATTATGGATCGCACTCTATCCTGGGTGCCGCAAGTGAGCGAGGTCAGCAGGAAGATGTTTGCTGCAGTAGCTTCTCTAAGACGCCTTCGTAACTTCCTTCCCATCGCCACTAAAATTGCACTTGCCCAAACCCTTCTTCTCCCTATTCTCGATTACGTGGACATCTCATATCTTGATATCACTGAGGAGCAACTCAATAAACTTGAGCGTATTCAAATGTATGCATACGGTTCATATTTGGGTTACGCAAGTATGACCATGTCTCTAGTTTCCGTTTAAAACTCAAGTGGCTCCCAATCCGTCTTCGTCATAACTCTCACATTCTTTCTCTTCTCTTTAATATACTTTTTAATCCGGCAACCTCTCGCTACCTCAAGGAACGATTTAACTATCTGCGTTCAATTAGATCCTCTAATAATTTCTTCTTGCTGTGCCTTCGTCCTCCTCTAAATTTTATAACAGTTCATTTACTTTTCAAGCAGTCCGACTATGGAACTCTCTGCTCCTTGATGTAAGACGGGCTAAATCTAGTGCGTCTTTTAAATCTAGTCTGAAAGAGCACTCTTTGTCTCTTCCATAATATTTTTCGATACTGGTCTGTAATTTACTTTTGGGTCTCACTTAAGTTTGTGGTATATATTTATGTTTATTTATTTACTTATTTATGTATGTTTATTGTATATATATTTATATATAGTGCTTTATGTGGTTTGTATTATTATATTTATTTTTATTTCTAGTAGTTATTCCTTTTATTTGCACCACCCACTTATCATGTTTGTTTACTTTTTTTTTCTTCGCTACCCTAAGGTTTCCTGGAAAAAATCGCTCATTTAGCGATAAGACCGCCTGTTGTTTACCTCTGCTTGTATCTTTATGCTGTTTCTATCTGTAATTCTTTTTTGAGGTGAGCAATAAAGCATATTGTATTGTATTGTATTGTAATTTCCACGCTTGGCATGCGGGTTGGCGATTGCAGTATTTCCACCGCACTCCAGGGATACTGCTGCGGTGCTGCCCATCTTCCGGTGATCTTGGTTGTAGGTTTAGGACATACCCGGGTCCAACAACACCGACCGACCAACATACATACCACCACCACCACCACCATATCAGCCAAAACACGTCCACTGCTGGACATGGGCCTCCCCCAAATTCACGAGGGGTATATGCCATAATCGCCACGCTTGGCATGCGGGTTGGCGATCGCAGTATCTCCACCGCACTCCAGGGATGCTGCTGCCCATCCCCCGATGGTCTTGGTCGTAGTTTTAGGACATACCCGGGTCCAACATACATACATACATTGCAAGTTAAATAAAAGCTTGTAATATAAGTAGGTATTATAATACCTTTAAATTAGTTTATAAGTACCTACCTATCTCCCAAATACTAACCTTTCTAGGGACTTATCTGACATAGTTTCGATTTCGCCTAAATCCGGAGACGACTCCATGGCTTTGCCTTGTTCTAATTATTGTTTTCTAAAATAGGCAAATAAAATTTATTTTTGCTTTACTTATAAATTTAAAAGAATATTTTGTCAGTAGAAACATCTCGGTTTAGTATACACGAGTTTAAAAAAACGATTTATTTTATAATTGGAACATTATTTAGTTTGGCAAATAAAGTTATTTTGGGAAAATTACTTAAAAAAAATTACATTGCTCAATTGAACAAGCCTTCCTTTTTTTTAGAGATCTTCACCAATTATTTCATTATTTTTAAATGAATAAAATACCACTTTAAATCAAACAGTATCCATAACGCGTGGGAGCTCGCCTAGCACAGGCCCAACGCTGACAGTAGTCGATAGCGGACTGAGGGGGCACTGATTGCATAGAAAACACGCGGGCGGCTAGCTTATACCGTAAGGGCGTATGCGACAAAACAGTCTTTTTCAGTTTAAATAAAAACCATTGGTAATTTCATAAAATCCAATTACAATATTGAAGTGTTTGTTTAGACAAATTTAAATGGAAAACTAAGAGACTTTAACAAGTGCCGTTGATCTGTAAAATGCAAATCTCTGTTATTAAAGAGGTTTAAAAGAGAATTATTTTTGTGTTATGAAAGTTATCCAATCATGTAAAGCTTTTACAAAAGTAAAGCCAAAGATACTATGGATCATATAAAAAATAATCGGGTTCGTATGTTTCTTGGTTGCGGAGATAAATTATAATCCCTGTCGCCAATATTTTCAATTCGTCGTCTTAATCGTCGAATCCGACTCGGCTGGGCAGCGTTCGGGAAGCTACGGCACATCTTTTCGTCCAATATTCCGCAGTGTCTCAAGACAAAAGTTTTTGACCAGTGTGTGTTGCCAGTGATGACATATGGCACTGAAACGTGGTCGCTTACTATGGGCCTCATAAGAAGGCTCAAAGTCACCCAAAGGGCAATGGAGAGAGCTATGTTAGGAGTTTCACTGCGCGATCGCATCAGGAATGAGGCCATCCGCAGCAGAACCAAAGTGACCGATATAGCCCTCCGAATCGCTAAACTTAAGTGGCAGTGGGCGGGGCACATAGCACGTAGAACCGATGGCCGTTGGGGCGGAAAGGTTCTCGAGTGGCGACCACGTACCGGAAGGCGTAGCGTGGGCAGGCCCCCCACACGGTGGACTGATGACCTGGTGAAGGTCGCGGGTGTCCGCTGGATGCGGGTGGCGCAGGACCGGTCATTGTGGAAGTCTTTGGGGGAGGCCTATGTCCAGCAGTGGACGTCTTTCGGCTGACATGATGATGATGAACTTTACACGAATCCAGCTAGGACTAGCGCCATGACACAGTAAGCTCAATACTACCGTCGGTGGCAAGCAAGCTTTCGGTCTGCTTGTGGGTAAACTCAACGCAAGTGTCCATAGGGTATCCCCTATGGACACTTGAGTTGCGAATATTATTTTTCAATAGTTATTTTATACACATAACTGTTTACATTTACAGTAATCGTCCAAGATTTAAAATAAAAAATTGTGCTACACAAATAAATGCCCTTACCTGTATTTGAACTCGGGCGCACCGAGTTTGTGTAAATAAACCTTTAATAACACAAAATGAGCATGTCCTTTAAAAAACAAGACTCAAAGTTCGTAATCTGCCAACCTCTGGGTGAAATTAGAAAAGTTTCTTCCTTATTTTGAGAGGAACATCCGTTGTTACTAACAAGTATTTAAATATTAAATTTGTTTATTAAGCCACAACCTTATTTTTTAAATTACAGGACGATGCTACACTTCAGGAAGTTGTGGGGTGAATTAAAATGGGAAGTAAGAGAATTAATATTACTTATTTAATAACTTATTGTAAATACAAAACCATGGTGTAGGTAAGGTGATAAATTACGAAACCTCTGTCTTGCTCAGACTTTAGTCATGCATATCACAGTATTAATAGATTATTACATTATCATTAATCTAGTTGAGTTGGAACTCATTTATTAAGGAAAATGTTTATAAATATACAATTACACATTTTCGTGGATATATAATAATATATCTACATATATTTAAATTTTAAAAATCTACCTTTTTGAAAATAATGTAACCATGCATAGTAGGCTATATTTCGACATACTCGTATTGTCTTGTGAAATTACGCATTGTAAATATTTTTCCTCTTTTTTATTCATACTCAGATTTACTTATACAAAGTAGGTTAAGTATTATCATGGTAATAAACATATTTTTGGGAGAAAATGACCGACTGTCGAGTTTGTTTCGGCGTTTCTTCTCGGCAGTGGTCTTCTTTTTCAGAAACACTAGTACACATATTTTGCCTTGTAAATGTGCCATTGTGGCTACTTCCAGAATAATTCATTTATTTAATCTATCATTTCATCGAGCTAGTGTAATTCATCGATGAGTTTAGTAATATCAACTTGTGGCACATCCTTGTTGATAGCTTGGCTTATTGCTCCACCCGCAGTTGTTTTGGCTTTGCACAGTTGCCGACTTTGCACATGATTGTGGCAAACTGTACTAAGCGGAATATAGGAGATTTTTTTCTGGGTCAAACCAATTCATGGGAAACCAGTTCTGCCAAGCACGTCTAATTTGACAAACGGTTGTACGATTACTCTTTGAGTAATGAATTGAAGAAAGAAGGTTTTTCGTTAAGCATTTTAGGCCAGTTTTTCGAATCAGAAAGATAGCTTGTAGTAACGGTTTACACTCAGATGAGCACATGTGATTTACTTCATGAGACCACCACCGTGGCTTAGGTTGGTAGTAACCCAGGCCACACAGCCGGAGTGGAGGTCCCGGGTTCGAATCCCGGTCAGGGCATTATTTGTACGTTTAGCACCAATATTTGTTCCTGAGTCTTCGATGTTTACTATGTATTAAAGTATGTATTTTTCTTTATAAGTATGTATATCGTCGTCTAGTACCCATAGTACAAGCTTTGTACGCATAGTAGTAAGCATAGTACTAGGTCGATTTGTGTAAGATTGTCCCCTAATATTTATTTATTTTATTTTGACCTGAGAGTCACCCGAGAGCGCACCAGCGACGCTCTCAGCAGTAAAAAGCAGTTGCTGTGGCCGGCTAGGAGAGGATAATGAATTTATTTTATTTAAAGCTACTGTTGAAAATTAGCAAAAAATAAAAATTAATTTCAATTTTAATTTTGTATTAAGCAGTAACGCTGCTAACGAAAATTCCAAATTAAAGAGAAAAATTGAAAAATTTAATGCTCCGGGCAGGATTCGAACCTGCGACATCTGGCATACGCGTCCAATCGCTCTAGCCTCTGAGCTATCGGAACAACCAAGCTCGTGCACGAAATCCTTCGCTAGTTCCCTCCTACAACACCTTAGGGAGGCGTACAGCGACATCTACCATAGAAGACTTAAGAATGATTCACAGTAGACCATTCCGTGTCCGGGCCGGCCCGTTTTCTTCTAGAGAAATACGCCGGCCGTTACGTTTGCTGTCATAGAAAACGGGCCGGCCCGGACACGGAACGGTCTACTGTGAATCATCCCTTAGGCTTCTATTAACGGCACCAACATACTAAATTAATTTTGTACAAAGCAGTAATGCTGCTGACTCCACTGGCGCAGCGACCCAAAGTGGGCCTCCAATTTGAGTGTACGCCACTGATTCCGATCCTACGTCATTTCCTTCCACGAGTCAACTTGAAGCTCGCAAAGATCGACCTCCACAGCATCGGCCCGAGGGTATCTAAGGCGGTTGACCGGGCGTTTCCCACTCGGTTTGCCCAGGAGAATGACACCATGAGATAAATTTCAACATGACGAAAATACCCAGTTGTGATCGCAGTCCAGGATTATGCTTCCCTGTATCTTCCCTGTGTCACTATAAGGAAACTCCAGTTAATTGGTAGCCACTGGAAATTTATGTATTCGTAATAAAATTATTCGTAAATGCCTTAAACGCTTAAAATTTTATGGTGACGTAATACTTTTTATAACTGAGAGGAAATACAAGAGGAAACCAGTTGAAATCCGCCCGCGGCCGTTCATTCGTTTTCATTGAATGCGATCCGTGTTTATTTTGAATTTTACTTTATTGCATGAATGAAATTGAGTTATAAAAGATTTCGCTTTTATAATTCTCAATATTTGCATCATTTTAATTTCTCCAGATTTTCATTTTATTTTATTTTTATTTTTAATAATTAATGTAACTGTAATACTTACCTAAAATAAAAATAAAACCTATTATTTGTATGCTTTTCCCGGTCACAGGACTTTAGGAGGCATGCGCGGAATCGAAGTACCGATGTACCAAACTACCATACGATTACCACATAACTAACACGTAGAAGCCCTTTTTACAATTTAATGAAAGGCATGGGGTACACCGAACGGATGTTGTCCCTGCCAGTGTCATAGAATTCACAGAGACAGCACCCGCCAGGATGTACAGGGACTATTGCTGGTTGATGGAATCTAAATGAACCGGATTATTGGGTGAATATGTTGGATTATTATTGGGCTTTTATTATTACTTGTAACTCAAAATTTCATTTCGATTTAACAAATTAAGGCTCGTACACACTCGGCTGGTACGTTTAAGATATTAGTATTAAATAGTAGTAGCGAGACACTTTAAAGCGATGCCCTAGCATTTCCGCGGTTGTATCCCAAAGTACAGCGCCCCAATCCCAAGCACTAGTTTCACGCAAGTGACTGCCATCTGACTTTCTAACCCAGTGAGAGAACTAGACTTTGTTAGGGATGGTGGTCAAACTAACTGCTGAATTACATAAATTTGTGTTATAGGTAATCTTTAGACTCGTTGTTCATACGACGTAACATTTGATACTTGTGCAAAAGAGGCAAGGCGCAACGGAATGGCATCTCGTGCCTCGCGCATATACTGTGCATCTGATTAAGATCGTCGTGGTGGTGGTGGTGCAATTGACGCGATATACATACATGATAAGTCATGTATGTATATCGCGTCAATTGCACCACCACCACCACCACCATATCAGCAGCCCTAGGACGTCCACTGCTGGACATAGGCCTCCCCCGATTTCATGGGAGGGGGGGGGGTTAATGCCATAATCGCCACGCTTGGCATGCGGGTTGGCGATCGCAGTATCTCCACCGCACTCAAGGAATGCTGCTGCCCATTCCCCGGTGGTTCCAATCGCACACTTCGCACAATTTGCTTTGTAAATCGATAGGTACATCGTAGTGTTCAGAGTTGGATCCGGGCATGTCCTAAAACTACACCACCGTGGGATGGGCAGCAGCATCCCTGGATTGCAGTGGAGATACTGCGATCGCCAAACCACCCGCATGCCAAGCATGGCGATTATGGCATTTACCCCTCATGAAATTGGGGAGGCCTAAGTCCAGCAGTGGACGTGTTTGGGCTGATATGGTGGTGGTGGTGGTGTGTCCTGGTGATAGGTTAGGTCGCCATCACCAGTGCGTTTCAGAGAATGCTTTGTGATGAAAATTAAGGATTTGCATGTATCTCTAGCTGCCGACACAAATAAATCTCAAATCAATGAAGAGTCAGCAGCGCGCATTGACTCCTCTGGAGTCTGCTTACCATCAGGTAGTTCGTTTCCACCATCTTATAATAAAATAAACACATATATAAGGGAACGTTAGAATCAACTTCATGTGATGATGCAATAAAATATAGTCAGTAATAAAAAATACTTCAGAAATTCTGTAGAAACGTATTTCTTTAAACAAAATCTCGCAACAAACCTAGAGCGTGAACTTAGCAGCAGTTAACTGGAGTACTATTATGAAGCTGAGCGCTTATAGTTCGGAACTGTCTGCGACCGCTTGCCTCCCACTTATGTAGGAGTTTGGCAAAAATACATCTAGCTAGATTTGCCTAACTAGGCACTTGGCTGTTGGAACTTGCAACTGTATTTCTAGTTTCTAGCTGTTGGGGGTTACGATAAATGGAAAGTTTCACAGGCTTCTTTCCATTGGGTTGAAAACCCAGAGCGTTGTAAAAGTCATTTGACAGTCGTTTTGATTAAGTGTAAATAAGCGCGTTGCACAGATAATTAGAAGGGAATTATCTATATCAAATTGAAGGCTTTGAATTGAGAATTCAATATATAACAACAATTCGAGTGCAAATGAACTTAATACAACCACATCCAGTGTAAGATATGGTGTAATAAAACATAAGTACTAATTTTAAAATCGTGACGTATTTATAACCAGTAACTTGAGAATTGAATAATTGAAGGCTTTGAATTCAGAATTCAATATATAACACCAATTCGAGTGCAAATGAACTTAATACAACTACATCCAGTGTAAGATATGGTGTAATAAAAGATAAGTACTAATCTTAAAATCGTGACGTAGTTATAACCAGTAACTTGAGAATTGGTAAATGAGAATTGGTAAATGAGAAAAAGACCAAATGTATTAAGTTTATCACGACTAACGTTAAGCACAATTAAACAAGTGTCATTGTGAAAGATGAGGAATTGGAACTAGTGGATAGTACAGTTTTTTTTGGTTTAACATTAGATTCCAAACCAATGAGGTCCCCATATTGCTAATCTCTCGAATAGACTGAGTTCTGCAACTTTTGCAGTGAGCAAGATCCGCCAACTGACAGACGTGAAGACAGCTCGATTAGTATATATTATTTTAGTTACCTCCACAGTATTATGTCGTATGGCGTATGGTATTTTACTATGGGGCAGTGCTTCAGAGATTAATACCATTTTTGTTCTGCAGAAGAGGGCTATTCGAGCAATATATAAAATGAACCATAGAGACTCACTTAGAGATAAGTTTAAGAAAATTAATGTAATGACATTGGATTGTCAATACATCTATGATAATATTGTGTATGTACATAAAAACATTGTAAATTTCAGGAAGAACTGTGACACACATAATATTAATACTCGAAATAAACACAAGCTCGCGGTGCCCACCACTCGCCTCCAAAAAATTAGAAAATCATTCATGGGTAATGGTGTGAAATTTTATAATAAGCTCCCAAGAAACCTAACTGGATTATCTTTAAATAAATTCAAAAATGATGTAAAGCGTAAACTTATATCGAAAGCATATTATAGCACCCACGACTACATGAATGATAAAACACCGTGGGATTAATTGTGTCTGAAATTTTAATGAATTAATCATTATGGCATTAGATATTAATATTATCTTATTATTTTCTTTTGACATATTGATTTTATTCTAGAAACTGTCTAGATTTCTATTTTTTATAAAAAAAATAATTCTTATTATTTATGTATTGACGATCCTATTGTGAATTTTACTACATAATTATTTCTTATTTTGTCATGTCTACAACAATACAATATTTATTGTAAAGAATAATAATAGCATCAATAAATTGCTCTAAATAATTAATTAATATATATGTTAATACATGTTATAACTGACGATTCGAAAGTGCTTGTTGCTAGGCCTATTTGAATAAAGAATATTTTTGAATTGAATTGAATAATTATATCCGAAAAAAAAACTTAAACAAGACTGTTTTCGTCTATTAACAAACATATCAGAAACCAAATCAGATAACGACCCACTACACCACTGCCCAACCTACATCATGGAGTATAATTATAAAAGACAAATACGATGGACACAGTCCCTCCGTGAGTGCCCCTGTTTCAAGCTCCCATCAACTCTAATGCCATTAACACAGCTCCACTTAGCCAGGGAAAACAATTTGATTAACAACACCCTTGGATGGATGCTTACTGGCAATAATCTTTACAAAATCCTGGCACATCTGAGAGAATTTTAGGAATTTGAATCGAGCGTCACTCACGCACGGTTGATTTTCGAAAGCCGAGTGTTGGGGGGATGAGGTCTTGTGGAAGTTACGTTTAAAAATGTGCGACATTTTGCACGTGTTTTTTTTGTGCTGTAATTGGTATTACGTCACAATGGGTCGGTCACGTCTGCCGTTGACAAAAACGCATTTTTTATGTGTACGTGTTTATGGTCGGTTGCGGTTTTTTCGTCGAATGATAAGTGAATGCGGTTTTACTCAAATTACAAATGCTGCAGGTTAAACCAGTTTACAATGATCGCTGTTAGACAGCCTTTGATAAAGTGCCGGCTGCATACTCCTCCAAAGGCTGCGGTGATCGCATACTATCACGCGAGCCGAGGCTTGTTTGCCATTAACGTAGATAAGAAAGTAGTCATTAGTTTGACCATAAAGAATTTTTAAACGTTATTGAACTAAATGTCACATAGACTAAGCAAAAATTGTTTCATTCCATGATTATCCTGTTCAATTATACAGGATGGGCCCTGTAACAGGACCAAAAAATTAAACGGTGGAGTGTTTAGCGGGCCAGCAATTATTTGCAAGTGGTGTCAGTTAAAAAAAAACTCAGATTTTTTTTTCATAGATGGCTTACTCGTACTTGTATTTTGATTACTTTTCTGAAGTGACAGTAATGACAATTTATTATAAAACACAATAAAGATGAAAAGAAAATTAAAAAGTACCAAAAAATCCTTAAAAACAAAAAAAATGCAAAAACAATTCTGACTCATGACTTGATACTACCTCAAACACTGCATTGACTGATGTGCTATAATCTCGTGGTGTCAAGATCCATTTCTCGGAGAGGTCATAACTTTAGATTAAAATTTCTTCAAAACGAAAATTTTTGAACAAAAATTGTACACCAGGTGTTACTTCAGATGCTCTAAGGAAGCGTCCTTTTAAATATTTACTCCAGTTACTGGGCCCACCTTGTATAATTATGTTTAAACCGAACTTAAGACTACCTAATCATTTGAAATCATCCCTAATATAATCAAACCTCAAAGGCCCGCGATTAGTTGCGTCCCGTTGTTTGGGAAAACCGCTTTATAACATGGGCATTTTCAGTAATAAGTGTACCCAATCAGTGTATATTGTTAAGTAAAGTTAACTGATATTAGTTTAGTGAATATATTTAAGCAGAAGGGAATAGCTGACATCCCAGCAAGTTATCAACGGATACGGATACACAACATTTTAATGCCCCACAAAAGTTTATAAAAATGTGAACTGAAGAAAGTGATCTATCCACTCATTATGCTACTATTTATCTAGGGCACGACACACAACACTCACAGTATCCCCGCACTGATCCGAAGATTAATCCCACGATTTTAGTTTCTATATCACTGGTCCCCAAGTTGCGGATAGATTAAATCCGACCGGTTTATCTCGACCAGTTATTTAATTCTAAGTCTACATTGACGCCTCAAGCCTCACTCCAGCTCAGGCCAACTCGCATTTCACTCTCAAACGTTCGTCGCCATGACTGTGTGAACAGGATGCTCCCAATTTCGTCTTCGAAAAATAATAACAATGCATTAGGCTTTGTGATGATGTTCTTTGGATTATTGAAAAATCACGTAACCTGGATTACTCTGCGATGTAATCAGAAAAAAATTCAATACATACACAATTATAATACAGTAGCGGGTTTTACTGGGGTTTCATCGGGGAGACAGCCACGCGTAGGTACTTATTTATTTCCGTCACTAATTAGAATAGCCATCAATGGAAAATAAACCCGAAAATAAAAGTATTTTGCTTTAGTATTTTGTTTATAATCACTGATACCATCACTTTTATTTTAGCGACATCTAGCGTTGTGTTGTTAGTAACGGAGCTAAAATTGAAAACGATTCATAACTCATACAAGCTGCCATCAAAGAAGTATCCATTTCAAAAGCTGTACCTATTTTTGAAATCTACATACATATTCAAGAGATATTTGTATATCGTTACAGCGCTTAAATGAAATGCTTAGTGAAGGTTAAGAAAACTGATCCTGAGTGAGTGTAACCCCACAAGGTGGACTTATGACCTATTAAAGGACACGGAAGTCAGCTGGATGCGGGTGGCGCCAGAGCGGTCATTGTGGCACTCTTGAGGGGAAAGTCTCTGTCCAGCAGAGTACTTCTTTTGGCTGATATGATGATAATATACAGTTTATTCACAAATAAGTATAACTTTTGGATATTATGTGTAAAGCAATAGTTATCAAAACATCCCTTATCTACCTTTCCATATGGATTTCTTCCACAAGCAATAAAGACAGCTTGCAAAGTATCATTTTACTTCACTATGCAGCTCTTGGTCCTTCGAACCGGATATCAATATCTATCGGCTTTATAAAAATGGCCGACGCGTTAGGGTTGGCATTCACTTCATTTACCGACAACTTGTCTCAACAATCCAGTTTATTTCATGCCTCCGATTATACGTAGTTGTTATGAACCCAGAGCTCAAGTTATATGGTTAGGTACTAGTAGGGTAATATGAGATAGGTTGTGAATATTAGAGATACGGTTTTACAAATGAGTGAGATAGCACACCGACAGAATATAAAGTAGGCGTTAAGATAAGACTGAACTTCAGTTATTTTGAGGTTATGTGGTTTCTTTTTTAACGTTGTAACCTCGTGGGGCCTATGGCGTTTTGACACACGTACGCGTATAAAATTCCGATTAAGATAACCTGATGATATACATCGTGAATTTCTTCATTTACCGCATTTCAGGGATATGCATATAGAGATTTGTGATCGAGTTGAGCTAATAATTTGTAAATCTGATTCGCATTCCACCACCGTGGGATTAGCAGCAGCATCCCTGGAGTGCGGTGGAAATACTGCGATCGCCAACCCGCATGCCAAGCGTGGCAATTATGGCATTTACCCCCCATTAAATTGAGGGATGCCTATGTCCAGCAGTGGACGCCTTTGGGCTGGTATGGTGGTGGTGGTTTCGCATTTCAATATGTGACGGACGATAATGAAACACATGTGAGTGATAATATACTGGAAGGGTGTATAGTATAGTCGGAGGGTTTTGGTTGTGTCTAATCCATTGTCCTATTGTGTGGTTTTCCCAATCCTATTATCGGCCGTCATAAAAGATAAGCATACTTCGTAGACAAAGACTGCATGCATTAACATTTTACCGGATTTTCAGCTCTAGGGCCTTGGCCAAAAGTATAAATTTTTGCTTTAATAGAAATGTGAAGTTTCTGCATTCTGCATTGTAGGCGACGGGTGCAGGCACAGGTCGAGAGGAGCGAAATTAAAACAATAGAATATGATTTTTTAGGTAAAATGCTAGAGTGCATGGACATGCGTGTATCGCCCGGTAGCTTTAAGGTAACTAAATCAGGATTGGCCGACAGCCGATGCACACATATGCATGCCCTCGCGCACACGTTTATTCAACACATACATACATACGGAACAGCGGCGGTAAGTACCCACATGTTGTTTTATGAAGCAGTAAAGTACATACTATCTAATAATTTTGTTTTTTTATTTTTCAGGTTTACGTTTCCAGGTTTTAGCGTCGTCTACACTGCATTTTATAGCCGCCATTTACCTGAAAACAATATGTTCATTCTGGTGTTTTGCGGTTTTTAGGGTTCCGTACCCGAAAAGTCCAAATGGAGCCCTATGCTGTCACTCCCGTGTCTATCTGTCGTCTGTCACATAAAATTTACAGCCAAACATTTAGAGATATTGTCCTCAAAATTACACGGCCTAAGTATCTTGTCGACCGACGCCATAAAACTTCTCAAAAAATATTTTAAATGTTTTTAAGGGGGCTCCCATACATCTAAAAGGGAGCGCGTTTTTTTTCCCATAACCCATCGTATAGGGTCTCGTTATTTAGAACTCGTTATGTAAATAAATATTGTATTTCTTGTAACGACTTGGCGACTTGTGGCGGCTTGTCGTTAAAAAATATTGGAAAAGAAAGAAATGACATGCCACCAAAGACAGATTTTTTTTTCAAAATTATGTTTTCAATTTTTTTTTTAATTCCCATTGAGCTATGAACTTAATATTAAGTGATAATGTGTGTCTGTGTGTGTCTAATGTGTGTGTGTGTGTGATAGAAATTACGTTCCGATCACACAAAAGTTGAGTCAAAAAGGCATTTAACAATCCATGAAACCATTGTGAACCTGAATCGAGCACTGACAGGTTTCCGTTTATTCTTAATTAAATGTGTATTTATATCATCTTCATTGTCATACTGAAATCCTATTATCTATAAGATAATTTTGGCTCTAGTCCAACTCACTGGGCAATGTGTTTGTAAACTAAGGACAAACACTATGCTGAAATTGATATTGGTAACAATAGTGTGCATTAGTGATTGCCCAGGCATACTCGTAATTCAGATTAGCACTAGACTGCCTAAATCGATTAGTTTCTGTAATAAACTAGACATGAGGCAAGTCTAGGGTGAATTTTTATCATTGTTATTTCAGTGATTTATGTTTTGCGCTCGTTTATGTTTGAGTTAAGAGAAGTAGTGACGCCTGATGGTGGTTTTTGAAAGACTACGGCTCTTAAGCCAGCGAATAATTTAAAGAAGCCAAATCCAGCATGATAAATCAAAATTTCAAAAAAATGTAAAGCCAAAAGTGAAAATGTCCAAATGAGAGACAAAACCAGATATCGCTAGCCGCGCCTAAAAAACGGCGCACCCGATATAATATATATTTTATAAAAAAAAAATTGTGCACCTTCATGTAGGTGGATCTCATTATAGAGGTCGATCTTACAATGTACTTATCATCATTTTATGATATTACCTCTGACGAATAAATTATATTCATTACTAGCTGTTGCCCGCAACTTCGTCCGCGTCTTCGCTCCTATTGGTCGCAGCGTGGTGTTATATACCTCCACATTTTGAGACTAATAACTTAAAATAACCTATAGTCGAATTTTATAGGTGACTAGCTGTTGCCCGCGACAACACGACTGCGACTTCGTCCGCGTCTTCGCTCCTATTGGTCGCAGCGTGATGTTATATAGCCTAAAGCCTTCCTCGATAAATGGACCATCCAATACAAAAATATTTTTTTAATTTGAACCAGTAGTTCCTGAGATTAGCGCGTTCAAACAAACAAACAAACTCTTCAGCTTTATAATATTAAGTATAGATATTCAGTCAATATATTAATCGTCAAGTTTTAGGTAATCTTTAGTTTTATTTATTTATGTACAGTAACATTGTTCAATCATAACGTTAAATAGTCTATTACCAAACTGAATATCTACTAGACGCCACAAGATATGACAAGCACGTGCTTACTATTCGGCAGTTTCACAGGAACTAGTCCAAACATCACTATTTGCATAGCTGTAATAACAATCATCTCTAGGTCTGGGGACGTTTGCAATTGCTAGTGTACTGCAGTTGCAGACGTCATTTTATAAGTTATAGCAAGAATTATTCATAACGAGTCTAGCTAACAGGTCAACCACACACTAGATTTTGCATATCAAGTTGATTTCAATATTGCCTCTTGAAGCAAAGGTCAAACAACGTGAAAAGAATCAACTCAACCTAGCAGGACTTCGATTATTCATTCCTTATGTCTTTTATGGGTAGGATGTTTAAGAAATTAAGCCACAGGTCCAATTACCAAGCCAATGAATTTTGCCATGCGCCTAATAAAATAAGTGTTATTACAAGATATTTTTTTACTTTTTATAATGTACTTTAAACACATGTATGTATGTTTATTAGGGTCAAATCTTGCAACTAAATTCTGGACTAATCATCCTCAACTTATTGAACTGAAATTTGGCATACTTGTGGCAGTGACAATGCAATATTATGGTACCAACGAGCTGATCTGATAAAGGTGGCCATAGCGACTTCAAATTCCTCTTAACAACACAAGATAATCCCGTCTAGTTTCAACTCAGTAGAATCCTCTCAACGAGCAGTTAATGACCGTGAAGAAATAAGGTACAAGTAAAAACTTGTACTAATTTTTTTGTACAGAAACTTACATGTTTTTTTTGCCGCGCGAGTCTCCTATTTCTGGGTAGTTTGAATATGTTCGATTCTGGCGCTTTGCCGGCCGCTCCTGCGGCACGCTCGCTTTGCTCGCTCAGCTCGCGCGCTCTAGGGTCGCAGTTTTACTAACACTCCTCCTCGCTTCGCTTGTCGTCGTACCTACCTAACTGTTATGTGAAATTATTTTCTGGAGGGCTCAGTAGGGCTGCCCCAGAACCATCGAAACATGACACCCTTCGGCCAGAAGTCAGCACACAAGATGTTCCAATTATTTCGTCGGCGTGATTGATATGTGTGTTGTATTTACTCTAGCTTTCCAGTAGTAACGATTACTGAAATAAATTGCGGACGAAAGGACCGACGGACATGCAAAAACTATAAGAGTTCCTTGTTTAATAAACAATACAAATTTGTAATAAAAGCTAGTCTCAAAAATTGTAAGGTCAAACGAAATCCCATTTACAATTAAAAAAATAACACATTGACAGAAGTGGAAGCCAATAAATTCACCCTGTCGTGTTCAAGTATCCTTTATCTCGATGCCTAGTGCTCAGTGGGTCGCTCATAAAAATGCAGACCAAGGTCGGCTCGCATACCGGAACAGGATACAAAATCGCTGGAGGCCCGCCAATATCTACCAAATTGTGAAAACTGCCGGACATCCCCGCCCGGATGCACAGTACACAGATTATTTACTACATATTAACTTACGTACGAAGTCGTTTTAGATACTTTGTGAGTTTTTATTGTAGTAGGAGATAACTAGGAATTTAAAAGTCATTAACAGGTATATATATAATGTCAATATATATTACACATTATTATTGGTAAACGGCACTTAATCGCTTACAACTAAAATTTATTCACCTGTTTTGAAGTTTGCCCGACGTTTTGAATGTATCAGAATACCACGGGCCACGAGCGAGTACACGATTGAGTCCCGTTCACCAATAATTATATATAATACCACCGTGACATTCCAAATACCGTTAGATTATAATCTCTATCGCGAGATAAGGGTGAGGATCTAGGTAGGTTCATTCGTTACCTTGTGCCGATGCCGCTTAGAGCGGGAATAGGAGCCCCGCGCAGCGGGGCTTCGGTGACTACCTGGAGGAAAGTACAAATATAGTAAATAATAAGTTTGTGAACGTTTTAGTACACATAATGTAACGTGTGGTGATCTACGGAACTCTACATTGCGCTTGACCCGACACGCACTTGAGCGGTTTTTTCAAACATCTCGAAACTTAAGACGGATTCACCGCGCAGTCTGGTAGAAATTTGTTTATCGGTTTTGACGAAAAACCTATTTTCATCCCAATTTTAGAAAGATTTCGTGCGTAAGCGACGAGCATATTAAATTGAGCTAATATCAATTAACAAAGGTGAGATTTTTAGGGATACGCCTGTAACCTCTTGATCGCCACGGTCATACAGCCGTGACAGCCACCGTCATCAATATATGACCATAATGTAGTCATGTTGTTATACATCAGCCTGTTTAGCCTAGTTGGTAGTGTCATTGCCTCCGAAGCTAGAGGTCCCGGGTTCGATTCCCGGTAAGGGCATTTGTTTCTGTGGTGAGCAGAAACATTTGTTCTTGAGACTTTGAGTTTCAATGTATTTAAGTATATTTCTATTAAATATATCGTCGTCTAGTACCCATAACACAAGCCTTATTGAGCTTACCGTGGGACTAGTTCAATTTGTGTAAAAAATGTCCCCTATTATTTATTATTACTTACCTATTATTATTTTATTATTACTTACCTTATTTCTTTCTTTCTCTTAAGTCAGATTTTTTACAATAAATGTATACAAGTAAAATATGAAAACATACATACCTACAAAATATAAAAGCATTATAAAAAACCCAACCTAGGGTGCCGCCGGCAGCGAGGCAAGCCTAAGCTACCGGTGGTTACTGCGACAGAGACAGTAACGTCCGGACTATCCGCGCCGTGTCCAGGAGTACCGCCTTCTGTATTTGACCCTTGACCCAGCCATCTAACGAGAGTCTCTTGAGATGTTAGTCGAGACTCTTCGCTATTAGACCGTTCGCAGAGACGACTATCGAGACAATAATCGTACCTTGTGTGCCAAGTCTAGGTACTTGCTGACTTTGTCCTTCTCAGCTTTCACGAGGTTCTCGTCATGGGGGATGGTGATGTCAACAAGTACATGTCGTATGTGTACATGTATTATTATTATTGTATGTCTTTTCCGCTCACGGGACAATGGTGTCCCGGACCTTTGGAAGGCGTGCGCGGAGCTGAAGTTCCGAGGTACCGAAGTACCAAACGAGTACCACATAGCCAACACGTAGAGGCCTTTTTGACAATTTAATGAAATGCAAGGGGTGCACCAAGTGGATACTGTCCCTGCCCGTGTCATGGAACACACACAGAGACAGCACCCGCCAAGGTGCACAGGGTCTATTGTTGGTTGATGGAATCTAAATGAACCGGGTTATTTGGTGAGGATGATGGACTAATGGGTGAGACATCGGACGCCTGCCTAATAAAAGAGTCTCACATTTTATTTCCGGCAGACGGTGACTCGCTCCCTACTAAGATGGGCCCCTATTAATAGCGACATATAACAATGGCCTAGGGGCAACACCGGTCAGAGAGCTAGAGGTGTAGAGAGGTGACACTGGACTTTCAACATATAGCCAACTCGCCACTTAGGTGACCACATCTACCCTCGAGCAACAAACAGCTCTTGCGACTCCTCTCTGGACGGCCGGTTAAGGCAAGCCAGAGGCGGGGGGGCCTGTCCAACCAACCAACCGATTAGTAAACGCCTGACCTCAGTTACTATTAAACATACTAGATTTATATAGTATCTTATTATACATACTAGATGGTAAGTTCCGTGGCGTTCTGAGCACGTTACTTCATTTCATTCGTAGTGTGGCGGTCGAGAGGTTAAGGCGCAGTGGGCTCAGCCAACAGAGTTTACGAAAATTCGTAAATTATGAAATAAAATAAAAATATACCTAACACACAATTTAAAGACCTTTCTGTAGGGACTACTGCGATACCAAACATGATGAAACAGTTTTCGTTTGACTGAAAAAAAATCGCAAACTTGCCTCCAACCCGCACCATTTATGTGAAAATAACGATACTGTTTCTAAGTTCCTCACTATACCGGAACTTGCATACACCGGCGTGTGCGCAAGCCTCGCTCGGAAACTGTTTTCTTGTACGTCGATATATTTCCGCTTACGCCACCCAAGTGGGACTTCCGGTCCAACGGTTATTAACGGCATTGTTACAATGTAATTTTCGAATTCGTATTCAATTGCCACCGGAAATTCCTTTGCATTGTGAATTGTTAGGAAAATTAAATGTGTAATAACGAGGAATTTCTTGAACTCTTGTTTTGTAATTATGGTTTAATTCATGCGTTAATCATGTGTACTCACATCGTTTTTTACAATGACTGCTATTGTTTGAGTAAATAATGCGGCATAGGAATTTGCCTAAAATGTTGTTCAATTCGTCATGTACACTCATAAAATTTTAAACTGTTCACGTATTTTATTTGCAATTAGCAGCATTAAAAACATGAAAAATTCGATAAATGATTCCGATTACTTGATGGTCTCACTAAATCTCGGCCATATATTATTTACTTGACTGTCAATACGTTCCTACCTTTATAACAATGTTCTATTAAAGCAGGACCGAAAAAGCTCTGTACCTGTTCGATTTTAAGGAAAATAACTTCCAATATTGACAACTATCGATGACTTCCATTACAATGAAATAAGATTGTGTCAATATTATTGGGTCAGTGTTAAAGACTAGGAGGTTTTCTTTATGCGCGCTTTGGCACGCTTACACGTCTAAACACGCCTGCACGCTAACATTTCTATAGACCCCTAAAACGGATATTTTCCATGCTAATCTGTGAAAAAATCGCTGAGTCGTTTGTAATGCGGATTTTATGGTGATAAGAGGATTGTCTTCCCTTGAAGCAAGCGGTTATTACTTACATAATATTTAAAAGATATTTAAGGAAGCAACTCCGATAAAATTTAGCATTAAAATTCATTTATTCTAGTATATTTAAGAGTAAGACTTCTTGTCAGTGCAGTTCTGTCCAGTACGCTCTTCTATCTACAAGTTCTTTTACCTCTCGATACGACACGACATGTACCTTTTCCTTGATCTGGTCCAAGTAATTGATTCGTGGCCTTGCTTTACCTCGTCTTCGCTCAATCTTCCCCTCTATTTTATTTTGAATTAAATCATCGTGCCGTATTAAGTGTACAATACGGGCCTCCTCAAGAATGGAGAGTATACATTTTTAAAGGGTCGGCAACGCGCATGTGATAACTCTGGAGCTGCAGGCATCGATAGACTGCGGTGACCGCTTGCCATCAGGCGGGCCGTGCGCTTGTTTGCCACCGACATGGTAATAAAAGTGTCCCAACCAAGTTCCCCCACTGG
Source organism: Notocelia uddmanniana (assembly GCA_905163555.1). Classification (NCBI taxonomy): domain Eukaryota; kingdom Metazoa; phylum Arthropoda; class Insecta; order Lepidoptera; family Tortricidae; genus Notocelia; species Notocelia uddmanniana. The sequence goes on from LR991067.1 coordinate 21,271,695, forward strand.
AACCCTCAAATTCAAAATCATTTATTGCAAGTAAAGTTACAGTTAAAAAGATGGCATTAAGAAATAGGTCTACATGTAACGCCATACAAGAGCCACCACCACCACCACCACATCAGCTCTAGGACGTCCACTGCTAGATATAGGCCTCCCCCAATTTCATGGGGGGTTAATGCCATAATCGCCACGCTTGGCATGCGTGATCATGCAAGGGCACAGCAACATATTAAGAGGACTAATTTATTACATTTACTACTACTACTACTACTAACAATCCCCCTCCCTATACACCCTCTCAACGAATACTTGATGACAGTTGAACAAGCTTGAATATGAAATTATGATTTATATCGCACGTGATTTTTCTTTTAAAAAACAAGTGGTACGAGCTGGGACGTTCAGGGCCACAACCTTTGGATTGTGAGTAAAGATCGTCGAGCCTTTTCAGTCGACTTCAGTGGCTTTTACTAAAGGAAAGAACATACTTAAGGATGATTCACAGTAGACCGTTCCGTGTCCGGGCCGGCCCGTTTTCTTCTAGAGAAATACGCCGGCCGTTACGTTTGCTGTCATAGAAAACGGGCCGGCCCGGACACGGAACGGTCTACTGTGAATCATCCCTTACTCGTAGTCTTAAACGCTTACATCTGTTAGTTCACCATCGCCATATTTTATTACAATCCACAGATAAAACAAGGCATCCATTCCAATTGTGCCAACATAATAAAAGTCAATACTACCAACATGTGGGGCAGTAAAGCAATTTTATGTAGTAATTTATTAGGACACATACTCATTTGTATTCCAGTTGGTTAGGCATCGATCCCGCCTTAATATTAAGGTTGATTGTACACGAGGATTACGGTAATTGTTTGTATTTCTTGGGATTTATTAGACTTAACGTATTGAATCTATTGTAGCGGAAATTACGATTTGCTTACATTAAATGCTGCATTTTGTATTTAAGTGCAATTTTAATACATCAAACTAGTTAATACGTTGCTGGATTCGACAATCTATGTGTCCAAAGTCAAAACGCCTGTTTATTTTTGAGCTCATAGATCGACGAATCCAGCAAAATAATAACTAGTTTAATGGATTTAAAAGGTACTTCTTTACAAAATACATTACGTAGTGGCTCCCTTATTACCTATCTTTAAATTTAAATATGATTACCTGACCTGTTGTTTGACTACCTGTTTAGCCTAGTTGATAGTGACTCTGCCTCCGAAGCTAGAGGTCCCGGGTTCGAATCCCGGCCAGCGCATTTATTTGTGCATTTTTCACGGATATTTGTTCTTGGGTCTTGGATGTTTTCTATGTATTTAAGTATGTATTTATCTATAAAAGTATATATATCGTCGTCTAGTACCCGTCGTACAAGTTTTGCTTACTTTGGGACTAGGTCGGTTTGTGTAAGATTGTCCCCCCAATATTATTATTATTTATTTCTCCTTCGAGATTCACGGGCCATTACATCCCGGTCTTTTGGTAGGCTTGCGTGGGGACACAGATCCAACACGTAGAGGCCCTTTTGAGAGTTTTGCTATGTAAAGTCTATTAGTACATTATAAGAAAATTGTTTTTCCACAATCCGATCGCCCTCTATAATTGTGTCACATATTTGTAACTAGCCCTAGCACAGGCCCCGGTCTTTTTGGGCAGTTACTGCACACTGTGTCTTTAAACGATTGTTCAAATTATAATTTAGCAGTAATTAGAAATAGGAAAATATTTGGTGTACATATTTAATGAGTTTATAAATAAATAAATACACCTGCTACAACCCATTCAAGGGTACATCAATAGATACCCATGAACCGATCCCAGCAGGCGTTGGGACTATTGTAAATAAAATGAAAAGATTACTGGGCTATGGTGTTGAAGTTTGGCTGGTCAAGAAATTGGGCTATTACTAAGGTTCCGGCCACCTGCCATAACAATGCTTACACCGTTATCGAGGCAGGTGGTGACTCGCCGCTGCCTAGATGGGCCCCTGAAACTGCCGTCGTAAAGACGGCCAGGAGCAACATCGGTGTGAGCGGCTTAGGGTGTGGAGAGGTCTGCACCGCTTTCTACCCAGTGGCTGTTAACAGCCACCGTGCCCACTCGCGACTTATGCAAGTTTCACTTCCACCCTACGAGCATATAGCTCTGACGACTCCTCTCTGGACGGCCAATGAAGGCAAGCCAGAGCCGAGAGTCCTGCGGGTCCCCTTGAGGTTCCACACCGACCGACCAAGACACGCCGGAGACGGAGACCCTGACCGACTCTCTGGAGCACTCGGGTCCGTGGGGTCGTCACTCCCCAATAGCTCGCCACAAGCTGCCCTGGGGGCTTATTATTTATTATTATTATTATTTATTTGCTAGTAGCGGGTAGCACTAGTGGACACGTTAAAGCCCTCTTAATGCCCATTATGACAAACGATTAAAAGTCAGTGTCGATCACTGGGGCGTTTACCATAAGCCAAGTGACTTTTAATCTGAAGTTCATGAGTTCAAACCTCAGCTCTTACTTATGGATTTTTAAAAGAACTTGAACATATGTTTCGTATAGTCAACCAGTTTGATTTCGGGGCCACTTCGTATCTTGTCACAGTGACAATAATATTAGATTTCTAGCAATTATCATGTTGATTTTCACTGTGACAAGATAAAAAGTGGCCCAGAAATCAAATTGATTGACCGTACATACCGCTTGATAGTAATTTTTCAGCGAAGGAAACCTAGTGCCAACAAGATCTAGTTTTCCCTCTAGGTTGGAAGGCTAGATGGCAGTTGCTTACGTAAAACTAGTGCCTACGCCAGATCTTGGGATAAGGTGCCAAAACGGACCTCAGCGAAGTAATCACACAACGTATTCGAGAGTACCGTAGATTTAAATGTCTTTTTCCACACTGCAAATGACAGTAAGGCCAAGCCGCGCGCACTACAATTTTAGTTTTTGCGGCACGATTTTAAAATCGCACTGTAAAAATTCACTGCGCGCACTGCGATGAAAATGTCGATGATTCTATTTATTCTCAACACGGATTTCGTACCAGTCGCTTGTCTTATCTTGCTCCTTCGGAGGAGCAGAAAAAAGTAATTATCAATGTTAGACTCATTTTTTTTAATCATAACGTTTAATAAGTATGACTTTGCGTATTTATCCCACAAAGGTGATCTTCCTTCAGCGCAGGTAGCGACATATTAACGCTTGAAGAGCAAAATGCCGACTGACGCGCCGCGGGGTCCGGGGTGCGATTTTACTATCGCAGTGCACGCGGGGCCATACAGCTCCGTATGCTGCAATTCACTTTTGCGACAATAGCGTTACGAGCAGTCGCGGCATAATGTGACAAATAACAAGTAAAAAATCGCTAAGATCTTTTTCGCACATGCGCGCCCTGAAATATAAACGTACTAGCTTTTTCCCGCGACTTCGTCTGCGTAGAACTCATTCTCGCTTTAGAATTATTTGTTTTCCCATAAATCTTTCACCCTTCTTTACACCCCCTTAAGAAATGATTACATTCAATATGACATGTTCTTTACCGCGCACGGCAAATTTTAATAGGGATCCTTTTTTCAAAACTAACCAACATATCAGCCGAAAGACGTCCACTGCTGGACATAAGCCTACCCCAAAGAGTGACACAATGGCCGTTCCTTTGCCATCCGCATCCAGCGGACACCTGTGACCTTTACCAGGTCATCAGTCCAACTTGTGGGGGGCATACCCACGCCGCGCCTTCCGGTCCGTAGTCGCCACTCGAGAACCTTTCCTCCCCAACGGCCAACGGTTCTACGTGCAATATGCCCCACCCACTGCCACTTAAGTTTAGCGGTTCGGAGGGCTATGTCGGTTACTTTGGTTCTACTGCGGATAGCCTCATTTCTGATGCGATCACGCAGAGATATTCCTAGCATAGCCCTCTCCATTGCTCTTTTGGTGACTTTGAGCCTTTTTATGAGGCCCATAGTAAGCGACCACGTTTCCGTGCCATATGTCATCACTGGCAACACACACTGGTCAAAGAGCCTCGTCTTGAGACAATGCGGAGTATTGGACGAAAAGATGTGCCGTAGCTTTCCGAACGCTGCCCAGCCGAGTTGGATTCGATGATGAACCCCTTTCTCGAAGTTGGACCTAACTAACTGGACAATCTGTCCTAGGTATATATAATCGTCTACAACTTCGAGTAAAAGTGTCCGATTGTAACGGGAGTTGGTGCTACGTGCTCGTGCTTTCAAAACGAATGATTAAGCTTATTTCAGAATATCAAATGTACCGATTCTAGACGAATGAAGTCCGTAAAAATATTACATGTACAATGATAAAAGTCTCGCTACGCAGTTCTTCCGTAAAACGTCCCAACATAGCGGGTTCTTCATGTAAGTATGATGGCCGAAGGCCGAGTATTCACACAGAGCGGGCTTCTTTAAGGTTGAGGGCCGAAGGCCTGAAGCAGGGAGGCGAGACCCGCGAAGCCGAAGGCCGAGCTTCCTAACAGAGTTGATTATTTATGTAAAGTTGATGACTAACTCACAATGCTTAGACATATAAACCGAAAAGGGCCGAAACGGAGTGGCAAGACATGCGAGGCCGAAGGCCGAGCATTAACATAAAGCGGAATCCTTATAATTATTAGGCTGAGGTCTGAAGGCCCGGAGCTGTGTAGTACGCACGCGAGGCCGAAGGCCGAGTGACCCAACAGAGCGGGCTCCTTATGTAGGGCCGAAGGCCTGAAGCAGAGTGGCAATCACGCGAGGCCGAAGGCCGAGAGTCTCAACAGAGCGGGCTCCATATGTGGGGCCGAAGGTCTAATGCAGAGGGGCAAGGCATGCGAGTCCAAAGGCAGACAAAGAGCGGGCTCCTCATGCCGATCATTCACAAAGAGTGGCAAGGTAGCCAACAGAAAGCGGTCCGCTCATGTAAGGCTGAGGGTCGAAGGCCCGAAGCAGAGCGGCAATGCACGGCAGGCTGAAGGCCGAGAGTCACAATGCTTAGACATATAAACAGATAGATAAACAGACACGAATTCTTAAAACTGTTGAAATGTGTTCTGTTTTGATGCCAAGGCCCTCCAATCGCTCCATTGATATATCCAATATCTTCAATGTACAGATTTTCGACCAACTACAACTTTATTATATGTACGGATGAGACCCAGGGCCGGATCCAGGGCCTTTCAGCTCGAAGTACGAATTTTTCTATGGCAATGTTAGTTTAACTTGTTTGTACCAGATGTCACTGGGTGCTATCTCTATCGTACTTGCATATTGAAGTGACAGAGATGCAGCGGTCGTGCGGTTAGTTCTTACTAAATACACAACGGCGCTACGATCTATGTGGAGTATTTCACTGGTATCTCTATCTCAGTATATATATTTTACTTTGTGCATAGATCTAAGGTGCTTCAACTCTCAATGTTGACGATTGGACTGCCCAGCCCAAGTGATCTCTTATATCAAACGGTTATTATGGTGTGAAGGGTCACCATTACGTAAAAAATAATACACGATAAAATTAAATTGTACACCGACGATACAAAGACTGCATTGAAGCAGGTGTTTTTGTATTTAAGCATATGAAGGCCACCAATTCCAAAGTATCGCAAATTTATTTTGATTTACACGCAATAATATACCTAATTGCTAAGAGGTTATGCTCAAAAATTGCGTCATCAATCAGAAGGAATTATGATACTTCGGCTTTGACATATCGAAACGTCAGCTTGTTTACAATACGTCAAATTCTGCTATGGTTAAGTTAAATTTATTGACACGCCGTTATATTCCCCATTGGCTGAAACTTAAAGCTTAGAATGGCGTATGAGGATTTAAATCACCCCGTTTCATAGACCATATTTGCACCCCCGATTTCATCCCTTTGAGGGTGATTATCGGGGACAAAAAGTATACTTTAAGTGAATCCAGATTATATACTGTTAGTATACAAAAAATCATCTTGATCTGTTCAGCCGTTTTTGCGTGATTGAGCAACAAACATCCAAACATCTAAACTTTCGCATTTATAATATTAGTGGGATACGTTGCATTTTTGCGACAAAATAATCGCACAACAAAAAATCGTAGTGCGCGCTTGGCCTTAGATCTGCCTATCGTACGCTTAAAAAGTTACGTATCACGTAACTTTTCGAGGTAATCACCCTGCAGGTTCATGTAGAATACAACCAGGAAAACGATAAGAGGATGGTATCATTGGTATCCCTCTCAGTTTTTCGTAAAATCGCAAGAGTTCAGGCGCCCTTAATATATCCTATTACTGATCCAAATCAGCTGTACTGCGAGCTGCGCTAAAGAAGATATTTATTGTTCTCAAATTCAGCAGTAAGTTTGAGACGGTTAGAATGCTCAGTGGGACATTGATGAAACATTTATTCAGTGTACTATGATGATACACGTCATTGTACTGTGAGATTAGAGATTACATGACCATGAAAAGGAGACATTTGGTTCGAGCGGGCAGCTTCCTCGCGCAGAGAATTACAATTAACAACATTTAATTTTTAAGTGGTCTTTTTTAATGAAATTAAATAGAGGATGAAAAATTAAGGATAACCACATTTCTAAATTCTCTAAAATATCCCATTTCATATATAAAAAAAAAACAATTTCAAAAGTTCCTCATTCTAACAGAGAGTAAGTGACAAATAAGGTGTCACAAAGTAAAAAATCTTACAGTAGTAAGTACTATTCATGAGGCGGATTTATTAATGAAAGTTCGCCCCTATATTCATAAACTTTGGGACCTTCATATCTGCCGGCGGGTGCACGAACACCTATTTAATTCATCCACTACGGCTTCTGAGAGAGCCCGTATGTTGGCTGTCTCAGAGAGAGAGTCAGGCCACTGGCTTAACGCCTACCCCTCTGCCAACTACGGATTCCAATAGTTTCCGGCTGGCCGTTGGTCTGAGACTCGGCGCCAACATAGTTGTAGAACATCTTTGCCACTGCGGAACAATAGTTCGCTCGGGCTCGGGCCACCACGGCCTCGCTTGTATAAAAAGTGCCGGCCGCTTGTCCCGCCACTCCTGCCTTAACGACATTATCCGTCGGGCTCTAGTCAGCGTCAACGTGCCGGCCACTCTGGAGCCAATTGGCGTGGCGCGTGATGACGGCAAGAGACCTGACGGGATGACACTCGTGGCCTGGGAACGGGGGCGGCCCTTAGTGTGGGACGCCACATGTGTGGACACCCTAGCGCCGTCCCACCTGAGCACGACGACATTGCGGGCTGGTGGAGCGGCGGCGGAGGATGAAGCAGGTAAGCGCCGCAAATATGCGACTCTCGGTGAGAGTTACATATTAGCGGCGTCTGCTGTGGAGACCCTGGGTCCGTGGGGACCGGATGCAATTAAGCTTCATAAAAAATTAAGCTACTTGCTCATCCGGTCCTCGGGTGATTGTAGGGCTGGTTCGTTTCTCGCTCAGCGTATTGGTATTGCCATTCAGCGAGGCAACGCGGCCAGCCTTTTGGGCACCCTGCCCAGTGGCAGCGACCTGGGGGACATATGTTCTTTTAACCTAGGTTGAAATAATCTAAGTTAGTTTAGTTTAGTTAGTAAGTTTTGTTTATTTTTTTTAATCATAATATGTTGCTTAAATAAAAACCTTTAAAATATATTTAAAAGAAAATGAAAGTCTACTGCTGTACTTCTTTTGCGTTGTGACTGTCACAATTCAGCGTTGTGACGTCACATCGACGTTGGTACGCTTTAGTTGGTACGCGCATCTTGAAAAAAAAAGATCTCATACTACTCGGAAATTAGAAATGCAATCCAGCACGGGAACCATGCCTGCGCGATGTGCAGCCTTCCAAAAATATTGATACGTAGTTTTTAATTTATAGCTTTAGTTATTTAAATTGTAGTTAGTTTATTTTTATATTTTAAGTTGTTAATTTTAAATATGTAATTAAATATGTATTTTTATTTTGACCACGAACCACGGGTGTGATGACGATCGCGAAATTTTCTACAACGACGGCGAAAAGCATACGGCCTTTGCGACTCCAGATCAATATGAAGCAAACTGCCGAGCCGTTTCTTTGATAATTATTTGTATTGACACCTGGAAACAAATGCAGCCAGTTGCCGAGTATGTGCTGTATTGAAACCTGCATGGTACTTACGCAACGTTCTCAAGCGTGAGTGAGGTAGATCTAATGTCGTTTTCCAAAGTAAAGGATAAGACTTATGAACTTTCAAAAATCTCAAACAGTCTCTAATTCTCTATGCAAAATTTCATTTTAGTAAGTTCGACGGTTTAAGCGTGAAAAGGTTACATCGTATTAAATAGGTTGTATAGAATATACGACGGGTTTTCACAGGATAACCTTTAAAAGTTGTTGCAACTCTCATCACATGCGCCAACAAATCTATGAATAGCTTAGTCATCCTCTACCCTGCTCAAAACTTCCACATGCGTTTCAGCTTCATAGTTCCCACAAATACCGTATTCAATGACAACGACGTAATAAAATCCAAGACCACTATTCTGCCATCGGCTCATTAGCTTCAGAATCCCATTGGGGTTTGTGTAACCGCCATTTTACATCGGTTAGAATGTTATAACGACTTTGGTTTCCTTTTACCATTCACAATATTTCTCGACTCGCCTCACGGCTTATTTCTATCTGGGTTTGTTTTATTCTACGTCGGTACTAAACTAGTATACAGCCTACCTGGTTTAAGCAATCACCGTGGCCTGTGAACGCTTGCGACTTCAGAAGAATCACTTGCCCTTTAAAAATGTACCTACCTATACGCCTTTCTATAAAAAGAATTTTATTTGTAGCCTCTCTGTGAAACAGCCGGTTTCTGTCAAAAGTATTATTTCAAGTACAGTCAGCTGCAGGGAAACGTGACCCCCTCTCTATCTATCATAGAACGTTGGTGTCCAGGGGGTCAGGTTTCCCTGCAGCTGTACATTTTTTTGTCGCGGACTCCACTTTGCACAGACATCAACTCGTTGAGAGGGTTAAGATGATCCCAAACTGTCCTAACTATACAAGTTAAGCCCACGACGGGTTTACCTGGTGTAGTTTAGGAGTTACTTTGGCCGCCTTCTGTCTCTGTCGATAAACCGGCTTCATCATCATCATCATCATTCAGCCGAATGACGTCCACTGCTGGACATAGGCCTCCCCCAAAGACTTCCACAATGGCCGGTCCTGCGCCACCCGCATCCAGTGGACACCCGCGACCCTTACCAGGTCATCAGTCCACCATGTGGGGGGCCTGCCCGCGCTACGCTATAAACCGGCTTGATGGTACTAAAATTATGGTTTTGGTATAAATTATTGCATTACACAAAAACTTCAAATTATTTCGAGTTTGGGGAAGGGAAAAGTTCGGAAAAAGGGTAGTTAGTTCAACACACAATTACAATTCTACAACCCTAAATAATCACCACTGTCAAATGGTCAGTCAGTATTGGTCAATACAGTCAATAGCTTGTATTGCTAGTTTAATTTCACTTATATAAAATAGCAATAACTTGTTTCATGGAACGGGGCCCATGAGTGCATCCTGCAAGATCTGCAAGTTACATACGACTGCCAAGACATGAGAATCCCGCGTTGTCTCAATAAGGCGATGATGGCAAGCCGCTGGTTTTTAGTGGGTAACCTTATGTACAGGAGTCTTACATCACCGTGCCTACCCCCCATGAAGGCTGGTATGCACAAAACATTTTACAGCGATAAAAAAAAGTTACATACGAGTAAATAAACGTTTATTAAAAACTATACGCATTCAGAGGTCAAACTTACATGGATTCTCTGAGGCAAAATGTCGTAAAGAGTGAATTATACTATCTTGTAAATATTCTCCCTTTTGTGGTTATGGGTTGCTGATTCAAGTTGCCCGCATTCATTTTATTAGTCTAGACAGAAATTAGAGGATGCATTGATGATAACTTTGAGTTTTTACGATGTACTGTAAGTATTTTCTTATTTCTTTTGACGCTACATGAAATAGAAACATTTCATGCAGTCCCCGGAAACAGAACACATAACCAAAGTTTTAAGTTTTTGTGACCAACCAAGTGGTGAATTATTAATATTATAATATGACGGTTACGATGTAGTTGTTTTAGTTTATTGACATTATGATAGGTTACTGATTATTTCTAATCGACCGAGTGAAAATGAGATCTGCGTTTCAGCTTCGAGAAAAAATATTTTGTATGTCCGGATGTCCATATGTCCAGATGATCTGTGCTCATCTACAGATCGCATCTCTCCACCGATTCTCGTGAAATTTTGTGAGCAGGGTCGATCATTTCTCAGAATTTTATGATTGAGTCAGATTAGAGCTAGAGTAGCTCTAAGAGCTAGAAGAGCTCTTTGAGCTACTAGTTTTTATTATTTAATCAAGATCTATGGTTATGGTAGAAGCCAAGGGAGGCATCGCGCAGCGGAAATTCATCTCGCTCACAATTGGAGCAGCATAACTGGGTAAGTACACTCCACCTTACACTTATACGCATTTTTTTTTCAATTTTAATATTTCTAAAAGCAGTTACAAAGCTGTGTCAAGTACAAGCCACCCTGTAAGGTGGAGTGTCAAGTACACGCCACCCTGTAAGGTGGAGTGTCAAGTACACGCCACCCTGTAAGGTGGGGTGTTAAGTACACGCCACCCAGTAAGGTGGAGTGTCAAGTACACGCCACCCTGTAAGGTGGAGTGTCAAGTACACGCCACCCTGTAAGGTGGAGTGTTAAGTACACGCCACCCAGTAAGGTGGAGTGTCAAGTACACGCCACCCTGTACGGTGGAGTGTTAAGTACACGCCACCCTGTAAGGTGGAGTGTTAAGTACACGCCACCCAGTAAGGTGGAGTGTCAAGTACACGCCACCCTGTACGGTGGAGTGTCAAGTACACGCCACCCAGTAAGGTGGAGTGTCAAGTACACGCCACCCTGTAAGGTGGAGTGTACTTGACACTCCACCTTACAGAAGACCGCAACCATAAAAACACCACTTCTTGCCCTTAAGGCACGTGGTGTAATGTTCCTTATTGAGGTTTCCATCTTGCGAGATGCGCTGTGTCGAGAGTGAGGGACTTGCATATGTACTCGTATTCGTAAGAGGGCGCAGTACGTTCGGTTCTCCATACAAACGTATTTATGCTCTCATTTTAAAACGCCATGCTATAATAACATGAAACTTTGTATACACAATGGGATCCAGCTTGTCTAGGGCGGAAATTATAGGTAGTTTCTGTTGCTTGAAATTATAATAGCGAAAAAATACAGCGATAATTAAGGTTTTCATACAAGCCGTAAAAAACTCAAAAAACCGCTGTATTTTTATTCTTTTTCAATTTCTAGCAACAGTAACTAATTTTCGACCTAGGTATGCCGGATTTCATTGTGTATACAAAGTTTCATGTTATTCTAGAATGGCGTTTTAAAATGAGAGACTAAATACGTTTGTATGGAGAACCGATCCACACCGATCGTACTGCGCCGTCGTAAGTAAATAAATTCTTCACTAGCTATCAATTCAACGAACATCAAGTCAAATAAAGAATCGGTAAAGCACTAAACATGTCATTATTTTGGAATAGCAAGCGTCTATAGGCCTCGGTGTTTGATTACCATCAGGAAGGCCGTAAGCTAGCTTGTTTGCCACCGTTCTTGTTTAAAAAAATCATGCGGTATTATAGTACATTACTACAGAGGCCGGGACGAAAGTGGCTGCCAGCCGAAGACATATAGACATATAGGATAGGTCTGAGGCGGGCAACCCCATATTTCCCACTGAGGTATCTCTAAAAAAATAACATTTTTATTTTTAATACGCATAGTGGCAGAATATATGTTGCCTGTGCCACAAATTTATGTGGAATAGAAATTAAAAAAAGGATTTCGCCGGCCTAGGCCTGCAAGATTTGTATGATTTTCCATTAAAGACCTCCTAGCCGCACCTGAAACGTCATACTTCGCATTTCATTGCATGTTTGAGAAAAAAATGTTATTTTTATGTATAATAGCAATTTTCTTTTATTGAAGGAGTAGACTGTAATATTTTTTCCTTTAAAGTAATCTGAATTTAGTTAAAATAAATGCGTATTATTTCTTTTTGCATAGTTTTCATCATCATGCAGCTTCCTTTGCTCACTAGTGTCTCGACAAAGTCAAACTGAATAATGATAAAATAAAATAACTCACTCATTCTATTCTATTTACGGGTCTAGACAGAAAATTACACACGTCGTATTCGTAATAACTTACATGTCTTACGACTTTAAAAACGATCGCGAATTCTATTTGAACTGCTGAATAAGTAATGAACTTAATTTAATATGCGCGTGTGTTTTATGTATTTGCGTTACGAGTTCGTAAATGCTAATATTGGAATTGAGCTTTTTAATTGGATAATTAACTACAAAGGTTCTTTTAGATATACATACATCATGTGTTCCAATATTAATCCATATTAATAATATAAATGCCAAAGGTACTTTGTATCATTGATGCGAAACTGGGTCCTGGGTGGGTGGGGTAACACAGGGTTTCCTAGGTTAGGGTAGAGGATCGTGATATATTTTGTAATTACTTCTTGTGAACAATAAACATTTTTAATTTCATACTGTACTCTTAAATCGGGTGAACCCATAAGGATATTTTTTAACCAAACAGTTTGAATTCTAGGCATGGACATATGATACTTTTTCCCTGAAGAGTGTAAAATGGCAGTAGAATAATTAATACTGCATGGGAATGTACGAGTAATAGTAAACCACTCGGGGATTAAGAGGGCGCAGTACGATCGGTGTGGATCGGTTCTCCATACAAACGTATTTAGGCTCTCATTTTAAAACGCCATGCTAGAATAACATGAAACTTTGTATACGCAATGAGATCCGGCATACCTAGGTCGGAAATTAGTTTCTGTTACTATAAATTGAAAAAGAAAAAAAATACAGCGGTTTTTTGAAATTTTTACGGCTTGTATGAAAACCTTAATAATCGCTGTATTTTTTCGCCGTTATAATTTTAAGCAACAGAAACTAATTTCCGTCCTAGACAAGCTGGATCCCACTGTGTATATAAGTACATAGTTTCATGTTATTCTAGCATGGCGTTTTAAAATGAGAGCATAAATACGTTTGTATGGAGAACCAAAGGTACTGCGCCCTCTTAACGAGTGGATGGAGTCCCGCGAAAAAGTTTGTCATAGATAAATAAGATTTTTTTCATAAAAACATTCTTCAAAAATTCAAACCATTTACATTAGTCGGCATGTTTAGCCTAGTTAGTACTGACACTGCCTCCAAAGCTAGAGGAGGGTTCGAAACCCGGTAAGGTATTTGTTTCTGTGGTGAGCAGAAACATTTGTTCATGAGACTTGGATTTATCTATATTGCATCTGTTTTATTTGTATTGTACATGGTTTAAGTTTGTCTATCTTATTCTACCTACCTTCCACTCAATTGCTTAACGGTTAGCTGGAAGAGATCCCTTATAGGGATAAGCTCGCTTTTGTACTTTAACGCTTTGTGACCTCTTTATATTTCAACGTGTAATTGTGTACAATAAAGTGCTTACATACATACAAATATATATATCGTCGTCTAGTACCCATAACACAAGCCTTATTGAGCTAACTATGGGATAGTTCGATTTGTGTAAAAAAAATGTCCCCTAATATTTATTTATTTTATTTTATTCAGACGGAGACACGGGGCCAGTTGACTCATAACACCATAACAGCCAAAAGACGTCCATTGCTGGACATGGGCCTCCCCCAAATTCACGGAAGGTATATGCCATAATCGCCACGCTTGGCATGCGGGTTGGCGATCGCAGTATCTCCACCGTACTCCAGGGATGCTGCTGCCCATCCCTCCGTGGTCTTGGTCGTAGTTATAGGACATACCCGGGTCCTTAGGACACTCATAATTCATAATTAATTTATTGCAACCATGGTATAGTATAGGTTTTATACAAATAATGAAATGAAATAAAAAATAATGATGATGAATGCTCATTTCGAAAGGATTCATTATCCTCATTCATCATCACGGCGGTACGATATGAGAAAACTGTCAGCTGTCAGTGTATCAACGCAGTGCTGCCCCACTTCTGCGCATCGTATTAGTACTGCGCAAACGTAATACTGACAGTAATTCGTCAAGTGAAGAAATTTCACATCAGTAAGCTTACGTCAAACAACAAAATACCTATGATATATCGATCGCCCCGCCAAGTCAGGAAGTTGCATCAGCCTATACTTATATACGTCCTACTGCTAGACATAGGTCTCCTCTCATAAGTAAATGAGAGGGAAGAGGCAGTAGTCCTCACGCTGATCCAGTGCGGGTTAGGGACTTCACATAAACCTTTGAATTTGATGTCTCCTCACGATGTTTGCAAAAAGCTAACAGTAATCAAATGCTATTGCGTACATAAGTTCTAAAAACTTATTGTTACGAGCCGGGATTAGAATCCACGACCGCCGCTCGGCAGGCGTATGCTTGAACTAGGCTACCACTAGCTTCCTTTTAAAGAAGTGGCCAGTGGCTACTTAGGATCGGGAGGGCTAAAATGGTGAGTACTTCCTAAGTAGTGCGACATTAAATTACAGGCTGGTAATAATGAGTACTAATAGTAGAGTAGTTTCTACATGTTAAACTTTATAACATAATGCCGTGATATGGACCATCAAAAACATAAATTTGAAAATGGGAGTCAAGTTCAATATTAAGAATATGCGATGCTTGGTTGACGTCTTCACCGACAAAAGAATTGAGATCTAAATGGGTACCAAGTTCCGTAGATTCTCTGAAATGGTGCCAAGTCCGGCACTACATTGTTTACAGTAAAATTAATTTACTGCGGCTTAATGCATTTTGAGCTTAAACTTGGCAGTTCTTAAATATCCAACAGCTTTTATGGTATTATAACTTACTGCATAGAAAACTGCCAAGAACCGTAATAGTTGAAATTTTCACAGATTATGTATTTCTGTTGCCGCTATAACAAAAAATACTAAAAACTAAATAATAATAATAATTAAGGGGGGCTCCCAAACGAAAAACGTGATATTTTAGCCCTTTTTCATGGCTACCACTCGCCGAGCTAGATCTCAAGAACCGTAATATCTAGACAGTTGAAATTTGCACAAATTATGTATTTCCGTTGCCGCTATAACAAAAAATATTAAAAACCTGCCAAGTGCGAGTCGGACTCTTTTTATAGATCATGCGCTACAGAACCCTTCGTGCGCGAGTCCGACTCGCACTTGCCGGTTTTTTGGAATTTAATATCTAAATAACTAAACCTATATGTTTATGAAATTTGGGGTCCTAGTTGTTCTAAAGGATCTTAATGCATGTACCAAATTTCATTTTTTTATGTTAGATAGATTTGGAGTTATTGGGGGGTCAAAAGTGGCTCCAAACGGTTCGTGTAATATAACACACGGCTGCTGTCCGCCAGTTCCTGGGTTGGCTGGACACGCTGCCGCGTGTCTAGATAGTATTGGTATACTTTTGATGGTTCAAATTAACAAAATAAAATTTCATAATAAAATGGGAATAATAATAAAATACGTAAGTTGAAAGTTTCTACAAAATATATGGATTTTATCCGACTGCGTCAGAAGGGTTATGTTTTTCGAGAGTATGTATGTATGTACGAGTATGTATGTATGTATAATTGTTTGGCACGCTCTGCAGCCTAAACGGCTCGATGGATTTTAGCTGGAGAGGTGTCGTTAGATTCATATTTACTGTGAGAGTGATACTGGGTATATCAAATGGCGGGTTTTTGGCGCCAAATTTCACAGAAACTCAGTCGGGTTTTTTAGTTTTTTAAGTAAGTCATCTTGTTTATCATCTAAAAGTTATAAAGGCTTACCTATAGATTTTACATGATTCAATAAAAAAGAAATTGTGCAACAACTACGAGTACGCAGGATTTCACGATTAAAATAACAATATTCTTGTTTTTCCATACAACGTTAATAAGGGGCTAATGCGTTGTGCCGTCATAATTTTCAGTCAAAAATTAGTATGGAGCGTTTTTGGTGTCCGGGAACAACATCCACCTTTGACCCTCATTTGCGGCTTTCGTTGAGCTTTAATCGTAGTTGGTCCCATACAAACATTTAATCCCCTTCAAAAACTGGTTCGAATGGCGTCATTTATATTTTTTTGGAAACTAGTCTATTATATTCACTAAAAGTACTTTTCAGTCTCGGTCATTGCCTTTGTTAGATCAGTTTCGACGGAGGCATTTCAAATTTAAACTACTTTACATTTTATTTATTTACTTGGTTTTGACGGGTCTTTGATAAGTTTTTCTTTGAAGTTCATTGATTTTGAACCTTTATGAACGGGTCAGGAGGCTAATTTATTTATTATTCTGACAACTCCGTTTAATCTGATTCCGGAGCCGAGTGATCAGCTATTAATGGTGAACATTATCAATTTCAACATTTATTTGTTGCATATTCGATACGACATGCATCAATTATTATTTAGTTGTATAATCGAATGCGGTCACCAATTGGTAGCCCAGGTTAGGACACAGATCCGTACAAAGAGCACCAGCTCGTTGGTGCGAAAACATTTGGCAGCCGGCAAGCATGTCGTGAATGCAATCAGCTCAGAACAGGGCAAAAGTGGCGTGAATATAAGGAGGCCTTCTGAACTCAGTGGGTGATTGATGATGATAATGATAATCGTAACATCACAAAATAAGTAATATTTGAAAACATAAAAATGCATACCGTCCCTAGCACAATTTGTAAAATTTATTGTAATGAATTGTGCCAAGAAATTGGGAACATAATATTATACTCAGTAAAATGATTTACAACAAAATCTGCCCAATGTGGGGTTCTTCACTATATGTGCCAAAAGACTAAGTGCACTTTTGTTCATGCAATGATAACTAACCAACAATAACAAGGTACAAATAACCTTTCAGTATGTTAACACTAAGCTACAGTAGAACCGTGATCACTAACCATAACGATGGCTAACAAAATAGGTTTACAGAATTAAATAACCCTCTAGACACCGTTCGCTTAAATATGCATGGCGCTTTATTCTTTAGACCATTTCGAGACAGGGTTCTGTAAAGGAGAGCTTGGACCTATAGATACTCTAGGTTTCTAAATCTGCTTGTCATTTTTATACCACGCCAGTGGTAAACAAGAGTACGGCCCGCCTAATGGTGAGCATTCACCGTAGCATACGGACACTTGCAAACCCTACAACGGTTTCTGCTAAAATGTATGCCTTACAACGTGCCTAATTCAACCAGCGGCGGCAAACATTAACAGTGGTCACTGACTAGGAACCCCGTACACTCTCGGGTATCCGCCGGTACCGCTCAAAATCACGTCGATAACTGAAGGTGGGTTATGCCAAACTGTCTGCAATCGTATACGATGTTCCTTAAAATCTGACTCCACCACATCAGCCGAAGGACGTCCACTGCTGGCCATAGGCCTTCCCCAATTTCATGGGGGGTAAATGCCATAATCGCCACGCTTGACATGCGGATTGGTGATCGCAGTATCTCCACCGCACTCCAGGGATGCTGCTGCCCATCCCCCGGTGGTCTTGGTCGCAGTTTTAGGACATACCCGGGTCCCCCTACCGGGGTAATCTGACTCGTATGGATAGTTTTACAAGGTTTATATGGGATGACAGCTACCGGCGCCATATTTAGCGTTCATCGGTCAGTACTCGTAAGGTGGTGCAACCCACTCAATCAATCAATAATTAAGTAAGCAGCGAAATATGCGTCGGGCCCGGCACAATACGGACTTAGCACCGAATCACCCTTAAAGAACTCTTTTTTTCAAATCCAACTCTGACTTGTCTCATTTTAAGATAGGTATCTCTCCAAGTAAAATATTTACGAGGACGTCTGTTAGGAGTTGCTTTCTGAATAATGACACGGAACTTTTCTAATTTCTACGGCGGGCTAATTTGCCCAGCATCAGATCAGGTAACTTGGATTGTTTTTTGTTTTTAAATTTTGTTTGGCAATTATAAGAGCACGGAAGTTACAGAAGCTGAGAGTGGTAATTTGTCGATTTTCAAAACAACCTGGACATGTTGAAGTTTTCAAAAGGTTAATAATAATAATAATAATAATAATAATAATAAGATTTTATTTCAGACATGAGTCCATACATGAGTTAATCCCGGCCAGGGAATTATTTGTGCATTTAGGACGGATTTTGTTTTGGGGTCTTGGATATTCTCTATGTATTAATCTATATAAGTATGTATATCGTCGTCTAGTACCCATAGTACAAGCTTTGCTTCGATTTGTGTAAAAAATTATCCCCCTAATATTTATTTATTTTCTTAGTTTGGGACTAGGTCGATTTGTGTAAGATTATCCCCTTTGGGATTTGTGTAGTATTATATCTTCTCCCGGTTCAAGTTCTGTCAGTGCAGTACCATGGTAAATTTTTTTGGTCACCGTGGTCTTTCCTGCGGCAGAAGCGCAGGCCGCATTCCACGGCATGCAGACATCAATGAAATTATCCGACGAGCTCTAGGAAGTGTCAAGGTGTCCGCTGTCTTGGAACCACACTTGGAAACACTTGGGTCTAAAAACAGACGAAGGCAAGAGGCCTGATGACATGACGCTGGTGCCCTGTAAGATGAGTCGTCCCTTAGTATGGGTCTCCTCCAACCCATCTTCCGGGCACCAGAATCAAAGCCGGCTCTGCTGCAGCCGAAGACCTCAGACGAAGACGTGTTATTATTTAAACTATAGTAAATGGTGAAAGGTCACTCACATTTTTGGGTTCGAATAACGCCCAACATGACCGGGGAGATAATCTTTATAAAATTGTGTGTATTTTAGTTTCTATCCAAAGAGTATATCAAAAAAGCTACCAAAACCCAAAAAACAAAAAATCAGCCCACAGAGGTCCCAAAAGGCCCTAAAACTAAGCATGTGTTCACAGGAAAGACTCAATACTAACCCATATTAAAAACAAATGACTCCGTCATACATGCTCTTCCGATTACGGTATTACTTCAAACTGTATTCAAAAAATCAAAAATCAAAATCAAATATTTATTCTACAAATAGGCCACAAGGGCACTTTTACAAGTCAAAGCGTGAATTTATACAATTAAAAAAAAACTGACAATCTTACTTAATAATACTGATAAAAAAAATATACTGATTAACAATTAAATAAAAATAAATTTACAAATATTAAGGACGTATTGAATACGATCTGTCCGAATAAACAAAAAGTACATAAAATTAATTTAATATCTCAGAGATGTATATGGTCTCTGAGCGTCCAAATACGATTAATAACAATTATTTAAAAGTCCTTAGAGATGTAAATGATCTCTAAGCGCTAAAATTAAAATAAGTAAACTTAATATTGTTAGAGATGTATAAGGTCTCTAAACGTCAATAACGATAAAACTAATCCAGAACAGGATTATGTCTCTCGTCAATCTACATACAATAAAATAACACTAGTATTAAGGTATTTACTTTGCCCTTGCAAGCATGAACAGACCGGACTCCACAAACAGCACCCGATCACGAGTATGACGCGTATCTCAGCCATCGCCTCCCTCGACCATCTGTTAGGGAAGGTGGCGACCCGATCAACGACGCCGCCGTAAGCAAAGCCCTTTAAGCGAGCATGACATATTCAGGCTGCCGGACATTAATAATATCAAAGATTAAAATGACTCGTCGGCGAGAAACAGCATCATGTTTCATAAAATGCAACGACAGAGCTATTTATACAAGGAAATATGCTAAGTGAAGCATATGTATATTAAAACTAACAGGATTTAACTATCACTGGCTTAAAAGCATTTTTGTCATTTAGGAAATCGTTGACAGTATAATAGGCCTGGCTTAACAAATAACGTTTAATATGAGACTTAAATTTACTGAATGGAAAATTAACTATATCGATGGGTATTTTATTATAAAATCGTATACAGTTCCCCACAAACGACGTGCTAACCTTCCGGAGACGACTGGCCTTCACTGCAATCTTATGTTTACTTCTAGTGTTGTAGTCGTGGATATCACTGTTAAGTTTGAATTCTTGAATATTTTTTCGAACATACATAATATTTTCAATAATGTATTGACATGCCACAGTAAGAATATTTGCCTCCTTAAATTTTTCTCTGAGAGATTCTCTGCCCTTAAGTTTGTAGATGGAGCGTACAGCTCGTTTCTGTAGCACGAAGACGGTCTGGATGTCAGCCGCTTTTCCCCACAACAGGATTCCATAGGACATAACACTATGAAAGTAACTGTAATATACCAGCCTGGCCGTCTCAACGTCAGTTAACTGTCTAATACGTCTTACTGCATAGGCCGCAGAACTAAGTTTGCCGGCCAGAGTGGCAATATGCGCATGCCATTGCAGTTTTGAATCTAAGGTGATACCTAAAAACACTGTTCTATCTACAAATTCCATTTCATCAGACTTTAATTTGATCTTAGAATTGTTTGCCTGCTTGACATTAGGCATAGTGAATTTGATACACTTTGTTTTCTTGGAATTAAAAAGCAAATTATTTGCTGTAAACCAGTTCACAACAGTACCTAGTGCCTCATTAATACCGTCAAAGTTTTTGTCTTTGCGGCCTACCTTGAAGATAAGCGACGTATCATCTGCGAATAGCACTATATCATGTTTATCTTTTACAAGGTTTGGTAAATCATTAATATAAACTAGAAACAGAAATGGGCCCAGAATTGATCCTTGAGGAACTCCAAGAGCAACCGTTGTCCCTGCAGATTGAGTCCCGTTGATGACTACCCGTTGAGTTCTCTCCGACAGATACGATGTAACAAGGTCAAGGGAACCGTTTGTTATCCCATAATGGCTTAACTTTCTAATTAAATTCTCATGATTAACGCAATCGAATGCCTTTGATAGATCACAGAACACTCCAATAGCATCTTGAGCCTCTTCCCAGGCATCAAAAATATGTTTAATTAGTACCACACCGGCATCAGTTGTTGACATGTATAATTATTTTACACGCTATTTACAATTCAACTAATTGCATTTTAAAACGACGGCAATAGAAAAGAATCATACAACCTGCTTGATGGTAAGCGGACACCGTAGACTTATATAGACGCTTGTGACTCCAGAACTAACGCAAGCCTACTGCCTGCCGACCTTTTATGAATTTATGATTCGTTAAATAATAATAATAATAAAGTTTATTTCATAAGTACTTACAACTATGTCACTGTTACATCATGGTTTGAGATACAGTTAGATTCAGCCTGAATACTACATACATAGTTTTCCGTACTTTATTTATATTTTTCCAAAAACTTATTATATTGGCTCCTGCACTAGGCGTAGCCTGTTCTCGCAGGTAACCAACTCGAGTATGCACATGCAGAAAATTGGTTCGCGAGAAGTTAACTAGTCATGAGACAAACTTTATAAAAAATTTAATGATATGACAAATTATTTCTTAAATATGTAAAAAATTACAGTGGAATCTTAATATATATTACTTATCTTAATTATCTTACTTGTGTGTGTGTGTGTGTGTGTGTGTGTGTGTGTGTGTTCATATTATTTGTCCATGTATTTTATGTGTAGGTAAATACTTTCGTCCAGCTGTTCACTCTCATTAAGTCTTCAATGTCTTCATAATTCAGAGTACTGAGCCATATTCGAACAGTTTGTGATGCTTCTTTTATAGAGAATTGTTTTAAGGAGATTTTTGCACTTACTTTATTGTTGTTGAGTACCAAACTGGCTTCCTAAGGATGATCTTTAAAACGGCGCGTTGTGCTCTTTCTAACAGAAGCATAGTTGTCTTTGCCGAACCTCCCCAGGACGATAAACAGTACGATAAGACCGATTGGCATATGCTAATATAGACTGTCCTGAGCCGGCTCTTGTCAGCAGAGTTGCGTAAATTCTTAAAAACATATATCAGCTTGCGGATTCGATTGGCTGTGAGCGATATATGCTTTTGGAAATCCAGTTTCTCGTCAAATGTGACACCAAGATATTTTATGGCAGTAGTTCGGCCAATAATCTCACAAGTGCAAGAAGACACAGAGGCTATATCCCGACAGCAAGTATGTAATGTAATGTTTGGAAAGTTGGTGGGCGCAGAAGCTTTGGATTTATGAAAGCATACCATTTTAGTTTTCTTAACATTTAGGGTCAGCAGGTTACGTTGGAGTCTCTCTGCTACCATCGCCATGCCATTTACATGCCACGCCATGCAATACAGCATTAGTGCCCGCTTCCATTATTTCACGCGCCGCACGGAGTATTGAGTAGTTGAATTAACTACTCTTAGAATTGTTGGGCCATAGAGTGTCGGCAGTACCGTTGACCGATTCGGGTCCCGACCAACTAACAGGCCGCAATTAATCACGACTCAGGCCAACTCGAAACTTCGCAAATTGAGCGGACTAGCGTAGTGGCCTGGAAAATTTTGCCGGCCTTGGCTATAGTTTGTGGTAATTGTAAAATGTACGTACTGAAAGTTTCGTCTAGAGCAAGAACTCCATAAATATAAATATGCGTTAATATTTTGTTCTACTCCAGCATTGTAATCTGTCTATTAAAGGACTGACATCAGTATTAAAACAATAGTATTTATGTACCTAGACTATTTATTATATGACTGGTGGGCGAATCATAATGGATTTCCATATATTATTATACTACTGTATTTTTTATTTTAACTCTTTTAAAAATAAAAAACACGCACGCGCCATTGCCATCAAATTAGTTTTCTGTCGTAGAAAAAATATTGCATGCAATGTTACATAATTTAGCTCTTATGACAAATCCAATAAGCCGAAACATGGCTAAGCCTCGCCGTTTTTTCACAAACTTCCGTTGTGTAACTTCCGGCTTCAATTATTAGGTCAGGTTGATGGTGACATTAGATCAGGACCATTTAAATTGAGTTCGTCATTGTCGCTTCACTATCTTGATCGAAATTCATCAGTTTCAGTTCACTAAATGCTACTTTCTGAATGTAAATTCTCGGTTTATTGCCGAAAATATTAAAATCAGTATATGTTTTCCTTGAATTTTTGAGGGGTTCGCTCAATTTCGCATAGATCCCATCATCAAAACTAGATGCTGGTAACAACGGGACCAAACTCGAAGCAGATGCTTTCATAAAAAAATCGAAATTGGTTCTTAAATGACAGAGTTCTGAGGCAACACACATAATAAAAAGAAAATACAATCGAAATGAGAACCTCCTCATTTTTTGTGAAGTCGGTTAAAAATGAGCAGGTATTGCCTTAAGTATTAGTGTGGAGGTCTTTTGTAACGTAGAGGTACTTTTCCAAGCACCGAGTGACAAGAAAATAGAACAACTAACAGGAGCTCGATAAAAATATCAGAATAGTATTTCATTTCCCCGCAAAAATTAAACGTCATTATTATTTTACACAACAATCCTTGGATCTTTTCGCGAAGCACTTACTAACTTCCAAAGTAATTTATCCGCGAAACCCCTAAAATACCCCAAAACGACAGCAATTCTTGTAAGTGGAGGGATCTATCCCCTTGCAGATTATCGTGCAGCGTAGCGACACGCAGAGGGTAAACTTGGATTTTATAGAAAAAGTCTTTGCGTGCATTTTTTCTGCCAAAAATCCGAAAGCCACACTATTTATTTATAACACGATGGTGGCAATCAAGCATACGACTGCCTGGTGGCAAACAATCGACGTAGGCTGTACGTTTACGATTTTAGAGGAGTAACAAGTTAGTTACCGACGTATTATTGATTTCAGAGGACCTCTTAACAGCCAGTCTTTCACAATGATAAACTTTCCCATTTCGTAACAAAAAGCACTAAACTATTTTTATATTCGTCTTACGAGTATATCCTTGATCTACTTGGGGCTTTTTTTATTAGAAATGGGATTGTTCTTGGCCAGCATCTAACCAGGGGCAAAAATGAGGCCGACGATGAAGCGAGCTCACCCAGAAGATTAAGAATATCTTCATAGTAACTTACTTCAATAAAATCAGGGGTTCAAGCGTGAAAAGGTATCTGACTGACAATCAAACAGAGATAAATTCACATTTATATAAGTTTGTACAACATTCCCAGGAATCCCACAGTTTTCCATACAACAATATATCTTTATTGAACTAGCTGTTTATTTATCTGTTGCATGAAGATGAAAAATTGGGTCAGTATCGCATAAATACAAGTCAAATTAACTGAGACCGAACTTGTTCATTAGCTTTCCGATGAAAAGATAATATTATATTCGCTGTAAACGGAACTGAATATTAATATTGCCATTGAATACGTTTTCCTGTGTATTTCTAACAGCGAAGATCGGCGGAAGTTTATGTTGCCGTATATTAAAGCAAAACTGTTTGAATGTGAGTGGTACAAGACCGGTCAATGTGGCACTTTTGTGGGAGACCTATATGTCCAGTTGATGTCTAGTATGTTCATGTATAACGTCTTTCGTCTTATACGATGATGATGATGAGATAAGTTAGAGCAATCATGCTCATAGCCTAACCGGGGAAGTACGTTCACCTTACAAAAGATCACAGCCATTATAACACAACTCATTGCTTTGAAGGTTTTTGTTCCTAAACAGAGCCAAGTTGTACGTAAATTTTGTACATCAAAAACACTTTTAGAATTTGGGTCCAAATACGTATCATTAGTACATTAGCGCCACTAATTGAACAGTAGGTACCTAAAGCCAATGAAAACCTTGGGTATTATTTAAACTGGTTGAAGAACAATGCGTTTCACATAATTTGCAAATATGTGCTAGATACTAAACATCATAAATGGAATATATATGGTCCTTCGAACCGGATGACATATGTGAAATGGTAAATGAAACATGAACCAGATATGTGCTGCGACACTCCTTTCTTATGTACTTTACTTATGGGTTTTATTGTTTGGTTTTCGTTGATTTATAAAGTGTATATATTAATATACACAGTACATAATAAAGGAGTGTCGTGGCACATATCTGGCGCATATCAGAACTTATTTCATTTACCACTTCACAAAATTTTGATGACATCCGGTTTGAAGGACCATATAATATGTCTATACATATGATTTTTAGTATCTAGCGCATATCTGCAAGTTATGTGAAACGACACTGTTCTTCCACCGGTATGTAGTTAACAAAGTTTATTTACCGCCAAGGCATATAATGTGTTTTGCTAACAAAAGAAAATTGGAGCTAAAGAAATAGCAATTTCCTTGAGAAAGTGAGCGTGTTTATTTCGCTATTTTAACCTTTTGTTGCGTAGAATCGTTATTTCTTTTGTTGTTGACCGATACAAGAATAAAGTTAAACAAAAGATCAGGAATGGCGGAAAATATCGGTTAGAATGAGCAGGCTTTATGGGAAAAATGTTTGCCGAGTTTGGTTTGCAACAAAATTGATTTTATTTTTATTATCGGAAAGGGCAAAGGCCTTCCCCCTTCCTTAGGCCACTCCGTTGAAAAAGATATAGCCTATCCCCCTATCGCCGACGAGATCTGCCGCGGCCATGTTTCGATCGGGCTGCCAGGCGGTAGCGATTGAGCGTTCGTTTGTATGAGGGGCACAGCGAAAACTCATCTCGCTCATATTTGGAGCTGCCCAACTAGGGAAGTACCTCCACCCTACAGAAGACCGCAGCAATAATAACGCCACTTATTGTTAAGTAGGTATGTGGTGTTGTGTTCCTGTTGAAGAGGCCCCAGAGGATGCGCAATGTTGAGAGTGAGTGGCCTGCACATGTCTCTAGCTATCAACACAACGAATCCTCAAGTTAATAAAGGGTCGGCGACGCGCTTGTGATTCTTCTGGAGTCGCAAGCGTCCATAGGCAACGGTGTCTGCTTACCATCGGGCAGGCCGTAAGCATGTTTGCCACCGTCGTTGAATAAAAAAAAGATGACTCGCGAAATTGGTTCTAGTATTGGTACTGGTAATTGGTAATCTGTCATTTTAGTTTCTCTAATAAGTAAAAACCATCTATATTAATAATAACGAATGAGACCTGTCTCAAATTGAAGAACGTATAAAATTAATGATTTTTGAGTTGAACATATGTATCCGCTAAATTCGGATTGTCGCGTATTTTGCATTTAAAAGTGTTAATTTTATGACGAAAGGTCGGCCATATTAAATTCGTTGGTTGACAGCGTCGGGTTGGGTACGTTCGGAAATTGTTAACTATGTTTGCGTCCGGTGTGTTGGCCAGGTTGCTGGGCTGCGTTCTGGGTGATGGGCCATCATCGCCCGTTGTGTGGATTCGGCTAGCCGCGTCTGCAGCGTTTTGTTTTTGTAGTTTTCTAGCGTTCTATACACCTATCAGCCTAGCTAGCACGATAACTTATACCGTCACGTTATATGGGTGAAATGTATTAAAACATCACCTAAAACGTAACGGTATAATCTATCGTGCTAGCTAGGCTGATTGTCACAACAACCGCCTTCAAAGCGAATGTATTGGGCCTGTTACATGGTTATTAGTATCACGTGATACATTCATATCACGATAAGTATCACGTGAATATTGAAGTAGAATCCATACAAATTTGAAAACTGCTATAATATTGACACCCCAGTATTGTGATAATATTAATCGTGTAAAGGACACCACTTGAATGTTTGCTGAGTTTGTCCGCCATCTTAAAGCTGCGTCTCTATTTTGTTGTGACAAACTACTAGGTGACTTATGGCTTTTAAACGTCTAGCAAAATTCTATCCATATCTCGCTCTATCTTATAACTTAGTGATACTGGGGTCTACTCCGAAATTCAAAATCCGAACTTCGTATGGTGCCGTCCCTTTCACTCATATAGTCTATGACAGGAGAGTGAAAGGGACGGCACCATACGAAGTTAGGATTTTGAATTTCGGAGTAGACCCCCAGCTCATGCCGTTCGCCGCGCTCGGACGTTAGAGGCGCCACCGCGAACCGAAAACGAAGTATCTGCCTCTCTCTCGCACATGTATATTCGAACGACAGAGAGGAAGATAGTTCGTTTTTGGTTCGCGGTAGGCCCTCAGGCGTCAACTTTAAAACGAATAGGGTATTTTACTATAAGAAAAATAAAATTCAAAATGTAATAAAAACCAGCCAAGTGCGTCGGAGTCGCACACTGAGGGTTCCGTACAACTAAAAAAACAAATGCGATTTATCAATATATTGATATTTTTGGTAAAATATACTTCATAATAAACATTATCTTATCACCTAATTTCAAGTTCATAGGTCGATGGGAAGTTAAAAAATTATATGTGTGACAGACAACACACGGAATGTTCTTTGACTTTCTTCGACCGTCCGCCGCGCTCGGACTAAAGTGCTACCAACCGAAAACTAAATATATATGCCTCTCTGTCGCACTTGCATATTCGAGCGCGGAGAGGGAAATACTTCGTTTTCAGATCGCGGTAGGCCCTCTGGTCTGACGGCTCCTATTCCTGGATGGTGCGCGTATCGGAATGTGAAATACCTTTGGCAAAACGGAACAAGTTGTTAAATAGCTTCCATTAATTGGAGAAAATATTACCAACTGTTATTATTATCACGCAAAACACTGAATATTGAAGCAATATCCATAGGGGCCTGTTACATGGTTATTATTATCACGCGATATACTCATATCACGATCCGTATCACGTGCAATGAATATTGAAGAAAAATCCATACGATTTTGAAAACCACGATAATATTGACACACCAGTATTGTGATAATATTAAGCGTTTAACAGACCCCATACAATTTTAAAAATCGCGATTATATTGACACATAATATTGAGTGTAAAGGACCTTACTTAATAGAATTTGGCGGAGAATAGAGAGCTGCTACCGCGAAACGAAAACGAACGAACATCGTGTATCCCTCTGTGTCGCTCGATTTTGCAAGTTCGACAGAGAGGGAGATACACGAACTTCATTTGTTTTCGTTCGTGTTAGCAGCTCTGACTTCTCACCTAAAATACTGACTGGCACATCAATATTTAACAATTGCACATCTGAACTGAATTTTAATGAACGGTTAGTATTTTAGCTATACAAATCAGTACTGATTACGGTGTCAATTTTTTTATGTGCCTTTAAATACTACCCTTTGCAAAGATACTAGCCTTTGCCCGTGACGTCGTCTGCGTAATCTTTTACTCCCTATTCCATATGTTAATCCAGACTACAGACTATATTTCTATACGAAGTTTCATCATAATCCGTTGTTGTAATGTTCTTATTTTATAAATTTTTGTACACTATTTCTTTCTTCGTTTGCATAACTGTCACGAATAAATGTTTACTTTATTTCTTACTTACTTATTTCACCCGAGCGAAGCCGGGCTTTCATCTAGTTGTGTAATAAAATCATGGCACAACTTTAAACAGCATACGACAAGGTAACGTTTAATTGAATTCGAATGCATGCTTTAAATTTATATAACAATAACATAACTTAAAATATAAAATGACAGAATACAAAAAAAAAAACTAAAACAAAACCTAAAATTAAAATTAAACTAAACTATTTCTAAAAAGGGCCCGCGTGGCATCGTACCATAGACGCTGGCAGCATTTTCTCGCTGTATGGCTATACTTAAGCGCTGTGCGAGGAAGCTGCCAGCTCTTTGCTCCCCAGTGGTGTCGACGAGTCTTTTGCTGAGCTCTTTAAATAGTTCGCGAGCGCTTGGACCCCACGGCCCGAGGGTCTCGACACCGAAAGCCATGAAATGGTATCGAGTGCTGAGACCCCGGTATTTTGTGGCCTTTTTTGTTTCGGCTGCCTCCGCTGCCTCGCCAGCCCTGGACGAAGTTCGTGGTAGATGGGACGGTGCTAGCGTACCAACGCATGTGGCATCCCACACCAGCACTCGTCCCATCTTCCACGGGACCAGGGTCATACCATCCGGCCTCTTGCCATCGTCTCTCAACACGCCGTTCGGTTCGAGGATTGCAGGCGTGCTGACAGTTGCAAGAGTGCGGCGGATAATGTCATTAAGTAAAAATGACTTTACAAGTATATAGGTTGATGATGATGTGACGAAAAATGATTTATATGTGGTGTACAGTCAGCATCAAAAGTAGTTACGCATATGGTGGTGTCAATAGTACATTACTACAGAGGCCGGGACGAAAGGGGTTGCCGGCCGAAGACATATTTCCCGCCGAGGTATGTATAGTGCTTTTCTCCA
This sequence comes from Notocelia uddmanniana, assembly GCA_905163555.1. Classification (NCBI taxonomy): domain Eukaryota; kingdom Metazoa; phylum Arthropoda; class Insecta; order Lepidoptera; family Tortricidae; genus Notocelia; species Notocelia uddmanniana. The sequence continues at coordinate 21,300,907 of LR991067.1, forward strand.
ACATGCAATGAAATAAACAACAAAAAAGTCAAAATTTTATTTTTAATACTCATAGTGGCAGAATGTCATGATGTGGATGGATGTGGATGTGGAATGGAAATTAAAAAAGAGGACTTTACCGGCCTAGGCCTGCAAGATTTGTATGAAATTCCGTTTACGACCTCTTGTCCTAGCCGCACCTGAAACGTCATACTGCGCTGCGCTGCTGGGCGCTGTGAAGCTGTGGAACGCGTTACCTTTGTCAATAAGACAGTCCCAATCTGTCGCGTCACTCAAGAAAAATTTGAAGAAATTATGGCTCTCCAACGATCTGTGATTTGGTTGAGTACTATAATTATTAATTATTTATATTTTTTTAATTTTTAATATAATTATTCTGTATCTATGTATTTATTATAGGTATATGTATTTTTTTTTCATTATATATGTATATTTACTTATTACATATGTATTTATGGGTATTTATTTAGTTATGGTTTAGCTACAAATTATATTCACTCATTGTAACGTTGTTGTACACGGTGTAAGTTTGTCTATCTCATTATTTTTTAAAATCTGCTCTCAATCCCTCAAAGGTTAGCTGGAAGAGATCCCTCATAGGGATAAGTTCGCCTTTGTACTCTGATCCTGTGTGACATGTATATGTTTTAAACTGTTATTTTGTACAATAAAGTGCTTACATACATGCATACTTCGCAGCCTATTATAAAGAACATAACATCAATATTTCATTGCATGTTTGAGAAATAGTACATTACTACAGAGGCCGGGACAAAAGGGGTTGCCGGCCGAAGACATATAGACGGCTGAGCGAAGCGAGGCCGGATAGGTCTAAGGCCGGCAACCCCATATTTCCCGCCGAGGTATGTATAGTGCTTTTCTCAAACATGCAATGAAATAAACAACAAAAAAAAACAAAGTTTTATTTTTAATACGCATAGTGGCAGAATGTCATGGTGCCTGTGCCACAAATTTAAGTGGAATGGAAATTAAAAAAGAGGACTTTGCAGGCCTCGGCCTGCAAGATTTGTATGAAATTCCATTAACTACCTCTTGTCCTAGCCGCACCTGAAACGTCATACTTCGCAGCCTATTATAAGGAACATAACATCAATATTTCATTGCATGTTTGAGAAAAAACTCTTATTCCCTTATAATAAAGACTGAAATTTTAAATACGTAGCTACTTTTGATGCTAACTGTACCCCGCGTAGAATAGCGCCGCCCTTTTTTTTCCATAGGTATAGTAAGTGTCAATTACGGGTACATATTCTCATAAATAAGTTGTGAAGTTGATATTGCAGTGAAAAGTTGCTACCAACTAGGCGCACTAGTAACCCTTCAGTATCAACTGGAAAACATATTTTCTCCATGTGTAAAATTGTAGCTGAAAAGTGAACAAGATACAATAAATGCTAATAGTACACATTTGTAAGTGCATGTGCGGAATATAAATTCTCAGACTTAATTTTCGAGACTGGCAGTACCTAATAATGTATATTGTTTTCATGTCTTAAATCATGAATCTTCATTCTAAATTCATATTTCCTGCCAACATTTCCATGCAAAAATTTGAAAAATTCAACTGTAGCCGACGACCCGTGCAAACAAATAAGAACAAGTCATAACCATCTTCGCGGATTTCATTCATTCGAATTTTAAATTGGTTCGTTACTGTGTCGAACGTTCTAGAATAATCTTGAACAATCTCGAACTTTCGATAGGAATTCTGGATGTGATCCAGCCAGGCTAAAGACAGGTACAAAAGAATTACTTCAACCTATCCATAAGTCACAAAGCAAAAACGTTACAAAAGTTACTCTCCGCCTTTCACACTGGGTTCCAACTTGTAAAAAATATTCATGCCTGATAAGACTTTCCCAGCATTATCCAAGCGTACGCAAAACAAACTTATCTAAACCACTAAAAACAGCGCTGTCATCCAACGTTACGCTTCAATTTGTATGCAGCAATGTGAGTTTCATGTTGGACCGTTCGCAAATTTAAGTTTGTGTTGATTTGTTCGAAATTTAAAATTTATTTGTCTCGACAGCGGGGCGCCGGGCGGCATCAGAAAATGCGATCCCTTCTTAATCTGAGCGCATTTTCTTTATTGAAATTTTAATCCGATTTTAGTAAAGTTTTCGTGGAGCGTCTTCGGTGTCAACTACCAATCGCTAGTAATAATATAATGCAAACCATATACGAACGACTGTTTTGTTTTCTTAAAAATTATTTCCAACCATTTTATGCTTGAACTACTGAAATAAGAGGTAGTTTAAAACTTAAAGAAATGTAAAGGATTTTTATATCCCGCATAACATTCCCTAAAGAAGAGGCGGTACATGTCCGTATGGAAGTAATGGAAATACAATTTAGAGTTTAGTTTAATACGAATGAAGTCTTTGACTAGCTATGCACAGTTTAGTTTGTATAGACATATTATTATGAGTAAATGACAATTAATCGCGCACAACAACATTTATTAACATTTTTGAGGTCACCGGACGTTTGGGATGTCACAATATCCACCATATAGGCCAAAGGACCCAAATACACAGGGGGTATATGCCATAATCGCCACGCTTGGCATGCGGGTTGGCGATCGCAGTATCTCCACCGCACTCCAAGGATGCTGCTGCCCATCCCCCGGTGGTCTTGGTCGTAGTTTTAGGACATACCCGGGTCCAATATCATTTTTCAATAATAATAACTTATCACGTAGGTATGTAGTACACGTCTTTCTTGAACTAGACTATGCACTTCACAGATTTCTCTTTTTAAATTATCTACCAATAGAGACGACCAGCCTGCAGACGATTTTGTTGAGAAAGTGTGAACCCGTAGCGTTGGGCGATAGTGCTAAGGCTGATAATGATGTCATTGATGACTAAGGCTACATCGCTCCACAAATACAAGATGCGGTGTAAAGCTAGCCAAAAATAAAAACAAAACACGACGTATTTCATTTTGTCGTTGCAACTCAAAACAACTATCAAACTCATTCACGATACGGAAACTTTTCCATTCAATCCTAACCCAACTAAAATATTACCATATTACTAAGGAGCGTTTACTTACGGAGGGGACAAGTTTGCAACTCGTAACAATTTCGGAACTTGGAAACTATGCGAAAGGTTCGGGGCGACTGGACAGCGGCCAGATTCGAATTTGGAATGGAGATGGAAACTGCGACGTTCCAAATATAAACGGGGGCCGTTGGAATGAGTGGAGAAACCGTTGATAAGCGACAATCAACTGGCAGTGTGAGCCGTACAGATTCAGGGTATGTTGAACTTAATCGTCTGTAATAGTACATTACTACAGAGGCCGGGAAGAAAGGGGTTGCCGGCCGAAGACATATATACGGCCGAGCGAAGCGAGGCCGGATAGGTCTAAGGCGGGCAACCCTAAATTTCCCGCCGAGGTATGTATAGTGCTTTTCTCAAACATGCAATGAAATAAACAACAAAAAAAAAAAACAAAATTTTATTTTTAATACGCATAGTGGCAGAATGTCATGATGCCTGTGCCACAAATTTATGTGGAATGGAATTAAAAAAGAGGACTTTGCCGGCCTAGGCCTGCAAGTATTGTATGAAATTCCATTAACGACCTCTTGTCCTAGCCGCACCTGAAACGTCAAACTTCGCAGCCTATTATAAGGAACATAACATCAATATTTCATTGCATGTTTGAGAAAACGATATTATTGTTTAAAATATAGTTAAATGGAAGTCAGTGCAACCCAGGGTAGGTATAGTAGCAGGGGTAACTCCCTAATTTTTAAAACGAACTATAAGACATATAGGGTCGGTTTTTTAAACCAGTGCTATTTGTTATAGTCGTAAGCTTGGTTCGTTAAAATCTGATGGTGTAGCCAGTTTAACATGTCTCTGTGGTAGGACAGCTACCGGCGCCTTATATAACATTCAGGAATCATTTATGGCCAAATTGTACGAGGGGCATACCGAAGTGATCGAGAATAGATTTTGATTTTGTACGCTTACAATTATTTGATTGTGATTCACATTTTACTCACTTTTCCAATAAAGTTGTTATTCTTTATTTGGATAAAATAAATTTCAGGTTATACTGAAACTAATTACTTCTTCAAAATAACGCTATTTTATTTACATTTATTTCAATATAAAACAATTCCACTCTAACTTATACCATGTTATATTGTGTACTATGTTGATAAAAATATTTCGTCTCCGCTGCTTTCCACGCATTCCAACACGCCCGCCCTACTTTGCTTTGACCAAAAGGACTCATTTCCATAGAAAATCTGAATCGCTTACGTCTTTATTACATTGAACAATGAAGCCCAGGAGAATTTTCCACACATGCTTTCCTACAATGTTATGAGCAAAATGACCTTTGTTCATACAGAATATGAGTCTGTTGCGTCTTTTTAATACTAGCCAGTGAAGCCCGAGAGAATTGCGAATATTAAATTGTTTCAGAATCCGAGTCGCCTCTTGAGGTCGAATTTAGTTCGGGTTCGATTGATTTGAAACAAGTTAACGTAGAAAATTCAGTACAGAATTCAATCAAAAATCAAAATCAAAATCAAATATTTATTCTGCAAATAGGCCACAAGGCCACTTTTACATGTCAAAGCATGAATTTATACAATTTAAAAAACTGACAATCTTACTTAATAATAATGATACAAAAAAAATATACTGTTGACAATTCAATGAAAATAAATTTACAAATATTAAGGACGTATTGAATACGATCTGTGTCCGAATAAACAAAAGGAATATAAAATTAATTTAATATCTCAGAGATGTATATGGTCTCTGAGCGTCCAAATATGATTAATAACAATGATTTCAAAGTGCTTAGAGATGTAAATGATCTCTAAGCGCTAAAATTAAAATAAGTAAACTTAATATTGTTAGAGCTGTATAAGGTCTCTAAGCGTCAATAATAATAAAACTAATCCAGAACAGGATCATGTCTCTCGTCAATCTACATACAATAAAATAATACTAGTATTAAGGTATTTACTATGCCCTTGCAAGCATGAACAGACCGGACTCCACAAACAGCACCCGATCACGAGTATGACGCGTATCTCAGCCATCGCCTCCCTCGACCATCTGTTAGGGAAGGTGGCGACCCGATCAACGACGCCACCGTAAGCAAAGCCCTTTAAGCGAGCATGACATATTCAGGCTGCCGGACATTAATAAAATCAAAGATTAAAATTACTCTTCGGCGAGAAACAGCATCATGTTTCATAAAATGCAACGACAGAGATAAGTATTTATACAAGGAAATATGCTAAGTGAAGCATAGGTATATTAAAAGTAACAGGATTTAACTATCACTGGCATAAAAGCATTTTTGTCATTTAAGAAATCGTTGACAGTATAATAGGCCTGGCTTAACAAATAACGTTTAATATGAGACTTAAATTTACTAAGTGGAAAATTAACTATATCGATGGGTATTTTATTATAAAATCGTATACAGTTCCCCACAAACGACGTGCTAACCTTCCGGAGACGACTGGCCTTCACTGCAATCTTGTGTTTACTTCTAGTGTTGTAGTCGTGGATATCACTGTTAAGTTTGAATTCTTGAATATTTTTTCGAACATACATAATGTTTTCAAGAATGTATTGACATGCCACAGTAAGAATATTTGCCTCCTTAAATTTTTCTCTGAGAGATTCTCTGGCCTTAAGTTGGTAGATGGAGCGTACAGCTCGTTTCTGTAGCACGAAAACGGTCTGGATGTCAGCCGCTTTTCCCCACAACAGGATTCCATAGGACATAACACTATGAAAGTAACTGTAATATACCAGCCTGGCCGTCTCAACGTCAGTTAACTGTCTAATACGTCTTACTGCATAGGCCGCAGAACTAAGTTTGCCGGCCAGAGTGGCAATATGCGCATGCCATTGCAGTTTTGAATCTAAGGTGACACCTAAAAACACTGTTCTATCTACAAATTCCATTTCATCCGACTTTAATTTGATCTTAGAGTTGTTTGCCTGCTTGACATTAGGCATAGTGAATTTGATGCACTTTGTTTTCTTGGAATTTAAGAGCAAATTATTTGCTGTAAACCAGTTCACAACAGTACCTAGTGCCTCATTAATACCGTCAAAGTTTTTGTCTTTGCGGCCTACCTTGAAGATAAGCGACGTATCATCTGCGAATAGCACTATATCATGTTTATCTTTTACAAGGTTTGGTAAATCATTAATATAAACTAAAAACAGAAATGGACCCAAAATTGATCCTTGAGGAACTCCAAGAGCAACCGTTGTCCCTGCAGATTGAATCCCGTTGATGACTACCCGTTGAGTTCTCTCTGACAGATACGATGTAACAAGGTTCAGGGCACCGTTTTTTATCCCATAATGGCTTAACTTTCTAATTAAATTCTCGTGATTAACGCAATCGAATGCCTTTGATAGATCACAGAACACTCCAATAGCATCTTGAGCCTCTTCCCAGGCATCAAAAATATGTTTAATTAGTACCACACCGGCATCAGTGGTAGAGCGACCTCTAGTGAACCCGAACTGATTGCTATTGAGTAGTTTATTGCGATTAAAATGGGACATCAGCTGATTAAGAATGACTTTCTCAAAAACTTTGCTTAATGCCGGTAGTATTGAGATTGGTCTGAAGTTGGTAGGGTCAGTTTTTGATCCTGATTTAAACAACGGGATGATTTTACTGTGTTTCATCAGGTTAGGAAAAACTCCAGTATCAATACATTTATTGAAAATATCAGCTAAGAAAGGTGCGATTGATTCTACAATGGAATGTAATACTTTTACTGAAATACCCCAAAGATCTTCAGTCTTTTTTAAGTTTAATGATTTAAATGCTTTAATTACAATATGTGGGGTCACGTAAGTGAAGCTAAAGATTTCTTTACATTCTGTTACATTTTCCTTCAATAACGATTCAGCGACATCTGGTGATGAATTCAAAGACTTCGTGGTATCGACGGGTACATTAGTAAAGAACCGCTCAAAATGATCTGCCACTTCGTGGTCAGAACTCACTAGAGTGTCATCGACTCGCAGGCTGAAGTGCGCATCTTTTAACTTACTTTTCCCAGTTTCATTGTTGATAACTTGCCATACAGTTTTAATCTTATCACTGGAGTTCTGGATCTTTTTTGACAAGTAATCGGCTTTAGCAGCGACACACATTAACTTAAAAGATTTTGAATAGTTCTTAACATACTCTAGAAATTCCGGCCTTTTATCAGTAGTTCTTGAATCATACAAGTCATAGAGTCGGCGCCTCTTCTCGTGAATGTCTGGCGTAGCCCAGTCGCTAAATTTAGTTTTGATCTTGCTTTGAATCTTCTTCAAATTAAAACAGACATCGAATTCAGTTTTGATACAATTAAACAATCGAGTACACAAACGGTCAGGGCTTTCCTGAGTAAGTGGAAGATAACATAATCTTTTCATTATATTACGATTGAATAAATCTAAGCTCTTTTCAGAAATAGGTCTGCACATAGTGTGTCGTGGAACTTTGTCAGTTTTCCCGCTGAAGGCGACTTGTTGTCCACAGTGGTCAGAACTTAAGTTGTTTATAATAAATTTACTAATCGCATCCTTGTTACTGAAAATGTTATCTATACATGTCGCGCTGGTTGCTGTAATGCGAGTTGGCTCACAAAACAAGTTCACCAGGTTAAAAGATTTAAAAGTATTCACTAGACTCACACTCATGGGCGATTTCTCAAGTAAGTTAACGTTAAAATCACCGCAAACAATAACGCATTTTGTACTCTTAAAAATACTGCTGAGCACTTCTTCCATCACTGTCTCAAATAGACTGTAATCCGCCGATGGGGGCCTGTATACGCATATAATTATAAATTGGTCTAACTCCACACAAGAAAGTTCTATGTGACGCTCGACGGACATGTCAACAATATCTTTACGCTCTTTACATTTCAAATTATGTTTCACCATAATCAAGGATCCTCCACGCCTACATGACTTTCTAGAGTATGAACTTACTATACTATGATTGCTAAAGTTAAACATAAATTCATGATCTTTAAGCCAGTGCTCCGTTATACATAGAATATGAATATTTGAACATTGTATGAACAAATAAATTTCAAGTTCCTTACTAGTAAATCCCTGTATATTTTGATGAACCATATTAATACTAGTGTTACATCTATCAACGGGTTCGGGGCCGGTGGTAACACGCGTTGTCTTATCGGTCAGTTTAAATTACTCGCCGGCACCGACCCCGTTTCGGAGCCCACGCTACTAAAACGTAACACAGGAACCGCCTTAATATTATCAAACGTCGTGCTAGTCACGACGGGGTCTACAATATTATATGCTAACAATTTAGCACACTCACGTAAGTACCTTTTCGGTAGATATGGACGCTTTTCAGTCAAAACTAAATTCTTAACAAATTTGTTCGTATCGAAATACGAAATCGTACTGCTGTATAGAGACAACCTATACAAAATGGAATTTAAATAATGTAAGTATATATTTTGCTTTGCCGACACAGTATTCGAAAAAGGCAACGCACATATTATGATTTTACCTATACCTCGCTGGTCTATTTCAGTGAGGGTCTCCGATAGTCTAATAATGTCTCGCTCGGTACAGTCTAAAATATCACTGACGAACACTACCAGCGTAGAGTCGCAGTCGAAGTGGTCAGCGGCGATGCACGAGGCCAAACGATCGACGGAGGCTCCCGGGAGACAGTTGTTGGTCACCCTCTGAGTCAAGCGGCTCGCTAGCAGCGCGCCGAGGCCAACACCCACCCGGTCCGAGTACACGACGGTGCGGCGCGGCCGGGCGGGCGCGGCTGACGCGGCGGCCGGGGGCGGCGCGGACGCGCGGGCGGGGTCAGGCACCGGCGGCGCTGCCGGCTCGGCTTGGCTCAGCGACAGCGGCGGCGACTCGACCATCAGGAACGGCGGTTCTTCTCGGCTCGGTGGCTGGTCTACACTGACCGGCAGCGGCGGCGCCGGCTCGGCCCGGCACGACGGCGGCGGGGCGGGCGCCCCCTGGCGCGGTGTGGCAGCGCCGGCGGCGGCGCGGTGGAGCACGAGGGAGGCGGGCGCGGGGGCGGCGGGCACGCGGGCGGCCGGCGAGTGGTCGCGGCTCGGCCCGGGGCAGCGCCCCGGCACCCGGGGCGACTCGAAGTGTAGTGGGACGCCGCTCCCCGGCTCTAGAACATTATTCATAAAGGCTATGTATTCGTGCAAAGTTTTGCTTGAAAGGTCATGCTTGCTAGTGATATCTTTTAATTTTGACTGCAGCATCATGACCTCATCGGAGCGATTTTTCAGCTCTATTACTGCCTGGTCTAATTGTTGCTGACAGTTAAGAAGCTGGTCGCTCAGGGACACATGGCTGTACTTAGAAAAAACTGCTTTGAATATTTTCTTGTGGCGTTGCAATAAAACTTTAGATTTTTTAATAAATCTATTCAATTTTAAATATTTTTTTACTTTGTTTGATCCTGTTACTATGACTCTGTGATCAGAATTACTCTCTTCATACACAGAATTGGTTAAATCTATTGTTTCCACTATGGGGGCGCTTACTAAACTATCATGCATCATGTCTACTTCACAAGTACTAAATTCGGCAAAGATACTTAAATTGTTTTCACCCAACTCCGAGCAATACTTGCAAATAGTGGTCTGCTTTGCCTGAAGTTCTTCTAGTTGTTGCTCTAGATCTCGAATATGCCGCAAAGCTTGCTCATGTATCTCCTGGCACTGCTGGAACCGGTCCACAGAGAGTTGAAGTTCTGTCCGCTGGCTTAGCATGTCTTCATACTGCAGGTCTTGTTCAGCGAGCTGAGTTTTGAGGGTTGTGTTCATCCTGACAACCCGCATGACCTCCTCCTCACTGTCATCCCGTTCCTGCAGGAGCTTTTCATTAAGCTCTGTGGCCGCTTTGAGTTCTTTTTTAGTTTGTTGTAGTTTGCTAATCAAAGCATCTCTGCGTGTAACTGGTTTAGTGATTTGGGCTGAAAACATATTGAAAATGTAAATACCTGGGCAAAACTTTATACCAAGGGCTTATATACTCTTATAAGCAAGATAGGATTGTGCATGCAACTTGCTGAAACATATGTCTTTATGTTGGCGAATAAATGTTTCACTATCTTCCGATAGCTATAAGGTTCAACTATGTTCCATATTAAGTATGGTCCAGGTGTTCAATTCGGGCTTCTTCAAAAGAAGCTACACCTTTTCGGACTTCACCCCCCACCTTTTCGATGGTCAGGGCCAGCTGTATTGCACACAGTGCGACCGAAGATTTAGATCAAAGTTCGGTTTTGCGAGCCATGTACGTTCTCATCAGAGGAAGCTGTAAGGGTCGCCGTCGTCGGACACGACGAGGAGGACTATATATATATATATATAAATATATTTTTGGGAAATACCCAAACAAAAGCTAAGTGCGACAATAGGTTTGTGCTCAGCGTGAAGTGTGTAGCGTTACAGGCTTAAATGATAAATACGAGTGTCGAGGTAATAATCTTTTATTGAGTAAAAATACATTGCTTTTATACTAAACGCACATGTGTTACATCATATATTATGTGTATCGGCTGAGGACAGGTGTTTATGTCTGAGCTGTGAACAGGTGTTTATGTGCTCAGCTGTGAACAGGTGTTTATGTGCTCAGCTGTGAACAGGTGTTTATGCGCTCAGCTGTGAACAGCTGTTAATGTGCTCAGCTGTAATCAGCTGGATTATTAGGGTGTGACACCACAAGCGTTTGCTGCGAGCCATGTCGGCTGTAAATCGCTGTTTTTCAGCCCGCACTTACTACGCTTCTCAAACAAAATATTACAATAGTAAACACTAATATGTAACGCGCGATTACGCGATTGATTAGTTGCAACTGGCTTACACACGAATCGATCTGAGTGACATGCAAGATTACGAGTGACATGCAAATGGGGCCTGTTACATGGTTATTATTGTCACACGATACACTCATATCACGATCCGTATCACGTGCTGTTTAATGAACATGGACGCAAAATTCAATCAATTTTGAAAACCGCGATTATATTGACACACTAGTATTGTGTTATATTAAGCGTGTAACAGGCCCCTATGTGTGCTTTGAATTAACCAAACACAGTACATATTTATGAAATTATAATTTTTTCATAATTTTGCGTCGCGTTGAAATACGCTAGCGTCCCCAGCTGCCAATTCCCCCTCATACATGAGAGAAGGCCCGTGTCCAGCAGTGGGCGTATATAAGCTGATTATGATGGTATTGTTAATTGTAAGTAGTTGCAATTGATTCGATTCATTCATCCGGGTTGCGAAATTTTAGCCCTTTGTGTTTTTGCTTTTCCACAAAGGTCTAAAATTTCGTACCCCGCACTGGAACTGCATGGGGACAACTGCCAGTTTGTTCCCACTCATCGGATAATCTGTCATAAGAGGTCTGTGCTCAGCAGTGAAACGTATAATTATGATTATGACTGTACGGAGTTTTGAAATTGATTCTTTGAAACAAGGACTCAAATAAAGATTAAAATTAATTTGAACTCAGAGCAAGTTAGCTTAAACGAGCATATCGGCTGTGAAATGAACTCTTCGTAGCTATTTGCCTGATTTTCTATAGTGTCGATTCAAGAAAGAAGTGTTGTTTTTAAATGGTCGGCATCGTGTAAGTGCGTACAAGTCCCCTGGCATCCTTAGGTTAGATTAACTGGATACCATCAGGCGTGCGGTACGATTAGCTTACCGCCAACATAGAATATAAAGACAAGCCCTCTTGCTGTCATATCAAATGGACACGTAATACTTTCCTGTCTAGAGTTGCAAAAACGGGATGACAATCACGCAAGCTATATCCTAGAGATGTGTTTTTCTGTTAATTCAGACATCGAATCATGGCTCTTGAATCGTACGTCTTTTTTTACGTCATCGGCACGAAAAGTTCGAGTCCTGCCCGGCTAGTATGATAGCTTATACCGTCACGTTTTATGTGACGTTTCAGTACATTTTGGCCATATAACGTGACGGTATAAGCTATCATACTAGCCGGGCTGGTAATTACATAAGTCACCATTTGAAATTATACTGACTTACCTAGACAGTTCATTTGAATACCTATACATCTCTATAGCTACCTTACTAATCACATACAAGCCTGGAGATTGAAACGTCACCTGGCGCGGGGGCGTTGAATTCAGATTGATGAATGACCTAATACGTGCCACAGACGTGTTAAATCGTCCTCCGCATTTTAGCCGACCATGGAAACCAATTATATATCAAGGTTACCCCAAAGAATATAGTAGTGTATGGGTTACCCTATTGACAGCGACCGGGAATGAAAAATCGTTTTCATTAACCTTTTATTCTACCTTTTGACTAAAAATACGAGGGGAATCTACATACCTCTAGTCCTCTAGTAATAATGTAGAAAATGCTACTGTTGATCCGAACGCAATATAGTACATGCGCTCTTTCCTTACAGCGTATGTGAGAACGGAACGCACTGATAATAATATGGGAGTGTAATGAAATTTTCGTATTAAGGGGATGCCTCGATTCTGTAAATCACGCCGTCCGTGTAAGGCGACTTCCTGATTTGGCGGGGCGGGAGCGAAGTGTCATAGGTATTTTGCTCTTTGACGTGAATTTACCGATGTGAGATTTCCTCACTTGACGAAATACTGTCAGTAATACGTTTGCGCAGTAGTAATACCATGCACACTTGCACAGAAGTGGGGCAGTACTGCATTAATATCGGTTGACACTGACAGCTGACAGTTTTCTCATATCGTACCGCCCCCGCATCGACAAGTCAGGAAGACGCCTTAGAGACACGCTCATATCTTCCGTGCATGAGGAAACGAGATGCAACTTTTTTCGGTAATGGCTTTTATTTTGCTCTTATGAGATTTAAGATGAGGTAAATACCATCATTTTAACTAGGCTGTGTCGTTAAATAATATAGTGTTACAGTAGCCTGAGATAAAAAAAGGAAAAACTACATAAATTCAAAGAACGAGATATTCTTCTTGAATTTGAACTTTTGTGAGTCATGACTTGATTGAAACTATATCACTAAAACGATTATAACAACGACAGTGCGCTGGTGCAGATGATGCATTCATCCTGAGAAAAAACTCTCGAAGAGTTCGAAACATGTCGCCCGGAGTGACAGTTTATACGTGACTTTTAACCGTTTTAGTGATATAGAGACATTGATTATTGCACGCCCTTAAAAACAATATGGCGACACCTAAAATTGGGTGGAATATTTCGCTTATTAAATATATTTTTTAATAAATCGTACCTTTATTGGTCAAAACAACTGCAATGTGATAAATCCGTCTGATGTTTTTAGTGAGCCAGTTTTTTTCATTAGGAGAATTTATTATGACTCGTTGAAGAGAACGGTGAAATTATTTTCTTATTGGCATTTTGGAACTAATATTTTAATACTATCTACCTGTAGGTAGATGTAAAACAAAATAAGAATTAAATTGTGGGAACAGTTAAGATATTACTCGGTTACAGTTTACCCTATTATATTTAACGAAGACTGAAGCAAATAAAAAACACGGGCAAGTAAAAATATGGCAGTATTTAGGCTGCTATGATTAGCAGCCTAAATACAATGATTTGTATCATTCATTTTAATACAATAAAACCATTTTAATCAGTTTCCTTCCCAACGAATAACATTTTTATTTAGATTCGAATAATAATTTCGATTATTACACACAAAATATCATGTATAATTTATTCGTAGCGAAAACACTGACGGATCAATAAAGCAGACAAAAAATATTTTATTTTAATTTTTTATTTATTGCTTTTTATTATATCTCATATTTTACTGACAAATTCTATTAATAAAGCAAATCAAACCACACTCACTCGAAAACTAACCAACGGGGAAAGTATAAGATCAGAAAAACCTAACCCTCCTTTGACATTGAATTTTGTCAAGACCGCATTGTTCGGGTATAATGGACCCAATCTGTTGGCACTGCCCGCGCGGCAGTCGAGGGTTGAATACAGATGCGACCACAGATATTTTACATCGATCCCGCAAGCGCCCCTTCAGTGTTTCTATTTTCTGTACGGCAATTTTTAATTGACATTTGTTTTTTAAAAGAAAGGTTAAATTTTTACTATATTGCATAAATTACAATAAAATAATAGATAATAAAACTCGTCATTACACCGAGTTGAAACGTTCATTGTTCAATACATAAAAAATGTACGTCACTGAACATTACATCTTTCACTCAGAACCTGAACACTTGGTATTTATACAAATTGCGCTACATGCACCATCTACATAAATATATGTCTATGAACGCGACGTATATTGCCTTCGTAGGTTAAGGTACGACAAATGTTACCTTAATACCTACCTGTAGGCCCTGTAATATGATTTTAGGAGGTCAGAGCGGGAAAAATATGATAGCTATAAACCACTCCAAATAAAAGTTGAATTTTCCACGTACTTATTAATTGAAGGTAGTACTGAAGTAAAAGCTTCTTTGTTGTACTTTCTTTGATTAATAACGATAGACTTAATTATCCACTCATTTACTGACTATTAAAATTATACTCACACGCCATCAGAAGATTCAAATTAAAGACGAAAAGAGAAAAAAATATTGAATGACGAACATCTGAGCTAGTCAAATTGCGTCAACCATATCTTCTAGGGCGATAATTTGTCAAATGCTTTGGAGCGCTGTATCATGAAGATCCGTGAAAGTCTGTGTTTAGTAAGGTTAAGAGTGCGCAGTACGTTCGGTTCTCCATACAACCGTATTTATGCTCTCATTTTAAAACTGCATGCTAGAATAATATGAAATTTTGTATACACAATGGGATCCGGCATATCTTGGTCGGAAATTAGTTTCTGTTGCTTGAAATTATAATGGAGAAAAAATACAACGATTATTAAGGTTTTCATACAAGCCGTAAATAACTCAAAAAACCGCTGTATTTTTTTCTTTTACAATTTCTAGCAACAAAAACTAATTTCCGACCTAGATATGCCGGATCTCATTGTGTATACAAAGTTTCATGTTATTCTAGCATGGCGTTCTTAAATGAGGGCATAAATACGTTTGTATGGAGAACCGAGCGTACTGCGTCCTCTTAAGCAATAGTAACCTATTTTGCGGTGACTACCAGTTAAGCCTATTGGTTGTCAGTGTCACATGAAAATTATCGGTTGGCAACCGGGAGGAAAAATAAGCTTCTGTCAAGAATTTCATTCTTATTACAAGTTTTAACTGCCGACCGTTTTTATTGTATAATCATCAAAGCTCATTGAGAAAATTTTAATAAAAACAAATTCGATAGATTTATTTTCTGGATTTTAAGAGATGCTATGCCCACTATATGTCGGCATGATCACAGATTAACAGCTAATCTATATTTAATATTATAAAGCTAAAGAGTTTGTTTGTTTTTTTGTTTGTTTGTTTGTTTGAACGCGCTAATCTCAGGAACTACTGGTTCGAATTGAAAAATTATTTTTTGTTGGACTATCCATTTATCGAGGAAGGCTTTAGTCTATATAACATCACGCTGCGACCAATAGGAGCGAAGACGCGGACGTAGTCGCGCGAAATAGCTAGTAATAATATAATTATGGTCCCACACTATCGTATTAAAACTTGATTTACAAAAATTTACAAAATTTCAACTCGACTGGACTTTGAGACGTTGATCAGGTTTGACATGTAAGATTTGATCTGAACACACATCATCTTCACATGACGAGTCATTCAGAAAATAGGTTTTTATACAACGATAGAAATAAGACTTACAATAATGTTATGTACAGTCACCAGCACCAATATCTGCCACAACAAAGCGCGCATAAATATCTGACACGACTCTATTTGTAGGGCCGTTAGGACGTGTCAGATATTTTTGCCGCCTTATGTTAGACAGATATTAATGCCGGTGACTGTACCTGTTCCTAAAATACGAACTGACCTTCAACTACGCCTTGACTGCAACTATACACATCACCTACCGTGTAACGTACTCGTATTATCCATTCAACTAAATTAAATTCTATAATGCTGCTGAATAAAGATGTCCCTATCTGGGCAACTTACGGCCCTCAATGTCAGGCACGTGTCAGGAAATTGATGTACTTAGGTATATTTCCTGAGACCCATTTGGGTCATACAGAGATTTAGGTTCGCATCTTTACTGTGGACATTGCCAAAGTTAAGCGTTATAAAGCCTAATTTTTGTTTGGACTCTTAATCCGCATAAACGGCGTCTTATCTTACATAATTTTATGCGATAAAATTATTATATGTATATATATGTGCACGTAGCCCCTTACACGATTGACCACAGGAAATACTACTTTTGTTTTTGGTTCTCTTTATGACCCATTTAGATGGGTCATTCTTTTAGCATACAATTTCGGAATGTTTATGTTTATCGCCTCCGCTCTTTAGTATCTACTAAAATCCATGCGGAAAAAGAGGCAGGCAAGCAAAAACATGACCTGGCTTCCACTAAAACGCTTCTTGAAATGACCTTATACCACGAAGTGTTTATACCATGTCGGCGGCAAACAAGCGTACGGCCCGCCTGATGTTTAGAAGTTACCGCAGCCTGTGGTCGTTTGCAACTCCAGGGGTGTCACATATATATTGCTGACCCTTTAAAAATACATACACTCCATTCTTGAAGAACCTAATCGCCTCAAAGAAAACTCGATAGGGAGCTCATTCTACAACCGCCGTGGAGTTCCTCTGAAACCGTACCGCACTTGACCATTTAGGTTCTAAGGTGTGAAATGAATGCGAGCGGTGCGATGGTAGAAAGTGGTCGTAGGCATCATATGGGTAACTATTCTTCAGAACACAACCCATTATTTCCCCGCACAAGGGATAGAACACACACAAGAAGGCAAAGTTTCTTGTCTTTGGTAACCTCCCAATGTAGGTCTAATTTTTTAAGATCATTGCCACACCGAATATGGCACACCGGCAACGCCGAGTATTTCAATTTTACTAAAATGGTGAAAGAAATGATGTTATTGAAGATTATTCGTGGTTTTCACTACCATTACTAATTTTAGACATTTGGATGAGTTCTAGGCGTTTTTCATATAACGTCAGTATATAACTAATTTAATAGGATGGTGATTTCATTTATCGACAATCCTTGCTCACGTCACTGTACTCTAGTATTGTTTTATCGTTCAAATTTTACAACTAACGTCATCACAAAGGGAGCTGATCTTCTGTACCTTTAGGTACTATTATTAATTTTTCCATGTTTTACACGAGTTTTCTTTTTTGCCAGCGGAACAAGTGTTTGAACGAAATTGCATGAAATTTTGCCAGCTCTTCAATATCCTATACCCTATTCGTCCCAATGATGTATTGCCGACACATTTTTATCACGAATCGGTACATGCACACCCTATCTTAGTCAGCTGATTCCATGGCTCGTTGTCCAAGTTTATATTGTGACATTTCTGGTGCTCTTTTATAGAAACCAGTGAAAGAAAATCCATGCACGTATTTTACGATTTTACAATTTATTATACACAAGGGTGTAAATATTACTTGTCCTTGAAACTTGTCTCAGTATAATGTAAATACCGGCCAAGTGCGTGTCGGATCACGCACAAGGAAGGGTTCCGTACCGACACCTACTGGGTTCATATTTAAAGCCATTATACAATACATTGAATCCAAAAAGAATTATTGTTTTAATAATTATTTTAAACATTCCACAGAACCCCACAGCAAACTTCATTACGCACGCTTGTGCGTAAACTTTTAGCGCGTGATACAGTCAACGCAATATTCAATAGCCGCGGGATCAATCACGGGCTATTGAGCCTCAATATCGGGGTTGACTTTCCTTAACATAAACATGCGAAACGTACGTCACACATTTTGATATGATTTCTCATTTGGAGTTCCGCGTTTTTTGTGACAATACTAGCTTGGCGCGCGCGGAAGTGAGTGCGCAAAACAAATTAAATTTTAATCAAAATCAAATTCTGAATGCGTGTCGTATGTTTCGAGTCAACCCTCTGACATTTTCAACGTATTTCCCGGGAGGAAGTCATTGTAATGACGACATATTCGCAACGTCACTTTCTAAATTACATTGCATTGAATATTATGTTATGAAAATATACGCGTACTGGCTGGCAAGCGCTGATGGGGATTTCACTAAATGTCCAGTCGATAAAAAAACATTACTAGACAAGAAAATAAAATTGATACTCAACTTTTTTTAGTCACATATATCGATATATAATACACGCGTCACGATAAATGTATTGTGGCAATCACGGACTTCTTAAATCGCGTTTATTAAAAAAATTGCTAAACACAACGAATCTTCAAGTCAAAAAAGGGTCGGCAACGCATGATTCTCCTAGAGTCGCAAGCGCTCATAGGTTACGATGCGCGCGAAACTATTGAAATATGATCGCAAACGAAAGCGACAGAAATAATAGACATACGTAACTACTCTTAAAGCTAAACAAGTAGGAAAGTTCACAAGTCGTAAACTGCTAAAAGCCGGCGATATTGACCCAAATTAACGGGATTACCTTCGGCGAAGACAATCACCTATCTGATGAAGTCAGGAAGACATGGCGGGGACGTGTGCTGGGTCCTTAAGTGGGCAGGCTAGGAAACCAGCGGGAGTAAAGTTTCTGTTGTTATTTAGTTCCTTCCGACAGGTCTTCACCCTGTCAGTGTCTCCACTTTCATAACTGCAAATTGTACTGAACTAACGTTTGTAACGTTTTGGATTACATGGGATTTGACATTTTGGTGTGCATTTAAATGGAGACAATTCTTTAACCATAATAATTCAAAGAGACAACTACATGAAAAATCATCTTGCTTAACGCTACGGATCAGTTGGTATTATTAATCTAAGTTACTGCCCCACTTCTGCGCATGGTATTAATACTGCGCAAACGTAATACTGACACCATTTCTACAAGTGAGGAAATCTCACATCAGTAAACTCGCGTCAAAGAACAAAATACCTACCACATGTCGATCCCGTCCCGACAAGTCAGGAAGTCACTTAAAGATCTCTTCCATGTTAGCCCATTCGGTGCGATCCTGTGCTTGCCTCATTAAGAGAGCGCAGTACGTTTGGTTCTCCATACAAACGTATTTATGCTCTCATTTTAAAACGCCATGCTAGAATAACATGAAACTTTGTATACACAATGGGATCCGGCATATCTAGGTCGGAAATTAGTTTTTGTTGCTAGAAATTGTAAAAGAAAAAAAAATACAGTGATTTTTTGAGATTTTTACGGCTTGTATGAAAACCTTAATAATCGTTGTATTTTTTCTCCATTATAATTTCAAGCAATAGAAACTAATTTCCGACCTAGATATACCGGATCCCATTGTGTATACAAAATTTCATGTTATTCTAGCATGGCTTTTTAAATGAGAGCATAACTACGTTTGTATGGAGAACCAAACGTACTGCGCACTCTTAAATCTCTTCCTACATTTCTGCGCCCCGTTCGCGACCTTTATTCCAGCATTTTTACCTACCATGAAAATTATACCAATCTTGAGGTTAAATAGGTGGCAGCCTAGGTTCCTTTAGAATAAAACCAGGAAAACGCTGGGAGGATAATAACAAATGGGCAATTCTACTGTAAATTTTCGACACATTTTGCTTAAAATGCGTATTTTGCAATACTTGTCCCTCACTTCAATTTTCTGATTAGTGATTGTAAAAGGGGTTTTGATTATTAGTTTCGACAGTTTTGGTGAATATTTAAGTACTGTAAATATCCATAAAGCGAGTAACTCAGTGGTTATCAATTTGCATGAAAATTGTCCCGTAAATAGTAGTTACCAGTTTTGTACGGATAAAAATATTAATGTATGCATTATTAGCTCTGAATTCCTTTTAAATCGTTGAGGTAGTATTTCGAAATACTGTTTTTACATTCTAGTTTAATTCGTGTTATATTTCTATTTTCGCAAAAGACAAAAAAACTATTCAAAAGTGAATAAATAAAATAATAATATAAATATTGGGGGACAATCTTACAAAAATCGACCTATTCCCAAATTAAGCAAAGCTTCTACTATGGGTACCATACGACGATATAGAATAGAATAATTAATTTGCTTAAACACGGTACATATTGATGGTATTAGTATTATTAAGAGTTCCACATGTTTAGCCGATATTGGCATGCAAGTTATTGTTGTAATTCTAAGTTATGCTGGGATTACATACAAATTATATTTAATTCAAGAGTCACACATTCATTAATTCACTGCTTTACATAAAAAAAGAAGTCATTGTGTATTCCAAAAGTAACTAGTAAATTTAAGCCATTATTACATCCTATTTTATATTATAAGTACATTAAATTATATTACACATTAGATTGCAATACATTGGATAAGTAAGTCAAACAAATAATTATTCATTATACTCAAGATATTATCTTATGGTATAAAAACATTATTCTGCTAGCCACTTTCGTAACTACACACTACTAACATACTAATATAGATAAATACATACATACTTAAATACATAGAAAACATGCAAGACCCAGGTATACTATTCCGTGCTAAATGCGCAAATAATTCCATAGCCGGGATTCGAAACCGGGACCTCTAGCTTCGGAGGCAGTGTCACTACTAACTAGGTTAAACAGGCCGACCCAAATATACCGTCAAGATTATACAAAGACGGTTACAAAGAAGCGTAGGGCCTGCTTGACGATAAGCACACACCGTAAGTATGGTCTACGGAAACAAGGTCTGCTACTCCGGACCGTGACACAAGCCTACGTCACTGGACAGCCTGTATACACACGCACTCACACTACGACCGCCAACCACCGATAAGCTCGATAGCAGTGGTGACGTAGGCTTATGTCACTAGCACAACGATTTTGTCCCGGAGTGCCATACCTCGTATTCTTGTATCTTGACCGCAAGCATATGTACGCCTGCGACTTCCGACGAGTTAATAGCGAGTTGCCAGCCCTTCTTAACTTTAGGATTCGATGCATTTAATAGTTATGGCGTTAAAAATCGCGGTTTCCCTGGCCGCACTGCTCATATAACGTGCCCTACTAATTACCTTGACTTATCGGGGCTGGCCGGTAATGGGGTAAAAATACCACGTCACGGCCATTCCCTGCTCCGGAACTAAGGGGAGGACATGTTATAGCGATACTTCTCAACTTCCTGCTAAGTTAGCTTTATGTATTACATACGTGGGAAGTGGTAAGCGTACTTGGTTAGGGACTTGTTTGACCAGCGCTCGAAACACATTAAAATCCCACAGGGATGCTTAGAGTTGGTTGCACCAACGTACGATTACAGACCGATCAATGTTCATTATGGCGGGCGCTGGAAGCAGCTGTCAGCTCAAAGAAACTTGTAAAATTTTCCATGTATTGTATAGTGGTTTTAAATGTAGATTAGGAGGTGTTGGTACGGAACCCTTCTTTATGCGTGACCCGACACGCACTTGGCCGGTTTTTTAATCGTTTAAATAATTCCTCCAAAGATTAAATGATGCTTTATAATGTGTCTAAAAATGTCTATAAATCTGTGTTATAGAATTATTATTTTTATCATCATCATCATCATCACATCAGCCGAAAGACGTCCACTGCTGGACATAGGCCTCCCCCAAAGACTTCCACAATGACAGGTCCTGCGCCATCCGCATCCAGCGGACACCCGCAACCTTCACCAGGTCATCGGTCCACCGTGTCCGGGCCTGCCCACGCTACGCCTTCCGGTACGTGGTCGCCACTCGAGAACCTTTCCGCCCCAACGGCCATCGGTTCTACGTGCTATGTGCCCCGCCCACTGCCACTTAAGTTTAGCAATTCGGAGGGCTATATCGGTCACTTTGGTTCTGCTGCGGTTGGCCTCATTATTTATTTTTATAGCACGTTATTTTTAGCATGTCAGGGCAAGTGAAACGTGGGAGAGTGACGATATATCCATGTTGGAACATATTTAACTATATCCATGTCGTATGGACGCGAACGCATTATATCCATTGCAGGCTGTATGAGCCTTAATGAAACCATATAAGTTGAGTTCTATGCCCAAAAACCACATTGTTAACTTTTCCGTTCACAGGTGATTTGATATGGCAAGCTGTCTAACTTGTCAAAACATCCCTGAAGCCTGTCGAAAAGGTGTACTGAGGCGACGTTATTCATACTCGTACTCAAGATAAACAAATTATACACGTAGGGTTGCCTCTGGTGTAGAGAAATGAAGAACCAATATCTGTATTTTTCTACGCTTACATAATATTTTCGTATTCGTAGAATTTTCCTGTATGTTTTGTGTATGTAACATGTGAGCGTCTTGGTTTTAATACTGTAAGCTTATATGTACTATATATATGATTAAATGAATAAATAAATGAATAAGGCCAGGAACTGCAACGGATGTGGGTGGCGCAGGACCGGTCATTGTGGAAGTCTTAGGGGAAGGCCTATGTCCAGCAGTGGACGTCCTTCGGCTGCAATGATTGACAATTGCATTGCAATTTGCTTGGTGCTGGGCGACTAAATAGTAAATTGTGATACGAGTATTCTATGTCGATCTTTAAACCCGAGGCGAATTAATTAATAAGAGAACCAAGAGTGTAATGATCAATCCTCACGCGTTCCATAGGACGTTTTTCAACACATTCACGAGGACTATTCCATTTCATCATCAAGAACAAGCATTCGTGTTCATCATACTAATAAATGCCCTTACCAGAATTCGAATGCCTTTAACTGAAGTGGTTAAACTAGGCTAAAATGATTAACAATGATTTAATATATATATATAGGTCGATACAACATTTTTTTCTACAGACATAATTTCTTTTGAGTTTCATTTAAAAATATTATTTTTTCTCAAACCGTATACCTGTCTTACACGATTTTTTTAAAAACAAACCTAGCCTAACCTAATGGATTCTAAACATTGTTTATTATAAGTCCTGAATAGTTCACTATTTCATTAGAACCGAAAATGAAATTTAAAGGAAATAAAAAATATGGGAATAATAGTTCACCCATATATTAGTGACATTCAGGTTTGGGCAGGCTTACTAGTTCATTGTCAAATTTTAGTACAGCTTTTGATACTCTTTCTTTACTTAAAACAAAAGGCCTCCGTTGTGAAATTATTATTTATCAGGTTTTACTCACGTATAACCCTTTCTCATCCGCAATTTACAGTATAAAAGAGATTGTCCGCGTTTATTGTGTTCATCCCTATTAAATTGTTTTCGTACGCGTTCGGTGCCTCCCCAATTTACTGTTAATTCTATCGCCGTAATTGACAGTCGGAGCACGTGTTTGTTTTTTGAAAATAACCTTTTGAAAGGCCCGAAGCACAACGTCATTTATTTGTAATAAAATACCCAGTCAGATTTGTCACCTTGAAGTATTTAGGTTTTAAATGCTATGTTATGAAAATGTGTTACAAAAGTTTCCTGTAAGAAGGTGTAGGTATAATTTATGAATAATAGGATATTAAGATGGAAACTGAACCTTTTTTCATGTTCTGGACACTTAGGAAACAAGAGAAATTAAAAATATATTTTTAAAACCCGACTGCTTGTGAAGTTTTCTTACCAATAAACTACCATCACCACCGCCCACCACCACCACCATATCAGCCGAAGGACTTCCACTGCTGGACATAGGCCTCCCACAATCTCATGGGGGGAAAATGCCATAATCGCCACGCTTGGCATGCGGATTGGCGATCGCAGTATCTCCACCGCAATCCAGGGATATTGCTGCCCATCCCCCGGTGGTCTACCACACCAACACACCACCACACATAACTACCATCGCACACACACACACACACTTTTAATTCGAATCTACCGACACCTTTGAAGCTAAAATCCATCGAGCCGCTCGGGCTGCGAAGCGTGCCAAACATTTGAATTAGGCGCCAAAAATCTGCCATTTTTTTAGGGTTCCGTACCCAAAGGGTTTAAACGGGACCCTATTACTAAGACTTCGCTGTCCGTCCGTCCGTCCGTCTGTCACCAGGCTTTATCTCAAGAACCGTACTAGAGTTGAAATTTTCACAGATTGTGTATTTCTGTTGCCGCTACAACAACAAATACTAAAAACAAAATAATAATAATAATTAAGGGGGGCTCCCATACAAAAAACCTGATATTTAGCCGTTTTTCACGGCTAGCACTCGCCGAGCTAGATCTCAAGAACCGTAATATGTAGAAAGTTGAAATTTGCACAGATTATGTATTTTTATTGTGGCTACAACAACAAGAACTAAAATCAAAATAATAATAATAATTAAGGGGCTCCCATACAACAGAGTATTTGCCGCTAAAACAAAAAATACAAAAAAACCTCAATAAAACAAGTGTTTCGCACCAGCTTTTAGCCTTTTTTCTGGTACGGAACCCTTCGTGCGCGAGTCCGACTCGCACTTGGCCGGTTTCTTATTTTATTTTATTTTGATATACCCAGTGTCATTTTCACATTAAATACGAATCTAACTATCCATCGAGCCGCCGCAGAGCATGCCAAACAATTATGCATATATACTCGTACATACTGTCGAAAAACATATTATAACCTCCTTCTGGCGCAGTCGGGTCAGTAGAACTTTATGCAACTACAAGATTAAAAAAAAAAAACAACATTATTTAATTACCATCGATCTTTTATACTATAGGTACCCTACCTACTAGGATTGTTAATTAACGAAAATGAGTGCTCGAATATTATCGAAACGGTACGAATTGAGACATTTGAGACACTAGTGTCTTAGAGATCTCAGGAAGATGCCCTCGCAATTAACGGAGTCATGAGGTCATTCAGTGTAAGAAATGATGCAATGCTAATCACTGCGATGTGTACCTTACAGATAACAAACAAAAATCGTGAGACAGACCAATTTACGTTGAATTACTAGGGGCAAGTTTCGTTAAAATAGTACAAAAGTGTCGCTGACCACGTAATCCGCTCAGCAAAACGCTTTGAATTTATGTGCAAAGTCTGGATTGCGTCAATTCCAGTTTAAATTAAACTATTCAAACGGATTTTATCATGCGTTATTTAAATTTACGTGACAAAGTTTCGCGTAGTCGTGGTTACAGTGCAGTGAGAAAATGACCACTTTTCTCCCTAAGTAATATAATACGTTACAGGTATATATTCGTTGGAGTCGTTTTTTTCGTTCCTTTCATAATTTCCTTAAAGGAACTGGTGGTATAAGAATCTTTATACCACACCTTGCCAAAAGGGCGTATTTTCGCACGCTGTGCGTCCGGAAAAACTGGTGGCTAAGTGGTGACGTAAAATTGTGTACAAAACACGGGTCGTAAAATAGAAAGCCCTCTCTCGCATATGTATGACCCTCGCCTGCGGCTCGGGCCTCAAACATCTGCGATATCGGCCTTTCTTTCTTTTACAACCCTTGTATCGTAATGTACTATTACATGATCAACCTCTTAATAAGGGGACATTTTTCACACAAATCGAACTAGTCCCACGGTAAGCTCAATAAGGCTTGTTTTATGGGTACTAGACGACGATATATGTATGTATGTATGTATTACTTTATTGTACATAAAACACGACAAAACGATAAACAAACAAAAAGTAGACGTACAAAGGCGAGCTTATCCCTTCAAGGGATCTCTTCCAGCTAACCTTTGAGCAAATGAGTTTATTAAGAACAAATGGAGGATGACGATAAACAACCTGTGAATTATGCACCGAACCAAATTTAAAACAAAACAAAATAATTTTGAATACACATAATTTATAATTGAATACAGAGAATACGATTAAATATCCTATTATTACTTACAGCTCAAGATATATTTAATAGATATATACTTAAATACATAGAAAACATCCAAGTCTCAGGAACAAATGTCTATGCTCACCACAGAAACAAATGCCCTTACCGGGAATCGAACCCGGGACCTCTAGCTTCGGAGGCAATGACACTACCAATTAAGGATGATTCACAGTAGACCGTTCCGTGTCCGGGCCGGCCCGTTTTCTATGACAGCAAACGCAACGGCCGGCGTATTTCTCTAGAAGAAAACGGGCCGGCCCGGACACGGAACGGCCTACTGTGAATCATCCTTTAGGCTAAACAGGCCGACAAATGTTATATTATAAGTACCTATTGGTAGTCCCCGTCGCTACGCTTGGCATCTTTGTCTGTCCCAAAGGTTCATATAGATTTACCGGTTATGAGACCAATATTGTATGAGTTAATTAAGACTCAGTCGGCACGTAACCAAGGTATTTGTGACAGATCCAGAACATTGAGTGACCTCATACAGGTAAATAAATTGGATTATATGCGATTAAACCCATTCAGTAGTAATGGTCAGTGAAAGTTTAAATAAATCTTAAAGTTATTTAGTTTATCTTATCTATACATATAATAAAGCTGAAGAGGGTCGAAAGTCTGTACATGGAAGATATTCGAAAAAAAGTTGGCTGGGGATACTTAGAATCGATAACAGAACACGTTCCAACAGTTTTTAGAATTTTTGTCTGTTTGTCTGTTTATCTGTTAATATGAACGCGCATCACGTGAAAACGGCTGAACGGATTTTGATGAAAACTTTACTAATCTGTCGAGTAAATACCCGGTCAGGTTTTAGGCTATAAAAATTGTGCAAATTTGGGTTAAAAGGGGGTAAAAACAGGGGTTGAATTTTGTATGAGAACTCCTATAATCCATGAGTTACAGGTTTGAAAATTGGTAAGCACATACTAGATGACAAAGAAACAACATTCAGATTCAAAATTTGTGAAATCTTAAGATAAAAACTGAAAATAAGAAGTAATCGCTAGCGCTGCGCCGGGACGCTGACTGTGTAATGTGCGCGCCAGCCGCCACGTTCTCTTCAAAATTTGATAACTATTAGCGTTTAGCCCTTTAACTCTTAACCACTGACGTACGAATGAGGTACGTCGCGTAAACTGTTATTCACTCATGTATTTTTTTCTGGTGGGTAGTCTTTAATGCCGGTTTTAGTATTTTCCTAGCATGCAGTGATGCGACCAAAACAGATAAAAACGAGCGTGTGCGATACTTCTAAATAGTTAAATTTATGTTCTTGACGTATGTGCTTCGTACAGTCAGAGTTAGTGGAACTTTATTAACACGATTAACAATTAAAGTTCTGTCGATAAAATCAACGGCGCGAGTATGAACACCGCACTAAAAAGACAAAAAGTTGAAATTATTAAACAAAATGCAGATCAGACCAAAGAATCGTGGCTCAGGTGATTCTTCGGGAGATGAAAACGATTACATTTCGTTTAACCGAAGTGATTCTTCTGGTGAAGAAGCCGAAGTAGAAGCTGCCGTTAAAAATTCATTGTAACAGAATTTCGAGAAAAAATGTTAATTATTCTATTAAAATCATCATTTTTACGTCTATAAATAATCACATTATTGATTTTTTGCAGATTTTTTATATTTCGGACGCGCTCGACCTTTGGCCTCACGTGCCTTACCTCTCAGCTTCGGGCCTTCGGCCCTCAGCTACATAGAGTCCCCTGTTGGGATCCTCGATCTTCCGCCTCGCGTGTCTTAACACTCAGCCTCTGGCCTTTGGCCCTCAGCCTAATTAAAGCCCACTCTGTTGGGATGCTCAAACTACGGCCGTAGTAAGGCCCTAAACTGAGTAGTAAGGCACGCAAGGCCTTGCACGCCTTACTACTCGGTTTAGGGCCTTCGGCCCTCAGAGTTACGTAAAGAGCCCGTTCTGTTGGTACGCTCAGCCTTCGGCCTCGCGTGCCTCGCCGCTCTCCTTAGGGCCTTTGGCGCTTATGGTCGCTTATAGGACACATGATGTCGTCCTAAATAACCTATTCACAGTGTGCATAACAACGCTCGCCTTGCGTCAGCCTCGCGTGCCTTGCCGCCCTCCACCACGCCTTCATTATCGCGTATAACACTCTTGGCTTGACTTGGCACACCCATCGGGCCTTCGGCCCTCAGCCATATATAGGGAAGCCGCTGTGTGTTAATGATCGGCTTTCGGTCTCGCATTTATTGCCATTCTGCTTTGAATTTTTGGCCATTATCATTACGTAAAGAACCCGCTCTGTTGGCCCGCATGTCTTGCCGGTCTGCTTAGGGCCTTTGGCCATAATACTTACATGAAGAACTCGTTCTGTTGGGACTACGTTTTACGGCAGAACTGCGTAGCGAGACTTCTATCATTCTAATTGTTATTTTTATGAGGGGATTCATTCGTCTAAAATCGGTACATTTCATTTTTCGAAATAAGCACTTAATGATTCGTTATGACTATAGGATTTCTAGAGAATACACCCCCTAAGGTCCTGCCTGGTGTCCTTTTCGACGCCGTCCAACCATCTCAGCTTGAGAAAAATTGTATGGGAAAACAAATAATTCTAAGGCGAGAACGAGTTCTACGCGGACGAAGTCGCGGGCAAAAGCTAGTATCAAAGTCAAAGTCAAAGTCAAAATATTCTTTATTCAAATAGGCCTAGCAACAAGCACTTTCGAATCGTCAGTTATAACATGTATTAACATATATATTAATTAATTATTTAGAGCAATTTATTGATGCTATTATTATTCTTCAAAATAAATATTGTTGTTGTAGACATGTCAAAGTAAGAAATTATTTTGTAGTAAAATTCACAATAGGATCGTCAAAAAATAAATAATAATAATAATAGAAAAATATATAAAAAATAGAAATCTAGACAGTTTCTAGAATAAAATCAAAATATCAAAAAAAAAGATCATATTAATATCTAACGCCATAATGATTAATTCATTAATATTTCAGTCACAATTAATCCCACGGTGTTTTATCATTCATGTAGTCATGTGTGCTATAATATGCTTTCGATATGAGTTGACGCTTTACATAATTTTTAAATTTATTAATAGATAATTCAGTTACATTTCTTGGAAGCTTATTATAAAACTTCACACCATTACCCATGAATGATTTTCTAATTTTCTGTAGGCGAGTGGTGGGCACCGCGAGTTTGTGTTTATTTCGAGTATTAATATTATGTATGTCACAGTTCTTCCTGAAATTTACAATGTTTTTATGTATCGTATATATGTGTTGTTCTTGAGATAATCCTTTATAAACTACCAGCAAAAATAATGTTTTTGATTGCTACAGTAGTTAAGCTTCAAAGCGATAGATTAAATTATCCTAGATTAAACCTAAAACAGATTTAATTTTATTTAAAACAACTCTCTTTCATTTCAATTTAAGTAAATTGTAGCTGAAAGAGAACTTAATTACTTAAATGCGATTAAAAACGTGCAAAAATACATCTACTTTTACGGGTATTAGTTCTCTGTAGTTAGAAACACAGACATTGTGAAATGTAACTTAGAACATTTAAATTAGAAGCTAGTTTCGGTTGCTCGAAGTTCAGCCGCATATCTGAACAGCTGTTGAAATTCAAATGTGTCCAAATGCATATGTAATTGCGTGGAAAATGCTGTTTTCGGAGAGTCGGAGAGGTTGGGATTTGGGATTCGACTGATAGGGATTGCGAATGTCATTATCAAGTTGCGTTTGGTTATAGGACAGGCGAGGTAAGACATGTTACGATTGTTATGAATAACGTAATGTTGGTTAGTATTGTGTGACGTCGTAGGAATTTAGGTATATACACTTTTACGTGGGTAGTTGTTGTTAG
The DNA here is from genome assembly GCA_905163555.1 of Notocelia uddmanniana. Lineage (NCBI taxonomy): Eukaryota > Metazoa > Arthropoda > Insecta > Lepidoptera > Tortricidae > Notocelia > Notocelia uddmanniana. The sequence goes on from LR991067.1 coordinate 21,330,669, forward strand.
TTTATTAGTAGCATTGCGTGTATAGTTTATGGAAAAAAATTGGTATACGTTTCAATATACCATACCTATGCCTTCTTTAAGTTTATTATTTTGTGTGAAATATGTTTTGCAAAATGTATATATTTTGCAAAATGTACGAGTGTTGTGGTTGTAAAAAGTAGAACTCTGTGAAAGGACGAAGATATATCGTTTTCCCGGATATGAGATGAGATACATTAAAAAATAAATCTGCTGATAAGTAAAATGTTTCTTTAATTTCATTTACCTAAGATATGGCTCAACATAGTTCACGGTATTTCAATTGAACACCAGTGGTTTTCAATTGGAAATGCCGTAAGCTTCTACACAAAGTTAAATTTAAATGAGCTATATATATATATTTATTGTTGGATGTTCACAGTAAGTTCCATTGCCACAGTGCCATTAAATAATTAAAAAAAAGAAACGTCAAAAATCTACCAGCGGGTACAGATTAAATATAGTTGCTTACGGTCTATTAGTCTGTGGTAGGATCCATACTAATATTGTAAATGCAAATGTAACTCTGTCTGTTACCTCTTCACGCTTAAACCGCTAAACAGATGTAAATGAAATTCGACATAGAGATAGTTCAAAATCCCATGTAAAAAAGAAGAGTTTTAGTCCTGGAAATCGTTCATTAAATAGGTGATAGTGGAACTTTGTATGGGAGAACTATAATTAAGCGTGCGCCTAACAAAATAACAATTATTTTCTAAGACGAAGCGATGACGAGTTCCCGCGGACGAAATCGCAGACTGCGGTCACAAGCTAGGAAATTTAACTTGCGTACAGTTGGTCCACTGTCCAACAACCCCATCTTTGGCCGGATGCAGAACCTGGCTTTGTCGTAGTGTGTTTGTGACGGAACAAATACAAAGTTTAGCTAGGGTTGTTGAGTTACTAAGCGGAATATCACCTAAACCACGCAATTCACATTTTTCTGTTGTTATACTACTGACATAAATTAATTTCTATCTTACGATAGATCGTTCTATGGATTTTAAATGTTTCTTTTTAAAATTTCGTATCTGTTCCCTTAAAATAAGAAGAGAAAAATATAGACAGTGTCCTCATTAGAGTAAATATCCTACGATGAAATGCTTGGATTTCAAAAAATATACTTTTAGTTTACTTATTTAAATAAAATTTTATTAGGACGGACGTGGATGTACATCTAATGAAATCCCGTCTACCTAACTAACTCAGGTTACATTTTAATCTAACACGACACGAAGACGCGATGAAAGGAATAGCTCCCATTTTTCAGGTGCTTCAGATAGTTAATCCAAAAAGGTGGTATATCTGTAAGATTATATTGACATACTGCCTTTTGACATGATTCGATACGAAAGTGTCGCTCTCGGTAAGTGAATTTATAAAGTTAATTAAAATAAGATTATATATAAGATTAATTAAATTGGATTAAAATAATGTTTTCGCAATTGAGTTGCTAGTATTGTGTGATCACGTTAACTTGAAAAATGTGTTTTCAGGAATAATAAAATTGAATATTTAAGTAAGTTTTGAGTTGTGAAATAGATAATTTCGTTTAGTTAGGGTCTATACAGGGTGTTATCATAAAGTGTACCTAGGCGAATATTCAGCAAATATTATATAAGATAACATTAAAAGAAAATATGGTATACCACGCTTTTGTAGCGCATCGGGCATGTTTATCGCTATAATATTTAAGAAAACTGCCTCCCTGCGGTGCGTCGTGAAAGTCCCAATAGCCCCGTGAAGCTATTGATGGAGTACTCGGCCGGTGCAATGTGGAAACACTGCGACTCTATCTACATGGAGTCCAGAGCGAGCATTTTTTATGACATATTAAAAAAATATATAAATATAAAATATAAATATTAGGGGACATTTTTTACACAAATCGAACTAGTCCCACAGTAAGCTCATTAAGGCTTGTGTTATGGGTACTAGACAACGATATATTTAATATATATATACTTAAATACATAGAAAACATCCAAGTCTCAGGAAAAAATGTCTCTGCTCACCACAGAAACAAATGCCCTTACCGGGAATCGAACCCGGGACCTCTAGCTTCGGAGGCAATGACACTACCAACTAGGCTAAAGAGGCCGACGAATATATGTTAACTAATAAAGGAAGTAAGGTTATTGTATATAACTAACATAAGTTATGGACTTTGAATGAAATACATTGAATTGAATAAGAGCTATAGTCAATCTGAATCTGAAGCTAATATTGTATCTTACGTAATTGATTGGTACTTGTGCTGTGAGTCAAACAAATAATTAAATTGGGAACGTTTAAAACACGGACATCAAAAGTACCTACTGTCACTGAGCAGGAGGCGTTCATCACGCGTGTTTCGGCCATGGCTCTGCCCACGGGTCATCATAACGGGTCAAATTTAAGTTAAACTCTTTTCGGTGTAGCTCTCTCCACCTTACTCTATCTAAGGCCGCCTCTTTATCCAAGGGTCATGTATAGTCCTAATTTTGCTCTTACATATTTGCAAGCTGTTAGTATATACACACAAGGAAATGTAAGAATCTTTTTTTCTTTAAACAATATTATGTAAACTTAAAAGGTAAACTTCTGAATGTTTCCATCTTAACGCCTAATAGTTCGCCACTACTGTTATGACATAAAATTGAAAGGGTCAAGTCTTGGGTCAATGTCGATCACTGCGACGTTTACCTTTGTTCAAAAAATCCTAATAATCGTTTGCATATAAAAAAGTATCTAAAAAAATATCCATAAAGACTAATTTTTAATACTCCGCAATTTAATTACTTTCAAACAGCACACTAAATTAACACTCGAAATCACCGCCAACTTATTTAAACTAAAGCCGACGATGAAAAAAGCAATTCACGTGTTAAGCCTTTGTGGGTGTTCTCATTCTCATATCGCGCCGAAATAGACCCCGGCGTTATTTAATTTAGCTAGAACAGAAGTCGACGGTTAAGGCGTAAGACCATCAATTGCGAAGCAAGACGATAAATATAAATAAATAAATATTAGGGGACATTTTTTTACACAAATCGAACTAGTCTCATAGTAAGCTAAATAAGGCTTGTGTTATGGATATAAGACGACGATAAATTTGATAAATATATACTTAAATACATAGAAAACATCCAAGTCTCAGGAACAAATGTTTCTGCTCACCACAGGAAGAGATGCCCTTACTTGGATTCGAACCCGGGACCTCTAGCTTCAGAGGCAGTGTCACTACCAACTAGGCCGACAAAAAGACAAAGTTAAACCCATATGATTTATAGACATAGCATTAATATATAACAATTTCATTTTATTATCATGCATGATGATATTAATATGTTTTTGTTGCTAATACTTACAAAGCTAGTCTAATTGAAACTGATGAAACCCATTCCATGAAATTGACTTCGATTTCTACGGACCATTATTTTAGGAGTGTTCGAAATTATAATTCTGTTTTGTCCATTGAGTTATTTATTACTAGCGAGATCAGCGGGGTAATTAGGCAACCTTTTTGAGTGTAAATGGCATTTTTCATAGTACAAATGACAAATTAATGTATCGTATATTCGTTTAGTTACGTGATTACCCTGCTGATTGCAAATTCATATTACTAATCCGGGGTTAAATAATTTAATACAAGAAAAACCTCGATAGAGTACCAGGAGATCTGCAGTTATACATCACGTTCGATTTCAATCATATTTCAATATTTTAGGATGTTCACTTGCACGCGTGCGTACCGAGCAAAGTGAAAATAACGTTTCAAATGTACAGTGAAAATCACATTTAGGGTAACCTCACTACCTACACCTACTCTTGCCTCTCGCATCTCTTAGCATACAATTCGACTATTTACCGGAGTCAGTGACTCACAAACGTGACAACCCTAATTAGAGAGAGGAGAAAGTGTTCTACTGCTGAGCGGGATGTCATGGTTTGAGTTTCCGTTTATTGAACAAAATAAAATAGCCCTTAGGTAATTACGAGTAAGGGATGATTCACAGTAGACCGTTCCGTGTCCGGGCCGGCCCGTTTTCTTCTAGAGAAATACGCCGGCCGTTGCGTTTGCTGTCATAGAAAACGGGCCGGCCCGGACACGGAACGGTCTACTGTGAATCATCCTTAAGTCCTATTACTGTGAACTGGTTTTTTCCCGCGACTTTGTTTGCGTGGGACTCGTTTATATCGTATCTCTATACAAACTTTTACCCTTCCTTTCACCTGTTGGGGGATGATTTCCGGGATAAAAACTGGTGGCTTTCCCCGAGGCTCAAACTATCTCCATAACAAATTTCATCCAAATCCGTCCAGCAGTTTCAGCGTGAAGATATAAGAAACAGACAGAGTTACTGTCGCATTTATAATATTAGTATGGATACGTACATAATTCTAGTAATAACATGTGTACTTACGAGTATTTTGACACGGGATGTAAAGGAGATGAACCAAACTAGGCCCCATTATGACAAAAGCTGCATTATCACACTGTCATTCCCTAATAGGATCAGGTCTACGCAGAATCCTATTCGGTATCGTATTCCATGTTTCACATCCAATTATTTTGAAATTGCATTTGTTACTCGTACTGAGGCCTAAATTAACCAAACTAGAATAAGGACGATGTCTGTGATTGAACGTCGACATTATAATTTTGCTTTTGTTCCTGTAAGGTAAGCACAACATTTGTTCGGCATTATTAGCCTTAGTTTTGTGCTATATTTCTTTCCTTTAAATGAATTTATAGGTATATAAAGCCCTGATACAGGTGTATTCAAGTTAAGGATGATTCACAGTAGGCCGTTCCGTGTCCGGGCCGGCCCGTTTTCTCCTAGAGAAATACGCCGGCCGTTGCGTTTGCTGTCATAGAAAACGGGCCGGCCCGGACGCGGAACGGTCTACTGTGAATCATCCCTTATACATACATACATACGTACATATAATCACGATGGTTTCCCAGAGGGGTAGGCAGAGATCACGGATTTCCATTTACTACGATCCTGACATACAATTCGCATCATGAACTCTAACCGGACCTGACCTGGCCTTTCTTTCTTTCCTTTCATTCAAGTTATTATTTAATTGAAATACTGACAATGAGTCATTGTGTAAGTGCACAAAGAGGTAGGGCACATTATAATGTCATCTCGGCGATATTTGGAGCAGCCCAACCGGGTTCATGCATTTACCTTACAGAAGACTACGACTTACTTGCCGTACTCTATTTACCATAATCAGAATTCTAATTAATTCGAAATGAATTAATGGTGCATTAGGCCAAAGGTCCTGAAAATGCGCTGTGTTGAGAATGAGGGACCGGTGTTTTTTTTTCTTGTGATGATTCTACGACTACTCGAATTAATTGAGCATAGGCACTGCGCTTTTGACCACTGAAAAATTAATAACGCTCATAGTATGAGCGCTTGATACTTCAGCGGTCTGCTAACCTTGCGGCTCGCCGTATGCTTGATGGTCACCGTCGTGATATAAAATAATCGATGTGTTAGGCGACATCCTGACTTGGGCGCCGGGATCAGCATGTGGTATTTTATTCTTAGACGACAGCTTGCTGATTTCTCACAGATGTCGTTACTTAGCCGTCAGTGTTACAATTACGCAGTAATACTATCACACACCACGCCAGCTAGAAAACACTCATTCAAAAGTAGGCGCGCATTAAAGAAACTGAAAGCCTACTCCGAACTTCGAAAATCGAACTTCGTATCGTATCATCCCTTTCCGTCATATAGTACACTATACATATGTTATACATAACACGAGAGTGAAAGGGACGGCACGACATGAAGTTCGGAGTAGGCCCTCTGTACCACAGATATCAGAGTGAAGCACATCCGCTCATTTACCTAAGTTGAACGATTTCTGTACATCGGATCTATTCTCACTACTGCACAAATCAGTAAGTTTGAGACAGATAAGTGATATCTGACAGGTCTTTCCCAATAAGTGTCTCCGTTTTCATAACTCCTAATTGTACTGAACGTTTGCGGTGTGTTAGTTTATATGGGATTTAACATTTCATGTGCTTTTAAATGGAGACAATTCGTTAACAGCCGAAAATGATCGTAATATCTGTCTTGTTCTAACTCATCTTGGATAACCATAACGATTCAAAGGCACAACTGCTTGAAAAATCATCTTGCTTAACACGGCTCTGCTGATATTATTAATCTAAGAGCGGCACTGACTCCATCAACAGATGACACTGACAGCTGACAGCTTTCTGTCGTTGTACCGACAATCTTTAGTATAGCCACGTATAGCTTTCAATCTTCTCCATCAATGGACTCACAGCGAGCCCTCGAAAAATTACACATCTCGCAAAATGAGAAATAGCCGAGAGTAGCGGAATGGGTGGCGGTAATTTGAGGGACCAAGGTTGTTTACGAAATTACTCCATACAGCGAAATTTATTTACTCTAGCTTCATTTACATTGCTAACATATCTTTTCGTAATGTTTGTTGAAATAAATCACCTTTCGTGTTACCCTAATTTATATATAATATAATAATAATAATAATATTGGGGGACAATCTTACACAAATCGACCTAGTCCCAAACTAAGGAAAGCTTGTACTATGGGTACTAGACGACGATATACATACTTATATAGATAAATACATACTTAAATACATAGAAAACATCCAAGACCCAAGAACAAATATCCGTGAAAAATGCACAAATAAATGCCCTGGCCGGGATTCGAACCCGGGACCTCTAGCTTGGGAGGCAGAGTCACTACCAACTAGGCTAAACAGTATATAAACATATATAAAGTCAAATCTACTCCGCAGCTTATATTATCCAATGTATGTACGACCAACTGCAATTTTCCCGCAAACATTAATAGAGAACGAGTTAGGAATAAAAAAAAAGATAATTAATCATTTTATATCGCCCTATTTTATTTCATGCAGGACGATTGCAGTTGCAATGAACTTTCTTCCTCAATTAATGCACCTTCAGTAAGATTGGCTCAGCAATATTGTCTCTGCACTAAATTTACGTTTGCATAATGACTTCTTCTCGAAAAACTTCATATTTCAAGAAATTAGGAACTCGTGCATAATGTGACATGCAATGTCCCAAATCCACCACCACCATATCCGCCGAAGAACGTCCACTGCTGGACATAAGCCTCCCCCAATTTCATGGTTCGCAGTATCTCCACCGCACTCCAGGGATACTGCTGCCAATCCCCCGGTGGTCTTGGTCGTAGTTTTACGACATACCTGAGTTTATGGTAAGCTAGTGTAATAAAATATTTTCCATTCAGTAGTTTCTATCCCCCTTATTCATAAAAGTTAACAAACCTCTGTTAACTAAAAGTTGTTTTGTCCCTTTCTCACAAACATAAATGTCAAAGTGACAGATAAGGACAAACCAACTTTAGCGGCTTGTTAACTAATAGAGGCTTGATGGGCGTTTATGCATAAGGGGGTATATGTCCACCATAATCAGACGGTGAAAAAAAATTATAGCCTACTCGCCGCGTCGTGCGATAGCGACTCCGTGTGTTTATAAGGGTTATGGAACGCTCTTATGTGGCTGGCAAATCAAGTTTCATTTATGCAATTATACCATCACTATCAAACTTTGTCGGACACTAATGTAACCGGTGTCCTATTCCAAAAGCGGCAAGACAAACGATAATGTCGTGTTGACAAATGGCCGTAACGTAACGCTGGCGAAAAAAGTCGAGCGAAAAAATTGATGTCGCACGACCGGACGATTTTGGTAGATTATAGAGATATAGGACGTAATGGATACTTAGGTGAGATTGTCTCCTATAAAGTGGGCACGAAAAAACAAATTTGTTTTACGGGATGATAAATATGAAGTGAGGTCGAGTTTAGTGATTTCGTTTTTTTAGGTAGTTGTTGACTACAATGTGAAAAGAATGCAAACTCTGAATGTGACACCGAAAAGTATCATTTTACTGTGTATACTGACTGTTCAGGCTTACATGCTCTTTTCGCATTTTTTTATGATTGACTGACCAGCGATTGCTCCTAGTCTCACCTGATGGAAATCGATAACAAGGCCTAAGTTGTTGCTCACTGGTTCAGTAATAGCCTATTCACTTTGATTTCGAAGACACACTGTATGTATCAGGAAATACAGACGACGGCAGCGAATTCCAGTCCTTAGCTGTTCACATTAAGAAAGAAGAAGCTAATTGCTTCGTGCAAATAAATGATAGACTGACAACGTAACGTAACGTGACGTCTTTATGTTTCAACCTGTAATTGTGTACAATAAAGTGCTTACATACATACATACATACATACGTAACGATGTAACCGCTCACCACGTCTGGACCTGGATGTCCGGTGATGGAACGGGGAAGGCAGAATTAAGTCATAATTTCTTTGCACACTATCCAAAATGTATCCAGTATAAATGTATACTGTAGTGTTTATCAATAAATTCAGTTTTACAAATTATTCATTTACGTCGTGGGTATATTTAAATCAGTGCTTCTTGATTGGCACGAGATTCACGGATGCGTGGTGGCGACGTTATTCTGCTGTCGGGAAAGTAGAAAATGCCGTACAGGTTGCATAAAGCTACGTCCTAACTTCGCGGCGCAGGATCGTAATGTGGTATTTGTTCTTTGACGTGAACTTGGTGACATGGACGGATTTCATCAAGGGCTATTGTCAGTATTACATAAAATACCGGTAATTATATTAATAATAATCGTATGGCACACGAGGTAATCGCCATGTGGGATGTTGATTCGACGATCATTGTCCCGATCGTCATCTCTGCGAAAAGTCTAAGAGTCTCGACCAACATCTTAAGAGACTCTCACTAGATGGCTGGATCAAGGGTCAGATACAAGAAAGCAAAAAACTCAGACGAATTTCGACACTTAGTTTCAGAGATACATTTTTTTTAAGAATTCATCCCTCACGCAGAGGATAAGATTGAAAAGTACCAAACAATCCTAATTATCTCGGAAACGGTGCGTCCTAGCGCTAAAATAAGAAAATGTTGTTCCCCCCCCCCTCTCAAACTCATCCTTTCTGCTGTGCACCAAACCACCCTTCCGGACCCACCCCCAAAACACCAACCCCCTACCCTTAAACTAGTATCATCAACCAGCCTAGCATGACCCCAACTAAAATCTTCTAAATTCTAAAACTCCGGAAGTACTGATCGGATTGGAGAGCGGTTTTGAAAATTAGCCTTGCAAGAACTGGCGCTACATTATGAGCCATTAGTTAAGTCTCTACCGTAAAGTCAAATTTACAATTTTTTCTTAAATCTATATATAGTTAAGTTTATATAAATCATATTCGGAACCTACAATCTGGACCATTTAATTCGATTCTACCGTAGAGCCAAAATTGAAAGAGTGTGTAATAAATAGTAACTTCAGCGCCATTAGATTGACACCCATTGTGCATCGTGCGTATGCGAACCAGGACTAGAAGAAACGGTGCAACATCCCATCACCGAATGCCCGTCTTTTGCTAGGAAGCGCTATAACCTGGAACAACGAATAAAAGCTGAATTAAAAATAGACACCATAGTATTATGATAAGTAGAGATAAGGAGAAAATCATAAACTACTGCAAGAAAATAGTAAGAACAGCAAACAAAAGAAACAAATAGCTTAAGAAAATATGATAGACATATATTGTATGTAATATAGTGAAACAATCATATGGTAAATAAAAACAAGTTAGATAAGAATAAATGTAAATAAAACAGTAGATATAATGTATAACTAAACCTGTGAAACTGAGAATGTCAAAAATGTACTGAATATAAAAATAAGGCTCCTTTTATAAACTCAACACTGTATAGTATAAGCATAATACTGTAATCAAAATTGTAAGAACGGAAATTAAATAAAAATATGTGTCGAGTTAATTAATTACCCACCTAAAGCTCATTGGAATAGATAGACTGGGATGGGAGTCCCACCCATGATAATAGAATGAAAGATGACGAATGATAGAAAATAATATAGAATGCAGAATAAAAGTGCGAGAGGCATAAAAGTGAGAACTGGTATGAATGTGAAACGCATAGCATAGGCTCCAATCATGTTGGAGGACAATCGGTGAGAAAAAAAAGAGGGTCAGATACAGAAGGCGGTACTCACTACTAATGGACACGGAGCGGATAGTCAAGAGGTTCTTCTCTCTGTCATCCTAACCACCGGTAGCTTAGGCCCCGCCTCGCTGCCGGCAGTACTCTAGATTAGGTTTTTTATAATGCTTTTATATTTTTTATTTATATTTTATACCATGCCACAGGGGCCAATTTTAGACTTAGGTTTTTAGATTTGTAAGGTTTTAATTTAGCTTATTAATAATATACATGTTTGATTACTTTATAAAAAAATAAATTTCTATTTTTATATTTTACTTTTATAAATGTATTGTAAAAAACCTAACTTACGTTGTAAAATAAGTAAAGAGAATAATAATAATCGCATGACACTTATTTACAAACAGTGAAATCTTGGATCGTCGTAATGAAAAAAGTTTTACGACGACATTTTAAACTAGTTTGTGTAACATAGTCAGCTGTTGAGCCTTTTATTTCATGATTTCAATATACAAATAAGTTATACAAAACTGCATTTCACGGTGAGTATTTTTGAAGAAAACTATTGTTTTTTTCAGAAAGGGGTAAACGAAATAAAACCAATTCAAATAAACCGCCCTTGTCGCTTCCGGTGCAAAGGTGCCCATAACACTACTGGATATGATTCCTCGCTGGGTTGCCATAGTCAACTGTTGCACCAGGAACGATTCGGCGTGGGGATCCTCCCGCTTTTGCCGGAGTTTATTTTGCCGGAGTTTAATCTTGAGGCGCCACTACTTGCTCTGCTGGTAAGCGTCGTCGGCGCTTAGGCCGAGCTTCTTTATGTTGCTCTGGACATTCGTCATCCAGGTAGTTGCCGGTCTACCTCCCCCTCTTTTATTCACAGCATAGAAAGGCACTTTTTCACCACATGGTCGTCGGGTCTTCTCATTAATGGCAGTACCACCTCAATCAGTTTATCAGCGATAGGCACTACTTTAAAACTACCCTTGATGTAGGTATACGTGGACGCCGTTACGTCAATAACTATGCCCTATAAAACTTATACGGAGATACGTCATTTTGGAACAGCAAAGCTGGCGTGCGATAGCTTGTTTCGCTTCCCACTACTAAGGCAGAGTATCAAAGCATTGTTGCGACTTGCCAGTGAACGCTCGCCCGCGTATATGTGTACACAGCATCCCTATCTTTTTTATACTAAGACTCAAACAAACAAGACTACGGCTTGCTTGATGGCAGGCAGACACCGCAACCTATTTCTGTCTGACATGAGAGACTATACATGCCTGTAATTACTTATATTTATATTAGTCTGACATTGGAGACTATTTATACTTTTATGTATTATTGGATTCGGGGATACATACATCTATTTAGCTCCCGTTACGTATATGCCTACGTAGATTGATGCATAACTTGTAAAAGAGCGCTTGGGGCCTACTTATAGAATAAATAAATTGTAGGACCTTTTTAGGGTTCCGTAGGAAACAAGGAACCCTTATAGTTTCACCATGTTCGTCTATACGTCCATCTATACTCGGCGTAGCTCAATAGCCGTTACTGATATACGTAATTTGACATAAGTTTACATAGCAATCATAGTCAAGCATAATATAGCAGTGTACTCTAACGCGTAGATTAACTCCTCGCTTGCGTGGCTATATTTCAGAAGAGAATATTCAAGAAACAACCAGCGCATTTTGCATCTTGCGATGGAAAAGGCATTTGTCGCTTTTATTGTTAGATATCTTGGAAAAAGGGGACATTTATTATAAATGGAGTATAATTAAAAACAAAATATTATCATTACCTACTTAACCAAAAAATACATTGTAATAAATTATACCACTAGCTTATTTCTTTAACGAATGCTTTGATCAATGTGTTTTTCCAGACCATTGAAAACTACATTGATCAGCCAGTTTTCCAGACCATTTAAAGTCATACGCACGCATCAAGGATGCCCCAAACCACACTATGAAACACGCCATCAAAATAAAGTAGATTTACCAAAATCAAACCAAAGAAGGCATAGAAATAGTCCACACTCCAGACACAGTATACATATAGCCTATACCAGTAAAACCAATACATACAAACGTTCGGTTTGACGCACCCACACAGACACACGTCATTACAGTAAACTTAAGGAGGTCTCGGGGGTTGCGACCACGTGTGCCGCGCACGTATCGCGTAGAATAATTGAAGTAGTTTTTAATAAACTAGCGCGTGCTGGCCACGATTTTGATTTGGCGTGACGAATGATTTGATGAAAATGCGATTTATATTTGAAATAAAAATGAGCCATGTATAATATAATATAGATAGAAAACACTATGTATGCGCCTTATATATGGATTTAACTAAGGCCTTTGATTTCGTTGACCATAATATTCTATTGCGTAAATTACATAATTACGGGATACGCGGCAATATTTACGTTCTCTTAAAGTCAAACTTAGCTGGTAGGAAACAAATGGTTCAAATTAATCAGATATGTTTAAAAACTAAATGCGAAATAACCCTTTCATCGGAGTTCAGAGAAACATGTTATGGAGTCCCACAAGGGAGCATACTGGGACCCCTTTTGTTTCTGACCTATATCAACGATCTGCACCGGGTCATTGACCACCCCATGGTTCTTTTCGCGAATGACAACACGGTCATGTTAACGGCAGAAAATCTACAAATATGTCAAGCAAATATAAATAACTCATTAGAACTAATAATTGACTGGCTTTAACATAACAACTCACATATAAATTTAGGCAAAACTAAAGTAATGAATTTTTATCAGAAAATTAATAACTTGACTAATTTAATGGGGACATATAAGAATCAAACAATTGAGGAAACGGAATGCAAAAAATTCTTAGGCTTAAGCTTAGATCATAAGTTAAAATGAAAGAACTAAATCGACATTCATCATCATCATCATATCAGCCCTAAGACGTCCACTGCTGGACATAGGGCTCCCCCAATTTCATGGGGGGTAAATGCCATATATGTAAAAAATTAAATAAGTACTCTTAATAAAGTAGTGAATCGGCCTACAGTACTCACCCCCTACCACGCCTATGTAACCTCTACACTTAGATATGGCGTCATCTTCTGGGGCAATTCCACTGACCGAGAATTGGTGTTAAGGGCTCAGAAGAAGTGCTTGAGATCTGTTTGTGGGCTACAGCCAACAGATTCATGCAAACCTTACTTCATCCAATTTAAAATATTGACCCAGCCATGTTTATATATTTTCGAGTTAGTTATATATATCAAGTGCACCATCAAGCAATTCCCTATTTTTAATAGTATACGCCAGCGGCACAAAATTAAATCAAAGGCCTTTAAAAACAGCTTTGCTAGCAAAAAGTGCTTTCGGCATGGCACCGAAATTATACAATAAGTTACCGGAATTTATAGGAGAAACTGACATGCCCCTTTTAAATCAAAATTATTTAAATTCTCAACAGATAAAGCTTTTTATTCAGTGAATGAGTACTTAAACTGTAACTAGCAAAATTTAATTTATAATATAATTAAGACTATCTAAATATACATATATATAAGGATGTAATGCATGCTGCTTGCAAATTTGTATGCCTAATGGCCAAACATAGTGATACACATATTACCATTGTACCATCTTTGTTACCTATGTTTTACAAATAAACTTTACTTTACTTTACTTATAATATTGTGTTGTTTACGTTTTATGAATTACTAGTTTTGTCCCGCGACTTCACCCGCGTGGAACTAGTTCAATCTCCATATAGAGGATAATTGCTATTTAATTATTTCAAGCGTTTGCTTGATTATCGCTTTCCCGTACAAACTTCCACCCTTCTTTTCTCTTCTTTAAAGGATTATTTCCGGGATCGCCTCAAACTATCTCCATGCCAAATTTTTCCTCAATCGGTTTGGTGGTTTAAGTGTAGATGGTGGCCTGAGCAGATTTTCGTCTGATAATACAAAATGTATCGAAGGTAATGCATAAATGTTAATATAATTGTCTGTTGTGCTGCTCCGCTCGTGTATTACAAAGAACGTAAGCAAGGCCGTGGGATATAACCAACTTAGAAAAGGCGGAAAGCCCCCGACTTTTTAATTTCAAACTTCAATATCTCAAAAACGGCTTAACCGATTTTGACGAAACATATTTAAGACCCGGTTTCGTTTTCGGTTTAACCATTAGGGAGCTACGATGCAATAGACAAATACACAGATACACACGATAAACTTCTAAAAACCCTCTTTTTCGTTGCGTCGGGGGTTAAAAACATCAACAAACAACACACAAAAGCCTATTTTAAGTAATTTCGAAGATTACGTCCCCTACACACGAGCACTTTTAGTATAACTAGATTACCCACTAAATGTCATTTGAGTATCTACGGAGTACAAATCAATGTTTTAGTAAATATAATAACCTTATTCAAATTACATAAATTGTGAGGGGCAACCCTATATCGCTTTGCGCGAAGCGCAGGTCCAAAAAGGTCTTTAGCGACTCTATTTGAGTTACTGTCTTAAGCTATAAATATACTGTGTTATGTTTAAAATGTGTAACACAAACAAAACAAATGTCTATTGAAACCCGTCACAACTACATGCATTTTTACCTATACCTTATATGAATATACTATATATAACCCACATACCCTACACAACTATGATAACTGCTTAAACCTAACAGGATTCATTTACTTGCTGTAGTTAAGTTATAGATAAGTCCTTAATGTACATGACTGCAATAAATAAACCAGTTTTTACAGACGATCAAATGTTTTTGGAACCAACTGTAATAAATGTGCAATAAAAGGCAAAAATTAACTCAAAGCTAACGGTCCCCGAAACGGTTCCAATATATCTGTAATAGTTTCGATAAATATATTATTATTTTAATTGTTGACACTTGGCTATGACGTCACACTCATGTTATCGAACCAACTGTTTTATGGGAAAATAAATATTTTGCTGTTTTTGTGATAAAATACTGAGTTCACTGAGAGCGTACCTAGTTGTTTACAATTTATTCTTTATTTTTACATAAAAATTCTATTGGTATGTACCCTTTATTTGACGTTAAGACTGTAAAAACATCCAAATATTTTGAATTTAAATAATATTTTTATTAAAAGTTTGGTTAGATAATCACATTTTTTTGTCCGCAAATTTATTTCAGAAAAAGCAATCACAATAAATAATAACTTATTAATACATAATCAAACGCCAAAAAAGAACAATAATAACAAAAAGAAAGAAAATATATAGGTAAATAATATACAAGGGTGGGCCCTGTAACTGGAGCAAATATTTAAAAGGACGCTTCCTTAGAGCATCTGCAGTAACACCTGGTGTACAATTTTTGTTCAAAAATTTTCGTTTCGGAGAAATTTTGATCTAAAGTTATGACCTCCGAGTAATGGATCTTGACACCACGAGATTATAGCATATCAGTCAATGCAGTGTTTGAGGTAGTATCGAGTTATGACGTTATGAGTCATAACTGTTTTTGCATTTTTTGTTTTCAAGGATATTTGGTATTTTTTTATCATTTTTTCTTTTATTCGACTTTTCGTAATAAATTGACATTAATATCACTTCAGAAAATTCATTGAAATACACAGCCATCTTTGAAGCAAAACTTTTTTTTTTCAACTGAGACCACTTGGAAGTAATTACTGGCCCGCTTTTTGCTCCTGTTACAGGGCCCACCCTGTATATTATATATTTGCCACATGTTAAATTAAGAACATACTAGCGACCCGCTCCGGCTTCGCACGGGTGCAATGCTGATACTAAATATCCTACAGAACGCCTTTATATACAACGTTCATAGCTTTTTTGTCATTACTCGATGTCATATTATATTTACATCGACTAATGACTTATCATAAAGCGCCGTAGGGTGAAGCTCTAGGTATTTACAGGCAAGCGCCGCCAGCCTTCCGGCCGGTACCGCCGCAACCGCTATGTCCCTGCATTTTAAATCTGTAATATCTTCGAAAATATTTATTTAAATTACATGGTATACAGGGCCATATTGATCAATATTAAATGCACAATGTACTTAAGGTATTTAATTGGATAAGGATCAATGCCGTATTGCTTAAAATCGCATCTTAAACAAGCCATTATTTCTCGTAAAGACTAAAGGATAAAAAATGGTTATTGTGGGTCATCCCTAAGAGATAGATCGGGGACTATTTTGTAGACCTTTTAAAGGTGTACAATACTTATTTTGATCTATCTCGCAGTGTTCAGCCAGCGTTTGCAATGTAAGTGCAAAAAATGTGTTTATTTACGACATCACATTAGAAACCTCTACAATTATCAGTGTTTCTCTACTATATTATTCATGTATTATACACATAAATTTTCCTCTTGAATTAATTATTAATTACTCTATATATTAAAACAACCGCATCAAAATCCGTTGCGTACTTTTAAAGATCTAAGCATATAAATAGGGACAGACAGACAGCGGGAAGCGACTTTGTTTTATACTATACTGTAGTGATTATCCTAATGTTCAAGTAGATGAGCATCACTTACACACTCGCTTCCCCCGCTCGTTCAATTACTAGTTTTCCTTTCACGAAGTTTCTGAATATTTCTGATACATTGTACTTCATATTAATATTTCCCGTGTGGATAAGGACATACATTTGTTAGTAAAAATTCCTCGTTTTCTATGTTACAAATATCCCAGAAAAATGGTGTAGCATTTTATCAAAACCATTTCTGCGTTTGAATTGCAGCAGAAAAGCGGAAAGCAAATAAACATATTTTAACGTGGACCATACAGAGATGGTATCTGTTCTGTGAAAAATGTGCCTTGCTTCGGACTTGTAATATTAGCTTTAAGAAATGATATCCACAGAATTACGAGAACAGATATATAGAGATGGCCAAGGACATTGAAAGTCACTCACGTCTTTAAGGTCGAATATCGCTCGACATGTTTCAGACCGGTTCGCGGTCATTAATCACGAACCGGTTTAAACATGTAAAACGATATTCGACCTTAAGGACGTGAGTGACCCGTTTCATTATATTATAAGGTGATACTCAAGAAACTATAGCGTTCCAAATGAAATGCTGACCTTACATCATCTACATTAACCGTGAAGTCCTGCAGTATTATTCTAGTAGTTGTACCCTTCACGTCACCCTTGGTGAACCAATGCTTCAGATCTCCAATTACGTATTTTTAATACGAATCCCGGGTGTCAAGATATACTAGGGGTGAGGCGGTGAGGTGAACAATGAACATTATACATAGCATAACAGTGCCTAATTGGAATCAATTTTATTTATTCTTTCAGTCAGTGTTCTTTAATTTTTTTCTCGGTATTTAATTTTTCTCAAACATGCAATGAAATGTGAAAAACTTAAAATATAATGAATCGAAAGCAATTTTTTATTTATAACTTTTATACGCAGAAAAAAGTAAAAAAAATGAATTAATGAAAAATACTGACGTTAAGTTTCTAATAATGGGCTGCGAATTATTAAGTTTCGGGTGCCGCGAAACGGGTGGCCCACAATGGAATTTCATTCAAAATTGTCGGCCTAGGCCGGCAAAGTCAACGTGTTTTGTTTCCGGAGCCAAGCCGAGCGGTCTTCGGCTGCAGCAGCGCCTGTTTTTAATATTGAATCCTTAGTATTCCACTTGGCCTTTTATCTCTTTGCATTTTTGTATAAATATACTACATATTTATGCTCGGCGGGCATGGTAATTCGTGGACGCACGCGCTTTACGTTGTCGGTCAAAATCAACTAATCCACGAATTGCTTTTCCCCGGCCACTAATAATGTACTATTGTACTTACTTTAATTATAATTAGGTCCTTGTCATCCGTTTCCCGTTCGGTATCCTACACGCACCGCCCTTCTTTCTTACACGCGCCGCTAAGGAACCAATTGAATTAAATGTATATAAGATTATTCTTGCATTTTTAATGCATATTCGCATAACTAAACGAATTGTTACAGTCACTAAAAAGATATGTATACACTTTTGGGCCTTATTACAATTCATTAAGGAGAAAAATAAATTTATATGTGGAGTCGACTGTACCAACTCAACATCAAGACTCCCATTGGATAAGTACAGCTTACAATTTCCAATGGCCCGAGGTACCCATAATCCATATTGACACCGTTCTGTTGTAACCGATAACGACGAGTTTAGAATTAAGTTTTCAATCTTATATACTGCTGGATGTGATTGGCTAAAATTTATACAACTTGTAAAATTTTATTTTCGGTTACGTTTGTAATATACCTATTACCAGGGTAAACGTATAACTTATGTATATTCCGACGTTTCGAGTCTTTTCCAGATGCGAATACGAATCACATGACTATCCCGGCCCACCTGAAACAAAGATGTTACCTGTATCATACGAGTATATGTTGTGTAGAATAGAATAGAATAGAATACAAATTTATTGTCACATAATGCACTTTACAAATAGTGAAAAGTAAACATACTTAAACATTTAATTTATTTCACAAAATAAAACCACGCACATTAATGTGACAATAGGAGTGAACTCAGCGTTTGCTGCGATCCAGACTAGCTGCACACAGCGCTGGTTTTCAGTTCACCCCTAATGACAACTGGTTTAACAAAGTGGCGGGTGCTTATATTAACCTAGTACAATTCTTTAAATAAAAATAAAATCATAAGAAAACATCATAAACAAAAGGAAATAAATGAAGGTATACATGTTACTTATTATATTGAATATCACTAAACTGCACCTAAGGCACAAAAAGGAAATATATTTATAGCAAGACACGAAGATACTACGTATTAGGGGTTTCAAAATCTCTCTGTTTATTAAATAATAAATTGCGCAGTTTGCATTTAAAAGTGTTTTGGGACATGTTTTTTCTTAAAGGTGGAGGCAAGTCGTTCCAAATTTTGGCTGCTGCGAATTTAAAACTCCCTCTGAACCCAACAGTCTTGTGTATAGGAAGTGACACTTTATTTTGAACTGTGCTGCGAGTATTCCGGTGATGCACATCTTTCATCCAGGTTACCTTGTTATAAAGGTAGTCGGGCTTTTTTGTAGCTACGAGTTTTTGGACAAAACAGGCTAAATGTAGCTCTCTTCGACCAGCCATTTTAAGAGTGTGTAGTGGTAAGTACTGAGTATAAAATCATAGGATTGAGCTATAACATCACCTCCTCAAGCACTCCGCTGAAATATTATCTACATTGCACTCCATGTTTTTCGGAAACGGTGCCAAAACCTAACCCGTACGTGCTCCGATCCAAGATGCTGCCGTGACAGGGTTATGAATCGCTCCAACCACTCGCAAGACGGATTCTGGCAAGCTACATTTCAAGTATCATCGACAACGCAAACTTACTAATAGTGAACGTTAATGTAACGGTATAAGGTCCACTATAAATGGCAGTGTGTTGATGTCAGTACTGTGAAATTGGATGTAGTTTAGAGAAAAGAATCCGCTAGAGTGGTGTAGACAACAAAAAGTATATTTTTATCCATCGCTTCGCACTTCTAGATCATTTATTATGGGATTTCATGGCTCTTAAAAGTCAATATATGAACAAAGATTCACTTTTTAGGGTTTTCACCTGTGTCCCATCAGCAGACTGAATCTATTTCTAAATCCCAAAATAAATGTCTCGTCCAGAATAATTAGCTCTACAAAATCCGCTAAGTTTTATTGAAAGATCTTGCCCTAGTGCGTTAACAGACGAATGACTTTGGGAGGTTAGCGAGTCGCTTAACTCGGTCGCAGGTTGATAACTGAGACTGATATTAATAAAGTGGAGTTCAAGTGGCAACCTATTTTCGATATTTTTTTTACTATTGTCATAATTTAAAAATACTCCAATTCCATTACGGTCGGTTCATTAGTGTGAGCAAGAAAATATTTAGTTTTTTTTTTTATTTATTAATTCAAATGAAATTTTAACAAAAAAATTATATATTTTCGCCAAATTGTTGGCGAATACAAGCATACATACTATTTTATGTATCGCAACTTCATTGTTTGCGATTTATTGTTTACATGCTGTAGTAGCGCCACCTAGCCTCAGCCTTGCACGGATTTATAGAGTTTTTTTAAATACCAGCAAAATTTTTTTACTGTCTACCCCCACCTACTCGTACTAACCTAACATTGTCGAACAGTATTGCTTTCGCATCAGTCATAAATAAGAGTGTAATGGCTGGTAATAGATAGCTAACTTTAAGTACATTGTGATCCAGACTATAGCGCCACTGAGTGCTTTGTTTAGTAACAATATTTTATTTTAGCTATATATAGCAGGATTTCGGTTACGTAGGTATGATATGGATTTGATACGACTTTCATACGCTTATTCCATGTATTTTAAATAAAAACTTTACTTGGAATGGCATCATCGGAATAAGATTCAAGAACATTTTCTTTGGAATACCTGAAGTACACGAAAGTTGACTGATGTAATTTGTGGGTACATTAAAGAAAAAATAAGATATAGAAACTGGGTTTTATATTTCTTATGTTACAAAACAAATAAATATTAACTTAATATTTGTTTATTTATTTGTTTATATTCATATTTATTATGCACCAACCAGTTATTAGCATTTCTATACAGCGGGGTACGCAACATCTTTGCTGTGCTGGCATCATAAAATTCGTAGCAGTTTCACTAATGTTTATACACGTGGAAGTTAATGGAGGAGGAATTCCATCTCAAAATTTAACTTAACAAACGAAGCACTTTGAATATCGTTGAGAAAATACGAAGTTTTAACGCAAGGAATCCAAAAGCATCGTCATAATTTGAAACGAATCAGACGAGACCTTCAGTGTTCTGAGTAGCGCATTCAATATTTTTGCTTAAATTGTGACATTTGATTTTGGGTATGCCACTACAAGCTGTTATCAACTAAAATAAAAATAAATGTACATTTTTTGTATACATGGGAAGTAACATACATTTAGCACAAAAAGTATCACTTAAAAGAACCATTAAGAGGGCGCAGTACGCTCGGTCTGGCTCGGTTCTCCATACAAAGGTATTTACCCTCTCATTTTAAAACGCCATGCTAGAATAACATGAAAATTTGTATACACAATGGGATCCGGCATACCTAGGTCGGAAATTAGTTTCTGTTGCTAGAAATTGTAAAAGAAAAAAAATACAGCGACTTTTTGAGTTTTTTACGGCTTGTATGAAAACCTTAATAATCGCTGTATTATTTTTTTTTCATTATAATTTTAAGCAACAGAAACTATGGTCCGACCTAGATATGCCGGATCCCATTGTGTATACAAAGTTTCATGTTATTCTAGCCTGGCGTTTTAAAATGAGAGCATAAATACGTTTGTATGGAGAACCGAACGTACTGCGCAGTCTTAATTCTTACATCGATTAACTGATGACTAAAAAAATAAGTTTTTATACTAGTAACATTGCTTTGAACAAGTGGCAAAAGTGCCATCTAGGCTGTAATTAAAAAGCGCCGTTGTAATGTTGCAAGTTTCAATAAATAAAACCCTAGATGGTGCTATTATCAATACTGACGTCTTTGTTCTAAGTTGACCAACCGGTTGTCTATTGTTTGTTCGACATTCAATATGCTATAATAATCATTTGCCCGAACTTCGCGTGCCCGAATTTCATTTTCCCGAATGTTTCGTTTACCATAATAGTTAATTGACATACTCTTGTTTATCCGAATGACATAATGATACGAATGCCATACGTATTTTTTCCATAATTATTATTGTTTGCAATAATATTATTTAATAGAATATTTAGACGCCATACTAAACATGCATTTGGATTCATCTTTGCTATGCATTACCAAATGGTCAAAATACCTAAAATAATGCACTACGATATCATTAGTTTTTCCGCTCTTTTATAAAAAAATAACCTCGAAGAAGCTCCCGCTTCCGTCTTCTAACCTATCCGCGATCCGAGTCGGTTTTGCCACTAAGCCCCTGTTCCCTACTGCCTACGATACACTACTATCTTGGCATTGGTTAATCTCAGAGAAAAATTTATTTGATGCCCATCCTTTGAACAGGGACTTAGTGGCAAAACCGACTCAGATCGCGGATAGGTTCGAGGTATTTTTTTTTAGACACCGCATTACGTCTGTATTCTGTATTCTTAGGTATTACATTGAACTCAAAATTGCAGTGGGGTTCCCATATAACAGCGATAGGAAGTAGGTTGAGCTCTGCTGCATTTGCAGTCAGGAGAATAAGGCAGCTTACCAATGTGGCAACGGCACTTTAGTTTACTTTGCTTATCTTGTGGGGATCAGCTGCAAATATTGAAACTGTTTTTATTTTGCAAAAAAGGGCTATCCGAGCAATTTATAACTTGGGGTCGCGTGATTCTCTAAGAGAATTATTCAAAGAAATAGATATTCTAACCCTGCCGTCCCTATACATATTTGAAATAATAATGTATCTTAGGAAGAATTTGGGCAATTTTCCAACGAACGCTGATAAACCAATAGCCACGAGAAATACTGGGAAACTCAAAATAACCTTCTATAGACTAGTAAAGGTGAAAAAGTCGTTCTTGGGAAATTGTATCAAATTCTACAATAAAATTCCTAAACACATTACTGAACTTAGCAATTCTAAATTCAAATCTGTAGTAAAACAAACACTTATTTCAAGAGCATATTATAAGATAAACGATTACATCATGGATAGGGATGTTTGGCAGTGATAGCGTCCTGCACGGGTAATCTATCGCGAAAATATATTTTCTACTGTAGCATTGTTATTTAAGTTATTTTGTAGTAGCTGACACTGTAATTTTATATTTAACTATACAATGTTTTGAAAAAATGACACCTCCCCGAGTTTCTTACGCCGGTTCTGTCGTGGCAGAGGTATATTTTTCCGAACCGGTGGTAGTTTATTGACGTTCATAGGTGCATGTAATATGCCTAATTTGAAGAATAAACTGCTTTTAATTTACTTTTACTTTTATAGTTATGGATTACAATGATGGAAAATGAGATTATTGATTTTGTTATTATGGAAAACAAAGATTCTGGCATATAATTAATATGGTAAACAATGAGTATGGCATACGAAATTATAGAAAACAACATTGTGGCAGTTGAATATTATGGCAGATAAAATTCGGGCAAATGAAATTCTGGCAAGCAAGAGTATACCTGACCAACCATGGCATCAGTGATTTAGTATAGATGAATTTAGCCGCGGTTGCGCACGAGTATATTAAGTATACTTTCAGTAAACCTAATTCACCCCAGGTGACCATGCCATTCATGTGTTATTTTATGGAAACTTAATTGATTGCCGTATGGAAGCTAATTTTTCCTCGGTCTCCTGATGTGAATTAAATCTACAACATCGACTATAAGAAAACATTTAGACTGAGAGAACATTGTAGACTAAATTACAATCTAGGCCAATAACAATCCCGTGTTTGTTTTGGCTGCTGAACAAACTATCAAATCCGAAGCTTGCAATGTTTGTTTATGGATAACAGCAGATTAATTAAAACAATTATTCAGATTTGAATTGCGACCTTGAGTCGAGTATATGACAAGTCAACAAGATCAACATTTGTAGAACCCACTTTCATTTGTTTAAGGTTTGATTAACCCGTGGAACGACATGTCAATTAAAAATGTATTGTAATTTCAACTATAGCTATAACAAATCTAGGATCGAAATTTAAAATTTGTTACGAACACATGTGTGATACTAGCGCGCTTGACGGGTTAAATTGAATATATAGACCTCCTCCTCGCGGGATCCAGCGATAGGTGGCTCCACCAACTGTTTTTATTTGAGAATATGGAACGTTCTTACATGGCTCTCAAATCCAAACTTTTATTGAAGATGCGGTCACATTGTACACTTCTCGCTTCATGCTGAGCTGTGGCCCTTTTCTGGCAAATAATGTTAGTCTTATTTTTATCTACTATTTATATGTATTTCTGTTTGTCATAAATAAATGCTTTTTCTTTTTTCTTCTTCTTTTCTTGTACACAATGTAGCTAACTGTCAGTTGAAAACGGAATACAACAATGTGGTAGAAATTGGTATAGTATTGTTTGCTTAGTCTGCAGAGGTTCTGATTGAGGATTCTTTAGGGTTTCACATCTGAAAGGAAATACAATAATATAAAGGTAAAACGGGATCCTATCATCCGCTGTCCGTCCGTCCGTCTGTCTGTCAGTCTGTCTCCAGGCTGTATATCATGAACTGTGATAGCTATACAGTGGAATTTATCACAGTTTTTGTTTTTTTTTCTGTTGCCGCTATAACAACAAATACTAAAACAAAATAAAATAAATATAATTTATTTTGCAATATTGATGGTGATAATTTTCCGGGTTTATTCCTTATCAGCAAAGCCCGGTTTGACGGAAGCAAAATTGTACTCACGTTTCAAAAGTGCGAGGACAAATAAAACATATAACCTCGTCCCGCCAAAGCAAATGTAAAGAAACTTCCTGAATCTGCTCAATGTTCTCAATTAAGCACACTTTTATTTTATTAGGTTCTGCCCACCACAGCTTTTGTCAAAATAAACATGTTTAAGTCAAGTAGGATTCTTTTCTCCGTTGCCGCTATAACAACAAATACTAAAAACAAAATAAAATAAATATATAAGGGAGCCCCCATACAAAAACTTTTAAGAAGTTGCTCGTTGCCTTTATCAGGCGATGGGTCTCAAAATGTAAGGGGAAAATTAAAATCCGACTCACGCTTGACCAACATTCTACTTGATATTATTTAACGTTATTATTACTGTTAAAATAAAAATATAATTTAAATGAAACAAAAAAAGGTTATAATAAAGTGTCTAATATTGTATAGATAATAAATAGCAGGGAACCCTTCGTGCGCGAGTCCGAGTCGCACTTGGCTGCTTTTTATTTATCATATGGCTTTTTATATATCATGAAAAATGCTTTATGCATCACGCGGGGGTAGACACGGTGATGTATAACTCCTTGTACATCACCCACTAAAAACCAGCGGCTTACCAACATCGCCTTAGTAAGACACCGCGGAATTCACTTGCGAATGCTACCGCTGACGTCTCGGCATATGCCCGCATCGACGCGAGATGAAGAATCCCCTAGAAAGCAACTGTTTTCTCTGGAATGCCATTTGATAGGCATTTCAGAATAATGATAATAATAAATACTAGGGGACAATTTCTTACAAAAATCGAACTAGTCCCAAAGTAAGCTCGATAAGGCTCGCGTTATGGGTACTAGACGATATATTTAATAGATACGAGTATTGTCGGCCTCTTTAGCCTAGTTGGTAGTGTCATTGCCTAAACTATACTATATATACTTAAACACATAGAAAACATCCAAGTCTCAGTAATAAATGTTTCTATTCACCATAGAAATAAATACCCTTACCAGGATTCGAACCCGGGACCTCTAGCTTCGGAGGCAGTGTTGGTAGTTGGTAGTGACACTAGGTTAGGCTAAATGCGCCCTGTAGCCGGGGCATAGAATACGGCTACGGTATCCTCTGACTGTCATAAAAGGCGACTAAAAGGGGGTCCTTGGGGTCGAGGACGGTCGCAGTTGGGGGCTGCGATCGTCTATGAAAACAGACGGTGGGACCCATAGAAATGTGACTCTAGGGCGGCACTGGTGGGTTCCGACGGAGATCCCAGAGCCGTCAAAAATGAGTCAAGGAGGACGATCGGGGGGTTTTTAGTCGGTGCAAGTCCGACATAACCTCCGCACTGTCCCCGCGGTGCGGTGGTATCCATAATAGATTTTCCCCCCGGAAATAAAAGGTTAGGGTAATAGACCTAATGTATTCAAATTATGTAGACTTGTATACGTAATAATCACATGGCCAGACTCATAATATCGTAACCTCAACACTGCCTTACTGAACAGAGCGGCAATCTGAGTTATCCATTTCGGATTCCAATTTTGATTTTCATATGTTTCGTGCGGGCATTCTCACTCGTGGTGATTGTGATCGTGAAATTCGTGAAACTGCCACTGATCGTAATCAAATAATAACGTATATTATCACCGAAAAAACAATCTACTATTTAATTATGATTTTAGTCATAAATTAAAAAAACCGGCCAAGTGCGAGTCGGGCTCGCGCACCGAGGTTTCCTTACATCTAAAAGACAAATGTGATTTACCAATATATTGGTATTTGTTGGAAAAATAAAAGTAATAATAAACATTATCACAAAATTTCAAGTTCATAGGTCAATGGTAAGATAAAAAATTGTTGGGCACAAAAAGTGTTACATACGACTGACAGACGCGCGAGTGACAGCAATAGGAGCTCCCGTTCGGACCCTTGGGGCACGGAACCCTAAAACGGAAAAAATAAAATTTAAAAAATGTGCTTCGATTAGGATTTGAATCTGCGATATTCTGGTATACGCCGCCAATCACTCTAGCCAACTGATCCAGCGGAGCAATCTAGCTCAGGTATGAAACTGAGAATTTTTGCTTTCATTTGAGAATTTTCTTTAGCAGATATAACTTTTATTTATTTATTTATTTATCAAGGTAATTAAAAGGTTATTTGCTTTACAATTAAAAACAGTATCGTTAAACCACGGTGGTTTGTCTCGATACTCCATTCCGCTGCAATTTATACATATAAGCAATTATAGAAAGGGTATTAATAGGTTTTTAATAACATTAATAACTACAAATTATTTATTACACTGCGCGTTGAATTTCCTTATCTATTGTGTGACCGACGCGCCGGCCGGCTACACTGGCGAAACCGGTTGTTGCGCTCGCCTAATACAGGATGCTGCGTATTGCGTAAATACAAAAAAAATGTCATGATTTCAGTGTTACTATTTACGAAAAATTTTAAGGGTCTACTGAAGAAGAAGATAAGGGTGCTTTTCGCCAAAGATGTGCAATGCTACGTTGCTATGGAGATTTTTGAATCCAATTTCAATTGGTTCTCATAGCATAGCACTGGTGGAAACGGGTATTCATAGCGCATCCTCTCAGCATAGCACATATTTGGTGGAAAGGCGCCCTTAGGCCGCGTTTGACCAAAGGAGCCACGCGCGCGCTGGTCGAATGTGGAAAATATGTTCCATACAGTTTTGTGAGGCGTCACGAGCGTTTTCAATATACATGTAAGGTCGCCAGATCTCCCGTGGATACAGTGTGTTGAAAGTGGGGGTACCTGCATATTATTATGTCTCCAGCCTAGCTGTCAACACAACCAACCCTCAAGTCAGTAAAGAATGGAAACACGCTTGTTTTTTCTAGACTCGGAAGTGCTCATAGGCTATTGGGTTTGCTTGCCATCAGGCAGATCGTAAGCATATTTTGGCACCGTAGCTGTATTTTTATTATACTACGACGGTGGCAAACAAGCTTGCGGCCAGCCTGATACCGTAGCCTATGACACTTGCGACTCCAGAGGAATCACAAGTGCGTTGCCGACCCTTTATTGACTTGGGAATGCGCTGCGTTGAGAGTGAGCGACCCGCAGATGTCTCCAGCTGTCAAGCTAGAGACATATGCAGCTCCTTACTCCCAACACAGCGTATCCTCAGGAGCTCTGGCGACCTTACTCACCACCAGGAACACAACACCACATACCCTACCTAAGGAGCAAGTAGTGATGTGGCTGCGGTCTTCTGTAAGGCGGAGGTACTTCCCCAGTTGGGCTGCTCCAAATTCGAGCGATGTTCATGTAAAGTTTGTCTTGTAAAGTTATATAAAAAAAGAGTTACTTAAACAAACAAACAAATCTTAGAGTTACTCCCAATGTTAAAGAGCAAGATCATCACTGTTATTAAGTTAATCTTCAAAACCCAATCAGCTCCCATTATCCGTAACAATATGCAAACCTTTTCGTTTCAATGTAATAGTGCTAGTTCTGTTTATTCAGCGTTGTTTGTGGAAACAATTGAGCCGAATTGAAACCTAGCTTTAATCGCCATCCGGCCATTAGGTGGCTAGTGATGGGACGCATATTGCCAGCATTATGGAAATGGCTGTGCAAAAGGATCAGTTGCAATATTGACACAAAAGTAATCCGGGTTTATTCCTTATCACGAAAGCCCGGTTTGACGGGAGCAAATGTGTACTGATGTTTCAATAGTGCGAGGACACATAAAACTTATTATACTGAACAATTTCGATAAAACCTATAACCTGCAACCGTTGTCATTCTGAAATATTATAAAAACCGGCTAAGTGCGAGTCGGACTCACGCACGAAGGGTTGCGTACCGCATGATCTATAAAAAAAGTCCGACTCGCACTTGGCAGGTTTTTAATATTTGTTGTTATAGCGGCAACAGAAATACATGATCTGTGCAAATTTCAACTGTCTAGCTATTACGGTTCTTGAGATCTAGCTCGGCAAGTGGTAGCCATGAAAATGGGCTAAAATATCACGTTTTTTGTATGGGAGCCACCCTTAATTATTATTATTATTTTGGTTTTTGTATTTTTTGTTATAGCGGCTACAGAAATACATAATCTGTGAAAAATTCAACTATATAGCTATTAAGGTTCTTGAGATACAGCCTGGTGACAGACGGACGGACGGACGGACGGACAGCGAAGTCTTAGTAATAGGGTCCCGTTTTTACCCTTTGGGTACGGAACCCTAAAAATGAACTGTGCCTTTGCCCTCTAATATGGCTTCCTACAGCACAATTATTTAAGTAGTATTTTGATTCTAAATTTTTTATTACTTTTGAACAATCAGCTTGAACCCATGAAATCTTATTTTTGGCTCAATAATGATAATTGATAATAAACGACCTATTGACACAAATAACAAATATTGGTTGCTTATAAGGGTTTAATTTTAAAATCAGCTACTTATATATAACCGTACCTAAAGACTAAAACCGTTTTTACGCGGTTATTTTGCAAGTTTCTTTTAAACAGCTGTTTGAATGATATTTGTCATTTTTCCTTCGTTATACGATATCCTCCTGCTAAATTGGTCCCAGCAATCCCGTGCAACTTGCAGCAACAACGACTGAGGATCGTGAAACCAGCCACGTAGCATAACCGGTACCTAATCTTCCTAAGGAGTTTAGATCTGCTGTCTATTGGAGGGCTGTTAACCGGTATTTTAAAATGTCTTAACACCTGGTTGAGCCATCATGCCAGCCTGCCTTTTACTATGCCGATTGCCACCAGTTTCTCTAAATTTTCGAGACCCCGAAAACCCCCCATATATATTGGCTTATACATAATAATCTTGGGCTTGCTATTGGGTCGTTTTATGGATAATGTAACTGTTATTATAACATGACCAAAAACAAATCAAATAGGCAGCGCGCTTACGAGTATGTTTGTTTTGAAGCGTCCAAAAGCACCAATGTTTACTTACTATCACTATAGACTTTATGCATGTTTACCACCATCATAGAAGAAAAATAATAGGATTGAAGGATAATGCGAGAGCCAAAGTTTAAGTGGACTGTATATTTCGATTAGTCTCTAGCGCACTTTCCGTGACATAGGATTGCGGATTGGCTTACCTGGAGATCTTCCAGCGAAGCTCAACAGCTGGAGGTGACAGCCCCTCAGGCTGGCCCAGTGCTAGATCTAGATTAAGCGTCACCGTCAGTTCCGCCACTAGGTAATGCTGCACACACAGGTGAAGTCGAGCCAACTCGCAATCTTGTGGTTTTTTTGTGTGAAATAGGTAGTCGATCCACTGCCTTGGCCGGCGAAGCCCGGATCGCGACGAAAGTCGGGCTACTTTCGAAAATATAACGATTAACGGAACTACCGATAGCGACAGACTTTTTCGACTTTTTTTGACTGACTGTGTTGCCACATTAACTCAGGAAACGGAAGTTCAAGTGACAACTTTGTGTTGCTATACAAATATATTTTATATTCGCCGAAAAATAGGCAATATTGAACAAGCATTATTAATGCGTTACTTTCAATTCGCGTTTTAGTCACCACAGGTGTAGTGATGTGATGATGTCACTGACTTGTTTTTCAATTTGACTTCGCCACCTGAGTACATAGGAAACTAAATGTTAGAATAAAAAGAAAATTACGAGTACACAGTAGGCAATATGAGTTCGATCGTACCCAACGGTTTTGTGTTTTTGGTGCTCATATCAAAGTCCCTGGCAGGCCTGAACGTTCTAAACGCTGTGGCAAACTTAACGTCACGACCGCTTAATAGGATCACAGGGCACACAAAGGATTTCATACAAATCGCTTGCGAGAACGGATACAATGCTGAGAAACACGAAGTGATAACTAATGACGGATACATACTGACCGTGCATAGAATACCTCCTGGGGATAAATGTCTAAAAAAGACTCCATTGTTGGTGATGCATGGTCTTCTGCAATCATCTGAGGGCTTCATAGCCTCCGGACCAAACGCGCCTGGCTTCGTCTTAGCTCAGGAATGCTATGATACATGGTTCGGCAATGTTCGCGGCAACTACCACTCTCGGAAACACCAAACTTTAGATCCCGACAGAGACTTGGAGTTCTGGAAGTTTTCAGTCGATGAAATAGGCCTGTATGATATCCCGGCGATGATTGACTATGTGTTGGACACAACGGGCACTAAAAAATTGATCTACGTAGGTTACTCCCAAGGCGGTGGGACCTTCTTCATCATGAACTCCGAGAATCCCGAATACGCTGACAAAATCAGCCTTTTCATCGGCTTATCGCCAGCATCAAGACACTACCACACCAAATCGGAAGTTTTTAGAACGTCGTCTATTGCTGCAAATTCTTTAGAAGCTACTTTAGAAGGTGCGGGCGTTTGGGAGATTCTATCTCAGGGTCTCCCTATCCAAGGAGCCCTACATACTTTGTGCCAAGTAAAGTTAATGGCAGCAACTGTTTGTAGTTTGATCTTGGCTTTGGTAGATTCACCTCACCCAAACTCGACCACCCCAGAAATAATAAGAAAGCTAGTCGAAAATGCTCCGGCTGGAACGTCGGTCCAGAATTTTGCCAGGTACGGACAAGCTATGAATGAACTCAAATTTATCAAGTTTGATTATGGTACCGAGCAAAATTTGAAGATGTACGGCACTTCTGAGCCACCGCAGTATAATTTGAAAGCTGTCACAGTTCCAGCTGTGGTCTTCCACGGCAAGGAAGACCACATCGTGGATACAAAAGATGTGGAGTGGACCGTGGCACAACTGCCAAATCTGCTGGAGTACGTGACGGTGGAGGATCCATTGTGGAATCACATAGATATGACCTACAGCCGATATTGGAAAGAGACCATATTTGCCAAAATGAAGAATTATTTAGACAAATACAATAACATAACTCATCTGACTGGCGGTTTTGACGGACCTTCTACAATTAAAATAAATGCTTAGCCTCCTAGAACTGAAAAAGATAAACTCTTTATGACATCCACAGTTGTTTAAATAATGGTTATAAATAAAATATACGAAATTTGGTTGGTTAATAGTTAATAGTTTCAAATAACTGATACTTTGATTGATGGACCCGGGTATGTCCTAAAACTACGACCAAGACCACCGGGGAATGGGCAGCAGCATTCCTTAAATGCGGTGGAGATACTGCGATCGCCAACCCGCATGCCAAGCGTGGCGATTATGGCATTTACCCCCCATGAAATTGGGGGAGGCCTATGTCCAGCAGTGGACGTCCTAGGGCTGATATGGTGGATACTTTGATAGGTACTGCTGCTGCAGATGCTATGCTGAGAGTAGACTTGTTTCATTTGCATGTTTTCCTTCCCAAAAAATAGGTGTTAATGTTCAATGTGAAATAATATTTCGTTTATAAGTTTGTCGGTTCGAAACCACGACCAAATAAAAGGTCGCGTACCTTACCGCTCTGCTAGTCGTCATCTTAAAGCAAGGAATACTTACACGTACATAGTCCATACAAGCATGCGCTCAAAAGGGACATAACAGGTGTTACGCAGCTAAATTGAGAAATTATTTCCATGCTGACGATTTACCATAAATAACCTTCTTAGGCGCCTTCTTGATTTCGTTTAGTCCGTTTTCGCAATTGCCGTTTCACAATTGGCTGCGAAAGAAGAATTATTTTTCACTGTTTGTATCGTATATGGAGGAATTCAAATGTAATACTGACAGTATTTCGATAATGTGACGAAATCTCACATCAGTACTCACGTAAAAAATACCTATCACATATAGCTCCCACTCCGCCAAGTCAGAAAGTCGCCTTAACTAACCTCTTCGTTTCTTTGCCTAAAAATCATAACAAAGACTAAATTTAATGAAACGTCTCTCTCCGTCGCTCTTATTGAAATTGAAATAGTACATTTCGATGCTAGTGCGGAAAGTATGTCCTTTCTTCACGAGTACCGAGGGCAAGAGTGGCAACACTCGGGACGAGTGAAGAATGACATTTCCGCACGTGTATTGAACGACGTTTTTTAATACAGTTGCGAAAAAATAAGAAAAACAACAAGTAATATTTATAAAAACAATATCGAATGTTGCCTTTAGAAACTTAAAACATGCTTGCAGTAAGTAAAAACGCCTCTTCTTTGACAGGCGTTTCGGCAGCTATTCCGTTCCACTCAGACCACTTATTAAGAACGGTTTTTCAATATTCAATATTAAAAAATATACGTGTTATAATGATGAAGAGGTAAGTAATAAAATATGAAATG
The DNA here is from genome assembly GCA_905163555.1 of Notocelia uddmanniana. Lineage (NCBI taxonomy): Eukaryota > Metazoa > Arthropoda > Insecta > Lepidoptera > Tortricidae > Notocelia > Notocelia uddmanniana. Next base: position 21,363,432 of record LR991067.1, read on the forward strand.
TGTATATTTTTCGTATTCTGATATTAACAGTAGGTTTTTATGTTGATTACGACGTTTAAAGGAAACTAATATTTAACACCCAGCAATAAGGAGTCATGCATTGGAACAAGCATAAATTTAAAAAAATTGGAAAAGTGAAAAGCACTAGTGCGCGAAAACCAACTTTCCGCACGCTAAACAGCTACGTAAAGTAGCACTTTTTGAGCAACTGTATTAAAAATTAGATTTAAGACAATCTCGCTAGGTATTATTTGATGTATACTCTGAGGCCACAGTTGTTGATATTGCCGGCCATCTTTATTTCTTTCGCCAATATGGCGGCCCATCATTACGGAACATCGCAAACACATGTTCAATGTTTACCCCATTACTTGCATGTATTTGTTTTAGTAAATACGTTTCCAATGCGACTGGCGTTCGGTGAATTTAATTTAAAAAAAATACTTAACATTGAGTTAATTTTAATGTACGTAAAAAGTAATTTTATTTTTTAAAATAGTTCAACTTGTAAAACACAGTTCCTAAATATACACCAATTCTAGAAAAAAAAATTGACTCGCAATTTGTACGGTATGTTATTATCTCCGTAAAATTGTGAATATCGTCAAATTCGTTCTATAAAAAAATTGTCAAGTGCGTGTCGGGTCACGCACAACGTAGGGTTCCGTAGTTCCCCACACGTTAAATTACGAGGAATTAAAAGCTCACTTTATAGTATTAGTTTATATGTTTGGCACAGCTAACAAATATTACCACGCGTTCTAAAATTAAAAAAAAAAACTTTTATTATATATTCATAATCCAATTTAGCCTTTCCGTGTTTATATGTATAAGTTTTATATTATAAAGCTGAAGAGTTTGTTTGTTTGTTTGAACGCGCTAATCTCAGGAACTACTGGTTCGAATTGGAAAAATACTTTTGTGTTGGACAGCCCATTTATCGAGGAAGGCTGTAGGCTATATAACATCACGCTGCGACCAACAGGAGCGAAGACGCGGACGAAGTCGCAGTCGTGTTGTCGCGGGCAACAGCTAGTCACCTATAAAATTCGACTATAGGTTATTTTATGTTATTAGTTTAAAAATGTATAACGAGCTCTGAAAGTGGAACAACTATGTTTGTTAAAAAATACATTGTCAAAATAAATGCACTGTTTGTGCAGTTGTAAAGATCTGTCGCGCAACTAATTTTTTATCGGGACCCAGAGAAAGCCAGCGTCGGGACACCTTTTTTGTGACCCGATATATGCTGAAGCGGACTCCATTTTCGCAACTGTTTTTTCTGAAACATGCAATGAAATTTCGTCATTACGTGCGTTATAACAGGCTTTAAAGTATCACGGAACAACTCGGGAGAACTGTAAAGGAATTCCATACAAAATTGAAGGCCTAGACCGGAAAGTATTTATTTTTATGTAAATTTGTTTTTTGAGTGGTGTATTTTTTTATTTCATTTCATATGTTTGAGACAAGCACTGTACAAACCTCGGCGAGAAACGTTGGGCCCCAGGCCGTATATCCCTATCCTACATCTACTTGGCCTGCAACTCTACTTTCCCGGCCTCTAAAGTAATTTACATACTATAACTGTATAATTATAATTTTAGCATGCAAATATAGTACATTACTGCAGAGGCCGTGAAGTAAGAATTGCAGGACTCGTTTTATCCGTTTATCCCAAACTCGTCCAGCAATCCCTGTTCCGGCCGAGGATTGTATAGTACTTTTCTCAAACATGTTAGAAAAAAAACTAAAAAATACAAAACGTCCAAAAGTAGCAAAGCATCATGACTAATAACGGAAATTAAATAAAAACACGAAAAATGCTACAAAATACAAGCACCATTAAAAAAAAAAAAGCGAAAGAACTAAAAAAAAAACTAAAAAAAAACAAAAAACAAGAAAAGAAAAAAAAAATAGGAAAAGTACAAAAAAATTTAAAAAGTTAGAGCAGCGGACAATAATGTTAGTTTCATACATCCTTCATAGGGAGCCATAAACAGGTAACTTCATGTCCTCTTTTCGTGACATTAATGCATACATTTAGGCGCATGTTTGAGAAAATATAATTTTAGCATATAAATAGGTAAATATAAGGGGACAATTTTTTACACAAATCGAACTAGTGCCATAGTAAACACATTAAGGCTAGTGCTGTGGGTACTAGATGACGATATGTATATTTAATAGATACTTAAACATGTTGCATGTTGTCGAAATTGTTTGTACTCTATTCATTTCTACGGAATCAATGTAAATTGTACGAAACGTTGTCAGCATTGCAGTAGAAACGTTCGGGCCATGGTCGTCTGACACTAAAGGTATAGTGAAAGATCTGTCTAAAAAATTTGTCAGTGTGTCTGGCGACCTAAGGGCAGGTTCCTATTTCGCCCAAAGGCTGAGCATAGGGATGTTTGGCAGTGATAGTGTCCTGCACGGCTAATCTATCGCGAAAATAGGTTTTCTACTGTAGCATTGTTATTCCGCAGTAGTTGACACTGTAATTTTATATTTAACTATACAAAGTATATTGTTTTAAAAAAATGACACCTCGCCGAGTTTCTTACGCCGATTCTTCCCGTGGCAGAGGTTTATTTTTCCGAACCGGTGGTAGTTTATTGACGTAGGTGCATGTAATATGCCTAATTTGAAGAATAAACTACTTTTAATTTTTTACTTTTACTTTACATGGCAATTCAGCAGGGAAATGCGGCCGGCGTGCTGGGGACAATACCCCCGGCTAGTTTAAGTTTCATAGAATCCATTTAATGTATATATTTGTTTGTTAACATATGATTTATAAATAAAACCTTTATAATAATTGTACGAAAGGTTTCTTTTCCAGGTACATTTCTTAAGTTATTGTTATCTTATAGTTTCCCTTTTAAAGCCATCATACATCAATTTTTCATTTTCGATTGGAAATTATTATTCCGCTAAGCGCACGTTTCCGCTTGTAAAACAAAAAATATTTACATTTAGAATGGTGTAGCACATTGTTACTAATGATTCTCAATGTAACTTGAGACGTTGGTGCTGTTTCAAAAAAGTTGTAGCAACTTTGACGGTAGATGTCGCTACAAGTCTCCCTAAGGCTTAATTAAAAAGAGTGAACTGATTGAAAGATTCGTCGCCTTGGGATAACCCGCGGTAGCTCAGTTGGTAAGAGCGATGGACGGATTCCAGAGGTCGCGGGTTCAAATCCCGCCCGGGGTGATCAATTTTTCATTTTCGATTGGAAATCATCATACATTCCACTATATGTTTTTTCACATATCAAAAAAACACTGTTTAGCTGAGGCGGGGACTTGACTTCAATCACGCGAATGGATTCCTGAATTATCGATCTATCCAAACGCATCAGGATGGGTCTTGTAAGAAAAAAAATGCACCGCTACTTTACGAGTAGGCACTGTAGGAGACGAAGACTGTTTTCTTTTATCAATATTGTTTTACTGTCTTGTATTTAATATGATATCCATACTAGTAGTAGTGGTTACTGAGCTAAGCCGCGGACAGATGGATTGACGGACGGACATGACGAAACTATAGGGGTTATATACTGCGGAACCCTAAAACGCGTGAAATAATGATATCCTGCTAACGGTTATATTTTAGTGCCGGCAACCCTGAAAAAAACTATTTGACAGCTGAATGTTGAGGGTTTGTATAAATGGCGGGTTATAGGGTAGCCTCACCGGTTCTCGTCCGATTAGTGGAGTTGCCAACTTTGTGACGGGAAAATAATATGTTGAACTATAGCAATATATACGAGTAATATTTCTTTTATATGGCAATATACTCTATTTTTCGCCAAGATTAAGTTTTAACTAATAACATACACCGTTATTCTTGTAAAAGATGATAAATGAAAAAGTATGGTTTTTGCCGGTTCTCGTCCGATTGTCCCGGTTCTCGTCCACGCGGTTCCATTTTCGGTGAAGGAAGTTTTTCGTGAGGAAAGCGGTCTCATCCCAACTAGGGCTAGTTTTCCCTCTGAGTTGGAAGGTCAGATGGCAGTTGCTTTCGTAAAACTAGTGCCTACGCCGAATCTTTCGATTAATTGTGAAAGTGGAACCCAGGGTCCTTAGAGCATAACCAGGAAAAACGTTATGAGGATGCTCATGCATAAGCATTTGACCCCTATCTCAACTGATAGTAAGTGATGATGAGGTCAAGGGTGTAAAACGCGTACCTATAATACTGCCCATGCACTCATCTTGAAAAGATCTAAGTTGTAAATAATGAAATGGGAATAGATTTTCCCGAAAATTATCCCACTCTTTAGCTGTCTTCGTAAGATAACTAGAATCAAAACGCTTCGTGCACATCAGAGGCATGTCAACATTGTTGTTAACAACATAAGGGTCAAACCATGTCGTCCACGCTTTGTCCTAAGATGCCAAAATGGTCAGGGAGGGATTAATTCGTGTAATCCTTGCACACCGATATGCAGGCGAATTTCCTACGATGATTTAGACATTGCATCTTAGCTTCAACCAAGTCCAAGTTAGGTACTCATGAGCTTCCTGGCACTCTTATCAATCAAAGCCAAGCCAGCTGATATTGAGCAAATCCATCTCCGAGCTGGCAGCAGTACTGCATGTACACTGCCTGTACGTAATAGTTTTATAATTTGCCCGTACCGCTTCACCTTAGAGAGGTTGTCAAGTTTTTGCTGGGATCCTGCAGTTTACACCAAGGATTCAATGTAGGACCCAAAGTTCATATTGGACATGCTGCTCATGCCAAGGAGCTGTAGATGATCAGAAATTGGCAAATTGGTATGAATACACTCCGGAAAGTTGGGGGTCGAGAGTTCGTTCACTCTGTTTAATAGTGATGAGACACTTCTGTGCCTTGGATGTATTGAATTTGACTTTATTAGCATCGCCCCAATCTGAAACTGCTCTAAGAGTCAATTCCGATTCATAATATCCTGTCGATGAGATTGAACTACATCTTTATTGGCCTGTGCTTTAGAAAGATATCTGACTACAACAGTGCTATCATCGGCATACACTACACACAGGTACCAGTCATAAGTCGTTTATATGCAATAAAAATAAGGTAGCAGGCAGAATAGGTCCCTGAGGGGCACTGACATCTAAAGCCATTTGACTCGATGATTAGCCTTCTACTTGTAAGACCACACGGGTCAATTGCCCGTTCAGGAAATCAGCTATCCAGTTGCTTAGGCCAAATTATATTCTGATATATATTCATAATAAATAATAGACTGATAACCTGGTGAACAAGCTTCCTGCTTGTGAAGCTTGTTCACTAGGCTAACATGCCTGAACCTTAAGGCCTACCGTAAACTGAAAACTAAAGTATCTCGCTCTCTGTCAGTCAAATATGCAAGTGCGACAGAGAGCCAGCTACCTCGTTTTTGGTTCGCGGTGGCGCCCCTGTCTTAAGCTTTAGAGATACCTCCTGTTGCATGTGTTGCTATAACGCCTAGAACCAGGTCCACCAAAAGTTATCGTAAAACAATACTTCCCTTTGGTAAACTCCCCGTGTAATTTGTCAGAGTCATTGCCACAACGAATATTGAAAGAAAGAAATCACCGCCATATATAATATTTACGTAAAATAATTGTAGAACAACTTTTATGCCCGACTACACAATGGGCCATGATGATCCAATGTAAAGGAAGCATGTTGTGCGTTAAAGGGATATAGACATATTTTCAACTCGTTCCACCGTATGACTGCATCCTGTACGATGGCCTGGCCATCATGGTCCATTGTGTGGATCCGGCATTAAATAGGTTCTAGATTTGTGAAGATAAAGTAAGAACGAAAATAATTTAATTGAATGTTGATTTCCTATCCCGCTTGCGTCATCGTACTCTAGTCTTGTTTATGGCTAAATTTTGACAGCTAACGTCATCAGTAAAGCAGTGGACCTTATGTACCTAATATCTGTATTCATTTCAATAATTATTCTGTACCTGGATTACCTTGCTGCAGCTTGATCTGATTTCAATAGACGAGAACCGGACCTACGCGAAAATCCAGAAAAATGACCCCAAGCCGGTTGTCCGTCCACGTAGACGAAAACTGGCAAATACGCAAAATTGATGGTCCGGTTCCCGTCCACTAAATATATGCAGGTTTTAGGTAAAATAAGTATAATTAATACCCACTATTGTCTTCGTTATGTATATTACTAGTAATATGTGCCAAAAATATCACTGCAATTAGTTAATAACAATAACAAAACTTACTTCAAAGTTTTCCTTACACACTATTTTTTTTGTAGTTTGGCGTGGTTTTCGAGGCTCTAAAATGTGGTGTAAACTTTCGTTAATTATATCTTAGTCACACGTTGTTAAATAATGTTTGTTTATATTTAGCATTGTAGGTTCGGTATTAAGGATCGCAAAGAGCCAAAACTTGCGCGGGTAATTGTTTATATACTCCTATTCTATGCATTTGTTAGGAAGAAGTCACTCAAAAGGACGAGAACCGGCGCTGGACGGAGAACCGGCGAAGCTACCCTACGAAAGATCAAGGCGTTTTTATTATTGAACAATATTTCAAAAGACGGGGCCGCTTGCCACACAGCCAGAGGAACGATGCAATTACTGCATGAAACATTCCCTAGTCGTGTGATCTCTCGATACGGTGATCAGAATTGGCCCCCTAGATATAATAATAATAATTTATTGATCAGAAAGTTGTACACAATTTTGAAGCCTCTGACTTCAGAACTAGGTATAAACCTGTATCTCAGTTGCCAGCGTCTTCTCCCTTTATCACAAATAAATCACTTACAGATACCGGTGAGATAATATGTTTATATTTATATATTATTTTATATATATATACATTTAGATTTACTGCCGTAGAAATTGCTAAAATAATAAAGACAATGTCTAAAGGCAAGTCCCCAGGACACGACGGCCTCAGCATCGAGCACCTTCAGCACGCTGGCCCACATCTTTCGCGCGTTCTGGCCATGTTATTTACCTTTTGCGTAGGTCACTCCTACCTGCCACAGGGGCTGATGAGAACGGTGGTAGTACCGATTGTCAAAGATAAGACGGGGGACATTTCGGACAGGGGAAACTACAGGCCTATCTCTTTAGCAACAGTCATTGCGAAGGTATTTGGCGGTATGCTTAATGTACACCTTAACGAACACATTAGCTTACACGATAACCAATTTGGGTTCAGACCAAGACTTTCCACTGAAAGTGCAATACTGTGCCTGAAGCATGCCGTCTCATATTACACTAAACGCGATACCCCTGTTTATGCCTGCTTTCTTGATCTCTCGAAAGCTTTTGACCTGGTTTCTTACAAAATCTTGTGGAGAAAGCTAGAAAAATGTCAGCTACCCCAAGAACTTATTAGTATATTTAGATATTGGTATGGAAACCAGGTCAACTGCGTGAGATGGGCAGGCGTACTGTCGGACGCGTACAGGTTGGAGTGTGGGGTGAGACAGGGGGGGTTAACCTCGCCAACACTCTTCACCCTGTATGTGAATGAACTGATCGAGGAGCTCAGCAGCCGCCATGTGGGTTGTCACGTTGACGGGGCATGTTTTAACAACATTAGCTACGCTGATGACATGGTGCTGCTGAGCGCCTCGGTCAGTGGCCTAAGGGAACTCATAAGTATTTGTGAAAACTTTGCATTGACTCACGGTCTAAAATACAACGCGAAGAAGAGCGAACTTATGGTGTTCAAATCAGGAACTAAGTGTCCGAAAAGTGTCCCACCAGTAAAGCTATGCGGTGTACCCTTGAGGCGAGTGAGTCAGTTTAAATACTTGGGCCACATAGTGACAGAGGACTTGAAGGATGATGCTGATGTTGAGCGGGAGCGAAGAGCGCTGTCAGTTAGAGCCAATATGATAGCCCGCAGGTTTGTTCGATGCTCAAATAGCGTTAAATTTACCTTATTTAGAGCCTATTGCACAACATTCTACACGAGCAGCCTGTGGGTTAGTTATACTTAGAAATCGTACAACGCTCTACGCATCCAGTTCAACAATGCGTTTCGGGCGCTGCTGCTGCTGCCCCGCTACTGCAGCGCATCGGGTATGTTCTGTCAGGCGCGCATGGACGGTTTTCACGCCATCATGCGTAAGCGCACCGCGTCCATGGCGTGCAGAGCGCGGGACAGCGGCAACAGCCTCCTGGCAGTGATCGGGAACAGGATTGATGGTCCTTTTGTGAGGCACTGGTTGTCGCTTCATGCACCAGTGCCGCATATACGTAATGGGGTATCTAAATAATTATAAATAACTAGCTTTTGCCCGCGACTTCGTCTGCGTAGAACTCATTCTTGCTTTAGAATTATTTGTTTTCCCATACATCTTTCACCCTTCTTTACATCCCTTAAGAAATGATTACATTCAATATGAAATGCTCTTTACCGCGCACGGAAAATTTTAACAGTAATCCTTTTTTCAAAACGAATCATCATCATCATCATATCAGCCGAAAGACGTCCACTGCTGGACATAAGCCTCCCCCAAAGAGTGACACAATGACCGTTCCTTTGCCATCCCCATCCAGCGGACACCTGCGACCTTCACCAGGTCATTAGTCTACCTTGTGGGGGGGCCTACCCACGCTGCGCCTTCTGGTACGTAGTCGCCACTCGAAAACCTTTCCTCCCAACGGCCAACGGTTCTATGTGCTATATACCCCGCCCACTGCCACTTAGGTTTAACGGTTCGGTGGGCTATGTTGGTTACTTTGGTTCTACTGCGGATGGCCTCACTTCTGATGCGATCAAGCAGAGATACTCCCAGCATAGCCCTCTCCATTGTTCTTTGGGTGACTTTGAACCTTCTTATGAGGCCGATAGTAAGCGACCACGTTTCAGTGCCATATGTCGTCACTGGCAACACACACTGATCAAAGAGCCTTGTCTTGAGACACTGCGGAATATTGGATGAAAAGATGTGCCGTAACTTCTCGAACGCTGCCCAGCCGAGTCAGATTCGACGATTTACCCCTTTATCTAAGTTGGCCCTTCACTAACTTTACAGTCTAACCTTGGACCTAACTGGACAGTCTGTCCTAGGTATATATAATCGTCTGACAACTTCAAGTAAAAGTGTCCGATTGTAACGGCAGTTGGTGCTACGTGCTCGTGCTTTCAAAACGAATGATTAAGCTTATTTATATCAAATGTACCGATTCTAGACGAATGAAGCCCGTAAAATATTGCATGTACAATGATAAAAGTCTCGCTACGCAGTTATTCCGTAAAACGTCCCAACAGAGCGGGTTCTTCATGTAAGTATGATGGCCGAAGGCCGTAAGCAGAGTGGCAAAACATGCAAGGCGAAAGGCCGAGTATTCACACAAAACGGTGTTCTTATGTAAGGTTGAGGGCCCAAGGCCTAAAGCAGGGAGGCGAGAAACGCGAGGCCGAAGGCCGAGCTTCTCAACAGACTGGATTCTTCATGTAAAGTTGATGACTAACGGGCCGAAACAGAGTGGCAATGCATGCGAGGCCGAAGGCCGAGCATTCAAATAGAGCGGGCTCCTTATATAAGGATGAGGGCTGAAGGCTCGGAGCCGTGTGGCACGCATGTAGGGCCGAAGGCCTGAAGCAGAGTGGCAATTCACGCAAGGCCGAAGGCCGAGAATCCCAACAGAGCGGGCTCCTTATGTAAGGCCGAAGGACTGATGCAGAGGGGCAAGGCATGCGAGTCCAAAGGCAGATCATTCACACAGAGCGGGCTCCTCATGCCGATCATTCACACAGAGTAAAGTGTAAGGCTGAGGGCCGATGGCCCGAAGCAGAGCGGCAATGCACGTGAGGCTGAAGGCCGAGAGTCACAATGCCTAGACATATAAACCGATAGACAAACAGACACGAATTATTAAAACTGTTGAAATGTGTTCTGTTTCGATGCCAAAGGGCCTCCAATCGCTCCATTGATTTAGCCAATATCTTCAATGTACAGATTTTCGACCTTCTACAGCTGTATTATATGTATACGGATAAGCATAAATCCAGGGGCCTTTCAACACGAAGTACGAATTTTTCTATGGAAATTTTTGTTTAACTTGTTTGTACCAGATGTCACTGGGTGCTATCTCTATCGCACTTGCATATTGAAGTGACAGGGATGCAGCGGTCGTGCGGTTAGTTCTTACTAAGTAAATACACAACGGCGCTACGATCTATGTGGAGTATTTCACTGGTATCTCTATCTCAGTATATAGATTGTAATTTGTGCATAGATCTAAGGTGCTTCAACCGTCAATGTTGACGATTAGGCTGCCCAGCTCAAGTGATCTCTTATATCAAACAGTTATTATAGTGTGAAGAGTCACCAATTACGTAAACAATAATACACGACAAAATTAAATTGTACACTGACGATACAAAGACTGCATTGAAGCAGCTGTTTTTGTATTTAAGCATATGAAAACAAACAATTCCAAAGTATCGCAAATTTATTTTGATTTACACGCAATAATAGACCTATACAACACACATATCGAAAAGTCAGCTTGTTTACAATACGTCAAATTCTGCTAAAAATTATTGACACGCCATTATACTCCCAATTGGCTAAGACTTAAAGCTTATAATGGCTTATGAGGATTTAAATCACCCCGTTTCATAGACCATATTTGCACCCCCGATTTCATCCCTTTGAGGGTGATTATCGGGACAAAAAGTATACTATAAGTGAATCCAGATTACATACTGTTAGTATACAAAAAATAATTTTGATCTGTTCAGCCGTTTTTGCGTGATTGAGCAACAAACATCCAAACATCCAAACATCCAAACATCTAAACTTTCGCATTTATAATATTAGTGGGATGTATTAATAATTTAAATAACATTACTTGAATTTACACTTTCGTGAGTCATTTCAAAATTATATTACGCAAACGGTTAGAACTCACGTATAAATTGTCACTCCGGGCGACATGTTTCGAACTCTTCGGGAGTCTTCGTCGCAGGTGCACTCGTCCTGGGGAAGAACTCCCGAAGAGTTCGAAACATGTCGCCCGGAGTGACAATTTATACGTGAGTTTTAACCGTTTGCGTAATATAATTTTAAATAACTTTGACAATTTTTAATTAATTTGATTTTATTTATGTAATTATTGATAGTTTTTGTTTTTTAATACTCCATTTTAAGTATAATAATGTGAAATGTCTAACATAAAGTAAGCCTTTACTAACAAGAAGTGGATCCCAGTTGTCTGAAAATAAATATATGAATATGAATATAAAATATACTTTTTTCAACATGCAAAAAATTTTAAAGTTCAAGTACAAAATTAAATTAATTGATTTAAGTTAATGCCAATCAAACTCGTGTGGTTATATTAAATATATGACACACACACACACACACACACACACACACACACACACTGTGTGTTTGTGTGTGTGTGTGTGTGTGTGTGTGTGTGTGTGTGTGTGTGTGTGTGGGTGTGTGTGTGTGGGTGTGGGTGTGTGTGTGTGTGTGTTTGTGTGTGTGTGAGTGTGTGTGTGTGTGTGTGTGAGTGAGTGAGTGAGTGAGTGTGTGTGTGTGTGTGTGTGTGTGTGAGTGAGTGAGTGAGTGTGTGTGTGTGTGTGTGTGTGTGTGTGTGTGTGTGTGTGTGTGTGTGTGTGTTATACTTGCGGGTGAAATATTCTTTCAGTAACATCATAAGTTAACGATAGCAGCCAACTTCGAAGAACAGCTTGACACTCCCGTAAGGGAAGAGGGTAATAATTTAATTTTATGTTTAATTTATTATACAGATATATGGAGAGAGAGCGTCGTTGCCTCCTAGCAAAACTAGTGCGACATTTAATAGACTTTACAACATTAGGGATTATACGTTTATTTCGGCATAGTTCTGAATCAAACGGGGTAACACGATGTTGTTTCCTTACAAGACTATAAATATATAATTGTCTTACAGTCAACACTTGACAATTTTCATAGAGTTGCGTGGTAGGGGATCTAAAAGGACTAAAAGTCATGGTTTTCAGCAAAGACCTTTGTGCCTGGGTTGGTTGCCTGGGTTTTACAGGCGCCACCCCAGACTTCAATACAGTAATCAATTACAGATCTAGCCAAAGTGAAGTAGATAGTTCGTAAGAGCGCGAATTCTACGACATGTCTCAGATTTTTAAAAACCCACGTGAGTTTCCTAATACGAGTTGAAACAGCATCTAGGTGAGAGTACCAATTTAAATTCTCATCCAATAAAATTCCCAGATATTTCACTGTTTCAGACCTGACTATATTGAGACACGAGCAATTTTGAGCATCCGCACTACATGAGTGTACTTTGAGTTCGACATTTTCTGGCTTAGATCTTGCGGTTTAACGCCTTTAGACTTCTTTTTATGGGGTTATTTAAAGTCTAAAGTCTATGCCAATAAGCCCACAACCACTCATGCTTTAAAAGAGGAAATTCGACGCTGTATTGGAAAAATTCATATGCATCTATGCAAAATGGTCATAGAATTTTTTGACAAAAGAGTGCGTATGTGCCAGCAAAGCCTAGGAGGACATTTGCCTGACGTATTATTCCACAAATAACCCTACTTTATGCATTTAAAGATTTTATATACAAATATATTATAACGAACAAAAATGTGTTTTTCATCAATTTCAAATCTTGCATCCTTTTTGGGACATCCTTTATTTATTCAAAAACACTAAAATATTATTTAAAAAAATAAAAACAAAAATTTCCTTTTAAACCAAAAATGCGACAACGATTATAAGTAATAATTTAAAGCAACCTCAAAATCAGCATTGACTGCCGCACTATAATCTCTGGGTGCCAAGATCCATTACTTGGAGGTCATAGCTTTAGATCAAAATTTCTCCAAATTGAAAAAAGATATTTTTTTCTGGACACAAGAGGTTACTGCAAATGCTCTAAGGAAGCATCCTTTAAATTTATTGCTCTTATTACAGGCCACAGCCATAGTTAACTGTACCTAACAAAATGCTGTGTCAACAAATTGAAAAAATATATTTTTAACATATATCCTACAACAATACCTAACAGAGCGGTTAATGAACTTTCTAATAAAAAAAACAACAGAAAATCCAAACTTTCATAAAAATTCTACACACCGTTCCAAAACGCTTAAGGAAAGAAACAAAAGAACTTTTAATTTAATCTTAAAGAAGCAGTAAATTCCCGTTTTGCGGCCTGGAAAATGTAACTGGCTGGAGTTAACTTCATTAAAGCACGAAGGCGGGAATCTTGAGAGGCTTAATTTTATTTATCACTGTCGCACGTTAAAATGACAGCAGTTTTATTTACGTGAAATAATTTTGTCATATAAGGGGAACAGTGCCATTTTTTAGGGTTCCGTAGTCAACTAGGAACCATTATAGTTTCGCCATTTCCGTCTGTCTGTCCGAGGCTTTGCTCTGTAATTATTAGTGCTAGAAAGGTGCAATTTGGTATACATATATAAATAAATAAAAGTAACAAAGTCGTAAAAGGATTCTATTTTTAAGTGCACTTTCCCTAAACGTAAAGTGGGGATGATTTTTTTAGCCCTAACCCTATGGTGTGCGGTCTTTCAAAATGAATAAAAGCCTTCATCAAACATTTTTTTGATAAAGTGCATATTTTCGGAAATATTCACTGCAGAAGAAAAGAAATTGTGTTCCTCCCCTCTAACTTTTGAACAAAGAATATGAAAAAAATCATGAAAGTAAACATTCATAAAGACTTTCAATGAAAACTATAGCGGACATGATCAGTTGAGCTGTTTTTGAACTATCGTAAAAAGTCTTCCCTTCTTAATAAAAGACGTATGAAACGCTGCGAAAGTATTCCCTTTTGCTTTTTTTTTTTAAGTAAGTTCATTGGGCAACAGCGGAACGACTACGGAACTACGAGTGCAGTCGAATGTTGCAGCAATGTAAGCTGTTAGTCTGGGATGAATGTACCATGTCGTACAAAAGAGCAATCGAGGCTTTAGATAGGTCTTTAAAAGATATAAAAAACAGCCAAAATATTATGGGGGGAATGATAGTTCTTTTAGCTGGTGATTTTAGGTTCTTTTAGCTGGTGCCACACTAGAGGCACACCAGCAGATGAAATAAATGCATGTTTGAAGGCGTCTAAACTGTGGGTACATTTTGAAAAATATTTTCTGACTACAAACATTCGAGTACAGCTACGCTCTGATACCCAAGCAGGGCAATATGCGGCTGCTCTTCTAAAAATCGGAGACGTTCGCGTGCCAACAGACAATAACGGTATGATAACTCTAAACAGTGACTTCTGTGACATTGTTTATAACACAAACGATTTAATACCAAACGTCTATCCCAATCTGAAAACAAATATGAGGAGCAGAGATTGGCTATGTGAAAGAACTATTTTGGCGCCGATGAACGAAATCGTCGGACAAATAAACGAAAACATTATGTCTCATGTTGAAGGTGTGGTTGTCGAGTATCTGTCCGTCGGCAATGTAATGGACACTGAACAAGTGACATCGTACCCTATAGAGTTTCTAAACTCTTTAGAATTGTCAGGGGTGCCTTCCCGTAAGCTTAGGCTTAGGGGGTTGGCGTTCCCGTTCTATTAATGAGAAATCTTGACGCTCCAAGGTTATGTAATGGCACGCGACTACAGATTACGCACTTGGGACGCAATATTGTGAGAGGAACAATCATGACTGGAACCGTAAAAGGAAAAGATGTTATAATTCCCCTTATACCAATTATCCCCACCGATTTACCGTTTCAGATCAAAAGAGTCTAGTTTCCCCTGAAAGTGGTATTCTCAATGACTGTAAACAAAGCCCAAGGACAAACATTAAAAGTGACAGATATCCATTTAGAAAAAAAACTGTTTTACCCACGGGCAACTCTACGTCGCGTGCTCTCGAGTCTCGAGCTCACACAATCATCTATAAGTATTGGCAAAGGAGGGAAAGACCAAAAATGTAGTATACAGGAATGTGTTAAGACATTTGTCATGTATCTATTCAATAACTTGATCTGTTTAAGTTAGCTTCTGAAACGAAGTAAGGAAAAAACCTTTTACGTCAAATTTAATGCAGGTATTGTTTGTAAATAAATCAATGGTAACAATACATACTAATAATAAACACAAATACCAATTCTACGCGGACAAAGTCGCCGGCAGAAGCTAGTACCGAAAACATTTCATCAAGTTTAGTGAAGAAATCTCACATCAGTAAGCTCACGTCAAAGAACAAAATACCTTCTTCATATCGCTCCCGCCCCGCCAAGCAGGAAGTCGCTTAAGTCAGGGAAACCCGCTGTAAGGTCACTTTGTGTAGATACTTAGTTCGGTATACTACTTGTACGTGTTTAGGTAAAATATGACTGACCTTTATTAAAACGTACAATGCAAACGTTGTTTAGTCTAAAAGTTAGTAATCCAGCGTGGCGGAGAATATTAATTAGCAGCATAAATAAAGATTATTAAACTAATTACTTTTAAGATTACCAAGAAGAAAAATGGGTTAATTTAGCTATAAGTAACTTTTAAAGTTATTTTACGAAGAAAACACTGAGGTAGTATCAGACTAAGTCTAGACCGGAGGTAAAAATAAAAAGTATTGTATTATTTTGAGCAAACTTTATTACAAAGGGCGAGCCATTTAAGGGGGTCTATTCAATTGATTATATATGTAAGGGCGATATTCCACTCATCCAATATCTTTGTCCAATATACGTTTGATCAAAGAAATTGGATGATTTCATCAAACTTGGATGGGACCCCGACATTTGATCAATGATTCTGATGACATTTAAATCAATGTGGCTACGCATTTAAAGCAAAAAACTTGGACAGAGATATTAGATAAGCGGAATGGGCCTCTGTCAAAGAAATTTGATCAAAGATTGGACAAAGATATTGGACGAGTGGAATACCACCCTTCGGAATTGCAATCCAACGATGGTGGTAAACTGGCAAAGAGCACAATAGTCAGAGTCACGCTACCAAATGGCATGTATGTATATTTGGAGCGTTTGCTTTGAGCAGTCTTACTCACAAGGAAGGGTATCCAACTGTCCGATTTGATTGATTTTTATATATGTTATAGAGTAGTCAAAAATAGCTGACACGTATTTATTTTTAGCTGCACAATTTTAACTTGTTCGGAGGAATGGACCTCCAAAATACTGAAAAGTGATGAAACCCTCTAACTTCTGTAGAGAGATTTGTTCAAGCAAACTGCGTTGTTATTACTAGTTATGATATATGTTGGCGAACAAGAAAAAATAATGGACACGTGTTTTGATATCTCTGCTAAAAACCCATATTAAAAAAAAACACACTTCAAATTTCCATACTTTTCATCGTTTCACTCATTTTCCCTTTGGTTATTTGGTTAGCTTGAAAACTGTTTGGTCAATGATCTCATAGTTCATGGCCCCGAAAAAAAAAAACATGTGTCGGTTTCATCTATAATAAAAAATAGCTGTGAACTTTATATTCATATATTTTATATTCATTCAATTTCAACACAAACTTACTTAAATAAAAGATGACCATTAACAGTTTTCAAGCTAAACAAATAACCAAAGGGAAAGTAAGTGAAACGATAAAAAGTATGGAACTTTGAAGTGTGTGTGTTTTTTTTAATATGAGTATTTAGCAGAGCAGAGCAGTATCCATAATTGTTTCATGTTCTTCAAAATATATTAAAACTAGTAATAACAACGCAGTTTGCTTGAACAAAACTCTCTACAGAAGTTGGAGGGTTTCGTCACTTTTCAGTATTTTGGAGGACTATTTCCCATACACATTGAAATTGGGCAGCTAAAAAAAATACGTGTCAGCTATTTTTGACTACTCTATAACATATATAAAATCAATCAAATCAGAGCCGGGCAGTTGGGTACCCTTCCTTGTCAGGAGCATGCTTAAAAATAGCATGCTTATTACTAGCAAATGTTACTAAGAATAGTCATGAGCACGCTAAAAAGCCTTATATTGTAGAGCATGTGTAACAGCGCCCTTACTCTTGTTAGTTTCTCAACACGTCAGCGTATTCGAAAATGTTCCGTTTGAAATTTGGTATTTTCTAGGTACCTGATCAATGAGTTTAACAATCTGAACGTCAGCATATTCGGGAATAAGTTATCACTTCGAAATCAGTAGTAGATAACTATGCAAAATCGGCAGTTAAAAATGCTGACTCATGGTTGTCAACTTTGATGACCACTCTAGATTATCTCCGCCTAATGAATATATGCCACTTTGCCATGGGTCTACTTATAATAGTTCAGTTAGTAGGCGTTTGATTAATTACGTTATGCCGTTGATTGCGGTAGGCATTTCGTAATACCCGGTCATAGAGCGAAAACGAGACCGGAGGCGGAAGTGATTCTTCTATTAACATATTCGTGTTTATGAGAAATAGAAGAACCATTTTCCGCTTCCGGTTTCCATGAAAAGGAAATATCCGAATGAAATAATATATGACATATTTACTGAATTATTGTTAAGTGTGCAGAAGAGATTGCCTGAAAGAATGATTTATTTAATAATGTACGTCAACATCGAAAACCGTTACCCAGTTACATCGCGGTAGATCTATAAGCAGTTAATGACAAAATATGCGAACAGGACTTTAATAACAAGGACGTAATAGTGTACATATATTTTTATGTTTTTTGTAACTATGCATTTATGACTGACTGTAGGCGCTGTCAATTTTAATGATGCCAGATGCGGTTGCGAAGTATTACCTTGTCACGTTTTCGCTCAGTCTCAACAGAGCAAAATGATACGGGGAGGACAGTATGTTGTAGTAAGCGAAAGATTCTACAATATCTTAAGAATAAAACACAACTTTTTTTTTCATTTTGTGTTTCCTACCCAAGATGTTGTATTTCTGATGTTGTAGTGATTTGAAAAGACCGGTTAAGCGAGCAGCATCAGTTTGTGACCACCTAAGGACGAGTTTTTTCATTTAAAGATTGCAACGTTTGGGCTTAGCTCAGGAGGCAAAAGCATGGGTTGCAAGAGCGAATGTTACAATATTCTCAAGGTGTGGGTATAATAGAACCAACCTCGGAGGTAGGTGATTTTGAGAATTCAAAAAATTAATAAAAGCGCCAGACGATCACTTCCACACAAGCCGAATAACATTGCTTTAATTCAAAGAGACAACTATATGAAAAATCGTCTTGCTTAACATTACGGATCTGTTGGTATTTATTAATCTAAGAGCCACACCCACAACTCTCATCTGTTGTATCTATGGCCTCACCTCATTCGGTCATCTGTGGCATCCGTCATCTTGTCAACGTCAAACAACCAACTGTCAGAATGCAGAAAATTATTCCTCGCGGATTCCTTTAGTATTTTGTGGAACGTGTATCATTAAATAGTGTAGAATGAAAAGCAGGACGTATAGAGCGAGATATGAAAAGTATTAGTGCAGTGTGAAATGGAAGTGTAATATAATATGTATAACCAGAACACCAAATTAGCTGTTCGCAAGCCGACATGTTGTAGTCTCCGAAAAAATATATGTATGGTAGTTATCCAGTGGCGTAGCTATTGTAAGCAGTCCGCCGACGGTAACATAATACGAATAAGGAACTATATACAGTTTTTATTTACACGAACAACATGTGCCTACAACAAGAACTATTAACACAAATTGATTACATTTAGGTACTAAGGAAAAAATTCAATACAATAAACAAAAGACGCACGCTGATCTAGGGCCCTAGAAGGGTATGCGTGAAGGCGGGATTATTAAGGCTCGAGTTCCTTGTAGTTGTTATCGTAGTGTATAATACTTTTCTCAAACATGCGCCTAAATGTATGCATTAATGTCACGAAAAGAGGACATGAAGTTACCTGTTTATGGCTCCCTACATTACTTTTTGGCCGGCGGCCAAGAAGTAGTGTATGGAGAATGTATGAAACTAACATTATTGTCCGCTGCTCTAAGTTTTAAAATTTGCTTACTAAAATCAACTGATAAAGGAAATATTACATAGAGCCAACCGCCACGATTTAGTATATAAATTTGAAATTTGTTATGTAAATTGGTATTTTTTTAGGTTTTTCCGGTTTTTTTATCGTTCTTGTATTTTGTTGTTTTGTTTTTTCGTGTTATTTTGTAGTGTTTTTTGATATTTTTGGACTTTTTAAAAGTTTTTTCGTATTTTTTTTGTGCTTTTCGACATTTTTTTTTGTTTTTCCGTGTGTTTTGGTATTTTGCTAGTTTTTACGTGTTTTTTGGTAGTTTTTAGCTCTTTCGTGTTTTTTTAAATGGTGCTTGTAGTTTGTAGCACTTTTTCGTTTTTTTATTAATTTTCGGTTATTTGTCGTGATGCTTTGCTATTTTTGGACGTTTTGTATTTTTTAGTTTTTTTTACATTGTTGTTTTTTTATTGTTTTTTTTCTAACTTGTTTGAGAAAAGTACTATACAATCCTCGGCCGGAACAGGGATTGCAGGACTCGTTTTATTCCAAACTCGTCCAGCCATCCCTTACTTCACGGCCTCTGCAGTTATGTACTATTATGCTTAACTGATAGATTTCTATGCTAAATAATAATAATAAAAAAATTAACACAATAATTATGATTTATGCAAAGGTCCCGCTGCCAACATCCTTCGGATAGTGTCAAACAGACAGTAACCAGTGTGGCCAGCGATACCAAGTCAATTTATTATAACGCTGCAGTAATTATTCTTTATTTATTCATTCAAACCTAACAGAGTATTTATGGTGTGTGTATTCTTAATTAAATATTCTGCCTGCCCTATGATTTCCTGGATAAGAACTTTCTTTTCTAGATAGTTTGTCTAGATTGTAACTTGACGATGGTTTGGTTCAAACGCAATGTGACTGTAGACGACGCAAGTCCACAGCCTATCGTCTGCGATAGCTCGGTGGAAACAGAGGTTCTTGCCACACCCGTCTCGGTGAACACGGTAGCGTCACACGAAGGATCTGTGAACGACCGAGGAATGGCGCAGCACTGTTTCGAAACTAACTCCTACTTACGCGGCTCTGTTCTTGTAAGGTTCACTATGATCATGGGAACACTCCGTAATAAAAACACTGAGTCTGTTACAAGTTATAATGGAATTAAAACACAAAGGAAAGATAAGGTACAATATTACGCACTAAGCTTATTAGGCACTAAATTTACTGTTCAGAGTCAGAAGGTTCAAAATTTAAATACTAAACAACGGCGGGATTACACTTAATAACAAGTTACTGCACTGAAAAATTACGTTCACTATGCCACGTTCCTGGCCAAAAGTTCACTCGTCACTCTCCTGGCTAAAGACTCACTGCCCACTATTAATTACAAGTTACTGTTCTGAAGCTCACGTTCACTATGCCTCGTTCCTGGCCTGCGTTCACTGTGCCACGCTCCTGGCTACAGACTGCCTGCCCACTATTAATTACTAGTTACTGTTCTGAAGCTCACGTTCACTATGCCAAGTTCCTGGCCTGCGTTCACTGTGCCACGCTCCTGGCTACAGACTGGCTGCCGACTATTAATTACAAGTTACCGTTCTGAAGCTCACGTTCACTATGCCTCGTTCCTGGCCTGCGTTCACTGTGCCACGCTCCTGGCTACAGACTGCCTGCCCACTATTATAATTAATAACAAGTTCACTAAGCCACGCTCCTGGCTTGCTTTCACTGTGCCACGCTCCTGGCTACAGACTCACTGCCGACCGGCCCACTCATCTCGTTCGTCCGGCGGGTTTTATTTCTTTTCAAAAACATCCCCACTACCGTAATTTCGTTTCCCACGCCGCCTGCGCAACCTTGTGCAATATAATGGCTTTCTGTCCTAACGGTTCAGGATAACCGATTCTCACGAGAGACATTAACAACGGTTATACAATGCTTATACAAATGAATAGACAATTGTTAACAACAAAACATTAGTTCAGATATGCCGACACCCGACAAAGGTAATGGTACAGTAAGGATAACAAATGAACAATATCTAACGGTCTCTGCGCAACTCAGGATCTAAAACATTAAGTGATAAATTTTATGATTCTAACTGTATTTTAAACGCTAACGTTACATAATTTCTAGGAGGTCGTAAACGGGAAGTAAAGGCAAATTTCGATTCCCGGTATTGGGACCGCTTGCCTCTAGCGGTAAAATGTTAGGTAGACTGGGAAAGTCCCTGGTCCTCGGGGCTGTCCGTAACATTCTCCCCGCCTGTAACTGTCTGCCGTTGCAACGGTAGGACAGCCCGCTTGGTTACAGGTAGCTGGAAGATGCTGCCCCGCGTCTCGACGTCCGTCGATCTCACGTTTCCGTCGGGTCCCGGGAACACACGTCGTATTATACCTCGCGGTCACACGTTCCGAGGCCGTTTTGGGTTTACAACGATCACGCAGTCGTTTGTTCGCGCTGCATCCCTTTGCCTTGCACAGTTCTCTGCCGTGCTTTCTATTCAAACATTTGAAGCAAATCCTATTGCTTCTCGCCCAGTCCCACCGGGCTCCTACGGTCATATCGAGTACTTTTATACATTCTATTGATCGGTGATTGCCGCCGCAACATAGACAGGGTTCTTGATTCTCCACCGCGTACGTTTGGTGTACCGGTGGTTTGTTGACGGCTCTCCTCTGCGGTGCGTTCGGTCTGTACTCGGGTCGTGCTGCGTTTGTTCGGTACTCAGGACGCTTAGCGTTTGGTCTGTAGTCCGGGCGCGGCGCGTACGTTCTATGATTTGGATCTCCGCTATAATAGGGTAACTCATACACCTGTTTTGGCGGTTTCGGCCACATCGACGCCTTCAGTTGCTTGGCGAGACGGTTGAAGGCGGTTGCTGCGTCACTGGGTAGTTCTGCTGACGACCTGAAGTGCATGTCGTCGTGGGCTCTCTGCTCCCTCTCGTAGGGCGTTGATTTGTATCGCCTGTGAAGCGAGCCGGTTCGCGGCTCAACGGGCAACGGATCGTGGTACCCACGCGGTGGCGATTGGGTATGTTCGGTTCCTCCGCGACGGTGTAGTGACGGGTCGCGGTACCCACGCGGCGGCGATTGGGTATGTTCGATTTTTGCGCAACGCTCGGGCGATGGCGCTCGGTTCGGTTCACGCGGCCCTCGCGGTGGCGGTAGGGCGCGTTCGTTTCTTCCGCAACGCTCGGGCGACGGCGCTTGGCTTGGTTCAAGCGGCCCTCGCGGTGGCGATAGGGCGCGTTTGTTTCTTGTGCAACGCTCGGACGACGGCGCTTGGCTCGGTTCACGCGGCCCTCGCGGTGGCGGTAGGACGCGTTCGTTTCTTGCGTAACGCTCGGGCAACAGTGCTCGGTTCGGTTCACGCGGCCCTCGCGGTGGCGATAGGGCGCGTTTGTTTCTTGCGCAACACTCGGGCGACAGTGCTCGGTGCAGTTCACGCGGCCCTCGCGGTGGCGATAGGGCGCGTTCTGTTTGCAGTGTTGCGAGAGGCGTCTCTCTCGTAGGTCCTCGCTGTCGGTCGGGTCGGCGCGCCGCGCCTTCCTCTCCCCGCCCGTGCTCGAAGCTGCTCAGCCACTCATCGACCTTCGACGTGCCTGGCTGTGGAGTCACCACCCGTGACTGCACCGGCGTTCCCTCAGCTTCGATCTGTTCCAATTCAAGCTCCAAACTCTTCCTAATAACTTCCTTCTCGATCTCGGCGATCCGTTCTAACGCGCGTAGCTTTGCCTCCAGCCTGCGCGCTGTCGTTGTACTACTGGCGTGCGTTCGCACTGACGGCGTCGGCCTTACTGATTCGCAGGCGCTCTCCTCCCCGCCGTCGGCACTTGGGGTAGCGCGCGGCCACGCCCCACCGGGCGCGTGCGCCTCTCCGCCCCCGCACTCGTTCTGCGCCGGCGCGTTCCCGCCAGCGCCCAGCTCCGCATCGTCGCCTTTGATTGTTCGGCTACGTGTCATCATTTTGCTTCACACAGATTTACTAAAGAGTTCGAATTTATAGTGCAGTAACAAAATCTCAGTACGGAGGTTCAAAGTTCACAATTTACGGAGGTTCAATGTTCACAGGTTCAGAAGGTTCAATGTTCACAGGTTCAGAAGGTTCAATGTTCAGAGGTTCAGAAGGTTCAATGTTCACAGTACAGAAAAAGGGTTCACTTTACTCACAGGTTCTTGATCACTGTACCCACGATCCGGTTCGAAGGACCACGCAAACTGTAGACGACGCAAGTCCACAGCCTATCGTCTGCGATAGCTCGGTGGAAACAGAGGTTCTTGCCACACCCGTCTCGGTGAACACGGTAGCGTCACACGAAGGATCTGTGAACGACCGAGGAATGGCGCAGCACTGTTTCGAAACTAACTCCTACTTACGCGGCTCTGTTCTTGTAAGGTTCACTATGATCATGGGAACACTCCGTAATAAAAACACTGAGTCTGTTACAAGTTATAATGGAATTAAAACACAAAGGAAAGATAAGGTACAATATTACGCACTAAGCTTATTAGGCACTAAATTTACTGTTCAGAGTCAGAAGGTTCAAAATTTAAATACTAAACAACGGCGGGATTACACTTAATAACAAGTTACTGCACTGAAAAATTACGTTCACTATGCCACGTTCCTGGCCAAAAGTTCACTCGTCACTCTCCTGGCTAAAGACTCACTGCCCACTATTAATTACAAGTTACTGTTCTGAAGCTCACGTTCACTATGCCTCGTTCCTGGCCTGCGTTCACTGTGCCACGCTCCTGGCTACAGACTGCCTGCCCACTATTAATTACTAGTTACTGTTCTGAAGCTCACGTTCACTATGCCAAGTTCCTGGCCTGCGTTCACTGTGCCACGCTCCTGGCTACAGACTGGCTGCCGACTATTAATTACAAGTTACCGTTCTGAAGCTCACGTTCACTATGCCTCGTTCCTGGCCTGCGTTCACTGTGCCACGCTCCTGGCTACAGACTGCCTGCCCACTATTATAATTAATAACAAGTTCACTAAGCCACGCTCCTGGCTTGCTTTCACTGTGCCACGCTCCTGGCTACAGACTCACTGCCGACCGGCCCACTCATCTCGTTCGTCCGGCGGGTTTTATTTCTTTTCAAAAACATCCCCACTACCGTAATTTCGTTTCCCACGCCGCCTGCGCAACCTTGTGCAATATAATGGCTTTCTGTCCTAACGGTTCAGGATAACCGATTCTCACGAGAGACATTAACAACGGTTATACAATGCTTATACAAATGAATAGACAATTGTTAACAACAAAACATTAGTTCAGATATGCCGACACCCGACAAAGGTAATGGTACAGTAAGGATAACAAATGAACAATATCTAACGGTCTCTGCGCAACTCAGGATCTAAAACATTAAGTGATAAATTTTATGATTCTAACTGTATTTTAAACGCTAACGTTACATAATTTCTAGGAGGTCGTAAACGGGAAGTAAAGGCAAATTTCGATTCCCGGTATTGGGACCGCTTGCCTCTAGCGGTAAAATGTTAGGTAGACTGGGAAAGTCCCTGGTCCTCGGGGCTGTCCGTAACAGTGACTGCGGGATACGAGCTGAATTTTCTATTCGTATAGCAGAAGCAAGTTTGGAATTATTTATGTGGAAAGGCCTAACGTTTAGGGTAGTAGACGGGGAACGGGTAGCAGAGACCTGCCTCGTTCCCGCGTATGACATTTACTTTCAAGCCTCGGTCTCACGATCCCCACTCACAACATTGTATGAAAAACGTCGAGAATGGTCTATTGTTCAGTCGACGCGTACCGTACCACGCATAGCGCGCCGTTCCGCTCATTCATTCGCTGCGATGCGCATCAAGCTTTGCCATAGCCGCGCGCCGCGTAGTCCATCTCAGACAAGCGATAGGCTATTCTTAGCGTACTTGGGAGGGACGTAACTTTTACCTCATCATAAACATAAATTTAAGGTGTTGTTGTTGGAATAATCGCCATTCCATTATTTTCCCTCTCATTGCTTTGGGCTCCCGATACGATATTACATTGAACTCTTTAAATACCCGCGTGGGTCTTCGCCTTCCTCTCTTTTTGTCTACCTTTCCCTCAATTACAGTTTTTATAAAAAAAAATGTACCGTATTATGAGAACCGACATATTTCCTCTTCTATTTTTATTATTTCTCTCCTATCGATTTTAATACTTCCACGTTTTTTCTTCTTTCTTTCCAGCTTGTACCTATCCTTCTCCAACCATATTTCAAACACAACCAATCTTTCTCTGTCACGTTGGGTTAATGTCCACGTCTCGATTCCATATAACACTATGCTCTAAATGTACGTCTTAAGGGATCACTCGTCAAAAAATACCCATGACACAATTAATTACCAATACAACAAAGCAAAGTCCCGCTGTCAACTTGTATTATTTTCCTCAACAATTACTAAATACCTTATTCAATGTAGCCAGCTTGAAACATCGTTTATTAAACAAAATTGCTGGTATTAGTTTACAGAATGTTGCATGTTCGTTCCATGGGGTGTAGCTTGCAATTACATTCCAACACTGTTCGAAACACACGGTATACTCGTGGGTACTTGGACTCACTTGTGCTTCTAACGACATGGGTCTAAAATTTGATAACACATATAAAATATCATCAACGGCTCTGTATTTAAATTTCGGTCATCCATCGCTGCCTTTTAACTCAAAATGGATGGCAAAAGTTCTTATATCTTACGTCACGTATTGGCCAATGTTTTGTAGTCTTATATATAGCACCATTTTTCACGATAATTTCACCAAAATTTGCACCAATCTAGGCATAAGCATCTTAGTCCTAGTAATAACATTATTTTACAGCATATTAATTGTTCACAAAGCCAATTTTAATGAAATGATTAAAGCAACTGAAGATGATTTGGAATATTCAAGAGAACTCAATGCTGTAGATGAAAGCATGATAAAAGAGTACACTGAAAAAGGAAATTGGGTTGCAAAATTCTGGCTGCTGATGTGTTCACTCACTGGGGGTATATTTTTCTGCAAAGCTGTTGGGGGAACCTTGTTTTCAGCGTTTGCGGGTAGTTTTACTCCAGTTCCGATATATGACGTGACCTATCCTGCGTACATAGAAGAAAAAAAGAACGCATTTCATATGTACTTGGGCATTTTTGTACTCCAAATGTGTTACATTGTGTATTCTAGTCTCATGTATATAGGGTTTATCCCTTTGGGCCCGATATTTGCAATGCATGCATGTGGACAATTGGAATTAGTGATTAGAAAAGTTAAACGGGTCTTTTCGGACGATACTGATGATGACGATGCTATAAAAAAGTTGAAGGATATTATATGCCATATACAAAATATCTACAGGTAATGTCTTAAGCTGGGATTGCTATAAAACTATACATAGAATAAATGTTGCAATGTTTGGCACTTAACTCCCAATAGTTGACACCTGTCCCTCCACAAGGTGGACTGATGACCTGGTAAAGGTCGCGGGAGTCCTCTGGAAGTGGGTGACGCAGGACCGGTCATTTTGGCATTCTTTTGGGGAGGCTTATCAGAATTGGACGTCATTTGGCTGATTGATGATGATGAAAATGAGTTGATACCTATCGTTCACCTCTATTGTTTATAGTTTGTTATTGTTGATAGTCTTCTGCTATTATGCTAATATCAGGCATCTTTATTTTAAATTAAAATTAAATCTGATGCCGTTTTTTAGATTTGTGAATCTAATACAGCAAACACACCAGGCTTTATATGAGATATGTATCAAGTCAACTGCAATTGTTGTGCCGATTTGCTGTTTTGGTATTATTGAGGTAATTATTATTAATAATGGTAATTATTTGTCAGAAAAAAAATATTCTAACACTTTTAAACGAAAACATACAAATAAGAGAGTCAATACGTAGTAGGTCACTTTTGTGGTTTACTGAATATAGTGAAAGCACCTATATAGTGAAAAAATCTTATCACACCTGCTATGTATTCAGAAAAGAGTAATTGTTGCCCTCAAATGAGGGAGTCGCAATTTTCTTCCCTCGTTTGAGGGCAACAATTACCTATCCTTTCCCGCATAGAAAGTGTGAAAAGCAATATGTGCCACTCGGTATCAAAATGTTTTGTAAGATATCTCATGTTTTTAGCAGAGGGCCTCATAGGCGATGTTAAAAGCAGTATGGTGTCATCCGGCAGCAAAATTATTTCCGTCTTGGGCGTAAACACTTGAATTCCTCACTACGCTCAGGATACATAGCAGAATATTTCGCTTCACTCAGGATTCAATTTACCGCCCTCGTCGTAATTATATCATTTTGCTCCCTTGAGACACAATTTACTATGTCCACACGCCAGGTGGACTTTTTTTATAATCATAAAATCTTTGTCATGGATAGAGACTGTTCAGAATATATTGAATAATATGATAATTTATAGTTTAATTGAACTTCTTGAACAATATTTCTTTGCTACGAGTATTCCGCTAAAAACGTGTAGGTCTATTAGTGTCAATGTATCCACTTGCGTATTTTTGCATGCGGTTAATGCTCTCACCCTCCCTCCGCTCGCACAAACATGCAAATAAATACAAAAAAACCACCACACAGAAACACAAAACCTCGACACGTGTTTCGCCTCTCTACGAGGCATCATCAGGAGATGCTGGCAGGAGATGTTGCTTGCGCCACGTCCACCGAGCAAATGAGCTGTCTAGGACCGTCGGCCATATTTATATTCTAGCCCCCCATACTACCATGCAAGTGTGAAAGAGATGGAAGAACACGTAGTAACGGTGATGACGCAATGTTCAACTGCTCATTCACAATCACACCTCTATTGTTGTACCTAATTATTTCCAACTGTTCCAGAACATTCATACGTAATCCTTTTTCGCAAACATGCAGGATGTTAAAAGAATGACCATCAGATAACGTGTGGTTGTTTTCCAATAAATGCTTAGCAAAATTAGACTTGTCGGGGTGATTGTGACGGTACGCCGCAACATGTTCCTTATACCTTGTCTTAAAACTGCGTCCCGTTTGCCCCACATAAACTTTGCTGCACTCCTCACAGGCGAGCTTGTAAACCCCTGACTTCTTGCCACTTTCCACTTTCTCTTTCCCATTGCAGTCAAAAAGGGTCATGGTAACTTCCACAAAATCTCTGCAGCATCAATAAACCTACCTCAAAGAACGAAATACCACATACAGATCCCACCCCGACAAGTCCAGTTATCCAGGTGTCAAAAATTGGGATGTTCACCTTGTTTATTTTTTTTACAGTCTTACAACGAGGGTAACCTAAGCTTAGAACTAATAAGCTATGTGTTTGCCAGCACTATGCAATGTTATGTTCCTTGCTACTACTGCGAGGCGCTCATGAGCAAAGTAAGTTAATAGAATGTACATAGTATACGTACTCGTATCGCAGTCCGATTTTATTTTGACCGTGTCCCACGTGTTCATTCTGTCATACTAGTTCTGTCCACGTGGAAGCGATGGGAGCGCACCAGACACGTTAAAATGAAATTATAATAGGCGTTTTCTTAAAAAAAAAATTACCCTTTTTCATACCCGTCGGTGGCAAACAAGCTTATGGACCTTGGTAAGCTGCCACCGCAGCCTATGCAACTCCAGGGGAGTCACATGCTCATTTCCGACAATTTAAATGTATGCATTCCTTACTTGAAGAACCCCATACTTTAGAGTTCCTCGGGGAAACCTCGGCAGAGACCCATCCCACAACCGGAGCGATTCCTCTGAAACCGTACCGTACACGACCTACATGAGGTCCTAAGTTGTGAGGATGAACGTCCTACAGACAGCAAACGGTGCGATAGTAAAAAGCAGCCATTGGAGCCGCGGTCTTCGGAGCACAACCCATTATACAAGCAATAAAACACGCACAAGAAGGCAAAGTTTCTCCTTAAACTTAAAGGTTCAATATCACTCGTGATTTTGGGATCGCCCACGATTCGCACAGCACGTCTCTGAAGCGAGTCAAAAGTCCTGGTATCCAGGTGCTCTCGCACAGAGGTGACAGCAATGCTCCATGTGGGGACGGACTTGCGACTTATATAATAGAAGTATTTTTCCCGGGGTGAAGTATCGCTTCGCTCTATTGAGCACACCTAGCTTTTTAGATGCCAGCTTTAAATTTGCTTGAGGTGTTAATGCAGTTCCCGTAAAAAAACGATTTTGGAACACAATGTTGATCAGATATTGATTCTGCCGCGCTGTAGGATACCTGGTTCTGCATGTTCCTGTTCTGCGTAGGTAGGGACTAATTTCTTCAAACCACTGAGGAACACGCTGAACTTTTGACAACGACACACCGACTGGTCTTGTTGTATCTAACTGATTTCAGCCGTCTCGTTCAGCGCTATGAAAATTCTCGCAGTTTCTTCGGCTCTAAGTCATATAACTACTACTTTAATAATTACCATAGGATCCATTTGTGACAGAAGATGGGAAAATATTATTGAATATTCGGGGCAGTATTTTATAAAAAAAATACGATAATTTTGTTTATATGTGCTCTTAATGGACCCGGGTATGTCCTAAAAGTATGACCAAGGGGGGTGGGCAACATCATCCTTTGGGAGGCCTTTATCCAGCAGTGGACGTGGCGGTGGTGGTGGTGTCCTTAATTCTATTACCTTATATGTACCAATAAGTTGTATTACTTATAATATAAGAACATTAAATTGTCTATAAGGTGCAATTTATTTCATTTAGCTTGGTGAATTCATTTTCAAGATATTGAAGTCTATGCTAGTGATCCAAAAGTTTAGCTTTCGAGTGTTTCAGGGTGAGGATCTCCGAGCTGCTATATACGGATGTGGTTGGGAAAAATTCTGGGTACCGAGGACTCGTTCCGTAATCCTGCTGATGTTAACTAGGACAGCGCGACCGCTGGGAATCCGTGCTATATTTTGTACAGTTAGTTTGAAGGCATTTGCTAACGTAAGTACCTACATTATATTTATTAGTTTCAGTCATATTGCATGGTGTGCAAATGTTTCAACTAGGATTGTTCTCTTTTTATCTGCACTAGAGATATTTACAAGTTTAAGTTAGATGGATAAAAACGAAATATGCCCATTAAATATGTACCTATGACAGTCAAGTGCCAAAACATGGGTGCATTCAATAAGATGAATGAGTCAGCTCAAAAATACATACATTAAGATTGGCTCATGTCGGTGAATTTCAAAATTTTCGGTACATAATAAATAAATAAATAATAAATGTAGGGGGACAATCGTTCACAAATCGACCTAGTACCTACTCGTAAACAAAGCTTGCACTATCGGTACTAGACGACGATATACATACTTAAATACATAGAAAACATCCAAGACCCAAGAACAAATATCCGTGCTAGATGCACAAATAATTGTCCTAGCTGGGATTTGAACCCGGGACCTCTAGCTTCGGAGGCAGTGTCACTACCAACTGGACTAAACAGGCCGTCATATTGAAGAGATTATTAATTGGATAATATATTATTTATTACACTTGACTCATCATCATCATCTTAGCATTATCCCCGTACAGTTGCATCTTGAAGGATGCCCGGGGTCCGCTACCTAATCCCAAGAATTGGCGTAGGCACTATTTTTTTAAGGAATCGACTACCAACCCTAGTTTGTTTAATTGGGATTAGGCTTGTCAGGGCAACTTGACTGTTAGAAATTCTTAAGCCCCCCGAAGACCCTATTAAGTTGTCATCGACAGCAGCCGGGATCTAAGGCTTAACGTGCCTTCTAAAGCACGGGAGCTCTCAGTTATTAACCACACAGAACGGTCACCCATCCAAGGGCTGACGTTGCGTAACCTCGCATACCGCGCTTGGTACGTACGCCACGAACGCTCCTTTATTCTTACACTTGACTGCACAAAGCTAATTTTCGTACTGTACTTCCAGACTAGCAGCTAGTCGATTACGTAACATTCGTAACGTAATCAACCCTCAGTTGATAATAAGTGCATCAGTTACATCGATGAGCAAGTTCGCATGATCACCAGACATTTTGATGAGATATTTTTGCAATTAGTTGAATGTTTATACGTGCATAGTGCATTCTAAGGAGGCGATGGATAAGCGAAAGTATTGTAGACGTAGAAGTATTTTAACTTTTTTATATTTTGTTGTAAACAGTGGCTTGGTTTCAATGTATTAAGAAAGTTCTTGTTTTATGAATTCGCAGTGTCTTCAATTTAAGTTCTGTAAAACTCTATAATTATTGGCATAAACAAATAATTGGCAAAATATAGTCCCTCGTAGCGCTAGATGCATAAATATATAATATTACACGTAAATTATTTGAAGTCAGTACTCTAGTGATTATTGAAACAAAACTTTAAAAGTTCCTAAGTTTCTATTAACTCGTACTTATTTTTATTCCAGTGTTGTAACCTAGCATACAGCATATTTAATGTCCTGAATGTTGCTTGGAACTAAAACGACTTGGTACGACGAGCATGGACATTGACAACCACGTCAATCGTACGGCTCAGCAAAAGAAGAATAAAGAAAATTCACAGGATAGTATTAGAAGTACACTGATAAGTTATAAGAAAAAATGACTCTTTCACTAACGTTTTTAAATTATTAGTCAACGGGACTTATTATTCCCGTATAATTAACTTAATCACCACTTTGGTCACACAACGTTTCGAATGTTACAACATTTTTGGTCACAAGCTGACAGGCATAG